>MU624274.1:0-342837 GCA_025201745.1 Xylariaceae sp. FL1651
TAAAATAAATAAAATAAATAAAATAAATAAAATAAATAAAATAAATAAAATAAATAAAATAAATAAAATAAATAAAATAAATAAAATAAATAAATAAATATACTTTTTTTAATATCGTTATTTTTTGTATATTTTTTGTAATATTTTATATTAGGAATTTAAACGTTAATATAATTAGTTAAAAAATATTAACCGCTTTATTAGATATATAATGTTTTAATATATTTTATATAACAACATTTAATATGTGTGCTATATAGCGTATATTGTTATAAAAGTTAATATTATTTTTTCGAAAATAAATATTAGAAAAATGTTTAATAAATAAAGTGTTATTTTGAGCGTTATTTTGGGTAATATTATTAAATATCAAATTTAAATAACCAGCTATTATTTTTGGAAATTTTTAAAAAAACACAAAAGCCTGTATAATTAATAATTAAATTTTTAAAGCTGATTAATTTATAATTTAAATTAAATTTGGAATTAATAAAAGAAATAATTATTTTTATAACAAAAGTATTTAAATTAAAAGTTTAAATATTAAATACTATAGAAATTTTTTTATAAATATTAATATTAGCTTGTAATTTTAAATTTAATATGTTTAAAGCGTTATTAAATTTTGATTTAAAAATATTTTTAATTTTTTACCTATTAATAATAAGTAAAATTTCTATTAAATTATTCATAAATATTAAATATTAATATAATAATAAAATAAATTAACTTATTTATTATAATAATATAATAATTTTTTAAAAAAAGTAAAGTTTATTATATTAAACGATAAGTTATTTTTAATAATAATGTTTAATGTTTTCTGATAAGTTTTATTTTCGATAATTATATTATTTCGAAGTTTTTTTTAGTTTAATAAATTAAAAACCGTATTATTGGTAAAAACATTATATTTTCTTAATTTTAATACGTATAATTAACTTAAAAATTATTAAAAAAAGTAATTTAAAATAACTTATTTTTGAGGTTTTTTTTTAAGCTTTAGTTTTTTCGTAATATATAATAATAAAGTGTTTAAATAAATAATGCCGTTAAAAATTAAAGCTTTAAAAGTTTTTAATTTTAGCTGATAATTTAAATTTATAGCTAAATATATTAATTAATTAAAGTTTAAATAAAAATAAAAATAAAAATAAATTATTTATAGTGTATATTGTAATTGTATTTTTCAAAGATTAAGTAAATTAATAAGTAATGAAGTTTAAAAAAATAAGCCATTTTTAATAATATATATTTTAAAAAATTAAATATTTTTTAAAAAATAATTAAGGTGATTTTTTTATTAATAATTTTAGAAAAAATAGAGGACTAGTTATTAAAAATATTAAAAGAAAAAGCTATTATTATTATTATTTTAATAAAAATAATACAAAATAAATAATAAGCGTAAAAAGTTAAAATAAATAATAATAGTTAATATATACAGTATAAAGTTAGTAAATAATAATAAAGTGCTGTAAGCAAAAAATATTAATTTAAAGAGAATATAGTTTTTTTATAAAAAATTATTTAATAAAAATATGCTAATAATATTTAGATTTAACGGATTTAAAATTTAAAACCCGGATTTATAATTAATAAATTATGTTGGTTAATTTAAAAGCCGATTTTTAAAGCCTATAGTCGATTTTTGAAACTTAAAGCTATATTTATAATTAATAAATTTTTAATAGCTTGATTTTTAATTATATGTTAATATTAGCCTAAATTTTTTTATAAAAGTAACAAATTTCCCGTTTAAATAAACGTTTTCTTTTTTCCTTATTATTAATTATTTATTTTCTTTTATATTTATATAATTATTACTTTTGCTTTTATTTATTTATTATTTATTTATTAATATTTATTTATTAGTATTTACGGTTTAATATTTAATTTTTTTAATATTTAAAATTTTATTTATTAATATTAATGGTAAAGAAAACCTTGGGGTAGTGTAGTATATTCTGTATTGCGATAGGGAAGACTGGGAATATCCACACATCCCTGCGGCATATGTGGGATATCCCAGTTTTCCTTATTTAATTAACGTATCTAATCTACACGTGACATATGGGTTCTATCGGACCCCCCTTGTCACACTGTATCAATTAATTACACTTTTTCAATATTTAATATTTAATTATATTTAAGTAAGTTATTTATATTTTTATTATTTTATTAAGTTATATATATTAATATAAGTTATAGTTATTTATTATTTTAAAGTTATTATTAAATAATCATTTTAATATATTAATAAAACACTTACGTTTTATTAATATTTAATGTTTAATTTTATTTAAGTAAGTTTTTTATATAATTAATATTTTATATTTATACGTTTATTAATATAATATTAGTTCTTATTTATTTAACAATTATTTTTAAATAAGCAATATTATTTAAAAATAACTATAATATATTAATAAAACATTTACGTTTTATTAGTACTTATTGTTTAATTATATTTAAATAAGTTTTTTATATTATATTTATTTTATATTTATGCGTTTATTAATATATATATATATATATATATTAGTTATTATTTATTTAAATATTATTATTAAATAATAAGCTTTATTTAATAATTATTTTACGCTTTATAAATAATATTATTATAATTATATTTTATTATGTAAATAAGTTGATAACCTTTTATTTTTATTTTTAAAAAACTAACAATTTAATAGTTTTAAAAATAAAATATATATTAATTTTTTAATATATTATAAATTTAAAATCAACTTTTTAACATAAATATAGTTTTATTATTATAATAGTTATTTATTGATTAATTAAATTATTATTTTTAATTTAATTTAGGGCTTAATTTAGTGACTAAAATGACTAACTAAAAATATTAGTTTTAGTTTTAGTTACGAAACTGACTAATTAAATTAGTTTTAATCAGGTGACTGACTAACTAATTTAGTCATTAGTTAGTCATTACTAAATTAGTCTGATTAAATCACAACCCTAGTAAAATGACTAAAATTTACTGACTAAAGCGCTTTTTACTTAATTTAAAAAACAACGATTAGGCTTAACAATAAATGATTTACACTTTTAAATAGCCTTTAATAAAAGGTTTTTTAAACAGTTAAAAAATTTTAAATAGTTAAGAACTGGATTTTTAATAACTGTTTAAAACACTGACTAAAGGTGACTAATTAGTTACTAAAATCAGAACCCTGATTATAAGTATAATAAAATCAGAACCCTGATTATAAGTATAATAAAATCGAATTTTACTTTTATTATAAAATTTTTTTAATTTTAACAATTTAACGATAAAATTAAATATTTTTGTTTTTTAAGCACGGTTTAATATTAATACTAATACTAGATTTTTATATAATTTATATTTTATAATTTTAGACTTTTTATATAAATTATATCGTTTTATACTGTTTTTTATAAGTTTTTATACTTTTGAAAATCGTAATTTTGTCGTATTTTGCTTAAAGTTTAAAAAAAATATATTTATAAATTGTCTAAACTAATTTATATTAAAATCTATTCAGTATGTATAGTTTACTTTTATATTAAATTAGGTCGTAAAATTTTTTTTCGTTTTGCTAAAATAATGCGTTAATTTTATTATTAATAATTAATTTTTGTAAAATTAAACAATATACTATTATTTAAATTAATATATAATAGCGTTTTGTTTTTAAATAGTACTTTTTATATATAGTTATTTTAATAATTAAAAGTATCGGTTTTATTGTTTTTTTTGTTTTTAACGTAGATAATTTTAAAATTAAATTGCGATAAAATTTTTGCTTATTTTATTTATCGTTTATTTAATAATTTTTATCGTTATAAAATATATAAAGTTTTTATAGTTTAAATAAACTTTTATAAATATAATAATACTGCTTAAATAATGTTTTTATTTTTTAAAAGCTTCGATTATTTCTATAAATTTTTTCTCGTAAATTTAATAATTTAACGTAAGTTTTAAAAACTTTTTTCGAAGAAAATGCTATTAAATATAGTTTACTATTTTCGTTTTGCTAAATTAATTATTTTTTATAACATAATTATTTACGTCGACTTTTATTTTGTATTTTTTTTATTTAAATTAAGTAATCTAAATATTAAATTATTTAAAATTAGTTTTTTAAATATATTAAACGCTTTTTAGGGGGGGTTTTTTTTTTTTGCTGGAAAAATTTGTTTTTTTTTATTGAGTTTATAAAAATGCCGCGTATTTGCTAAAATTTTTAATAAACGCGCGTATATAGTTTGCAAATTTTATAAATGATTACACGTTTTTAATATTTTTTAACACTGGCTAATTTTTTATTATTTTTAATTTAAACATTTAATTTTTTACTTTTTTTAATAAAATCGTAAATTTTAAAAAATTTATTTATTATTTATAAAACTTGCTTTTTTTAAAATATACTTTTAGTTTAGCTTTTTTAAAAGCTAATAATATTTATTGCATATAATTTTTATATATAATTTTTTTTAATATTTTCAGATAAATTAAAATATCGTTAAAATATACGATTATAAATTTGTCAATAAATTTTCGTAATATATTTATAATTATTAACAAAAAAATTATTAATATATTAATAAGTTTAAAATTTATTACTAAAAATTTATATAATTTATAGTTTATAATAAACACTGTTTTTTATTTATTGCTTTTTTTAATTTTAATATAATAATAAATTTTTAAAATGTTTAACGCATCTCTTATTTGGATAGGACACCTAATTAAATGGGCTATTTTCTAGACCTTCGTACGTACATTCGCAAATAATCCAACAACAACATATCCGATCAATTTAAACTAGTTAAATTCTTATTCGCTAGACCTGTTTATACTATTCCGACAAGTTTGCGCATTATAGCTACTTTTGCTGCAAGTTTTATAGCACTTGACGCGAGTGTTTTTTCTTTTCGTACGACGAACGAACCGACGAACGAACCGAAAATATAAACAATTAATTCGAATTAATTAAATTCCTATTCGCTAAACCTGTTTATACTATTCCAACACGTTTACGCATTATAGCTACGTTTTCTGCAAGTTTTATAGCACTTAACGCAAATTTCGACGCGAGTTTTAACGCAAGTTTTAACGCAAGTTTTGACGCCAGTTTTTTTCTTTTTCGTACAATAAACAAACCTACAAACGAGCCGACAAACCTACAAACCTACATAACTACGTCTTTCAAAGCCCGTAAATCTTTTGCCTTTTATATAATAAACAATTATTCGTTTTATAATCGCGTTTATTTTATTATTAGTTCGTTTATCGGCTCGTTCGGCGGTTCGTTCGTCGGTTCGTTCGTCGTACAAAAAGAAAAAGGACTCGCGTTAAGTGCTATAAAACTTGCAATAAATGTAACTATAATGCGCGAACTTGTTGGAATAGTATAAACAGGTCTAGCAAATAAAAATTTAACTAGTTTAAATTAATCGGATATATTATTGTTAAATTATTTGCGAATATACGTACGAAAGTTTAGAAAGTGTCCTATTAAATTAAGTGTCCCATTTAAGTGGGAGATGGGTTAGCGTATTTATAAAATATTTTATATGCTATTATTAATTTTTTAATTTTAACTTTTTCGTAAAAATATTTAATTTTGTTTAAATATTATTTTATTTTTAATATTTTAATATTTATATTAATCTATTTTAGTTTATCGTATTTTTATATTTAATAATGCTTTATTAATTGAAAAATAAGTATAATTTTAAAAAAAAAAAATTTTTTTTAAATATAAAATTTTCTAATTAAACCGTTATTTTTTAAATTAAATTAAAATTTTTTTTTTTTTTTTTTTTTTTAGTTTAATTTTAGCTATTCGTTTTAAATTTAAGCGTTTTTTTATTTGTTTAAAGCGATAATTATTTTATACTACAACTTTTGTTAAATTTATTTTATAATTATTTTTACAACTATTAATTTTTGCTTCAAAATTTAACCCATCTCCCACTTGGATAGAACACCCAATGAAATAGGCCACTTTCCAGACCTTCGTACGTACATTCGCAAATAATCTAATAACAACATATCCGATCAATTTAAACCAGTTAAATTTTTATTCGCTAAACCTGTTTATACTATTCCAATAAGTTCGTATATTATAGCTACGTTTATTACAAGTTTTATAGCACCCGACGCGAGTCTTTTTTCCTTTCGTACGACGAACGAACCGAAAATATAAACAATTAATTCGAATTAATTAAATTCCTATTCGCTAGACCTAATTATACTATTCCGACAAGTTTACGCATTATAGCTACGTTTGCTGCAAGTTTTATAGCACCCGATGCAAATTTCGACGCGAGTTTCGACGCAAGTCTTGACGCGAGTCCCGACGCGAGTCTTTTTCCTTTTCGTACGATAAATAAACCGACGAACGAGCCGACAAACCTATATAACTACGTTTTTCGAAGCCCTAAATCTTTTGCTTTTTATATAAACAATTATTCGTTTTATAATTGCGTTTATTTTATTATCGGTTCGTTTGTCGGCTCGTTCGTCGGGTTATTCGTCGGTTCGTTCGTCGTACGAAAGGAAAAAGGACTCGCGTCGGGTGCTATAAAACTTATAGCAAACGTAGCTATAATATACGAACTGGTCGGAATAGTATAAACAGGTCTAGCGAATAAGAATTTAACTAGTTTGAATTAATCGGATATGTTGTTGTTGGATTATTTGCGAATGTACGTACGAAGGTCTAGAAAGTGGCCTATTTAATTAGGTGGCCTATTTAAGTGGGAAATGTGTTAAGTATATATATATATTAAAATATATAGTGTAAAGTAAATAAATAAATATAAAGTGCTGTAGAAAAAAATATTAATTTTAAAAAAAAATTAAATAATCGAAATACACTAGTAATATTTAAACTTAACGGATTTAAAAGTTAAACCCTAGATTTATAATTAATAAATTATGCACATTTAGTTAAAAGCCGATTTTTAAAGCTTAAAACCGGATTTATAATTAATAGATTATTTACGTTTAATTAAAAGCCGATTTTAAAGCTTAAAACCGGATTTATAATTAATATATTATGCAGGTTAATTTAAAATACGGATTTAATATTTAAAAGCCGTATTTATAATTAATAGATTAATAATAGGCTGGTTTTTATTAATAAAAGGCTTTATTTTTATAAAAGTAATAGATTTTCCATTTAAATAATCTTTTTTTTCTCTTTATTATCAATTATTTATTAATATCTAATTATTACTTTTGCTTTTATTTATTTATTATTTATTTATTAGTATTTACTTATTAGTATTTACAGTTTAATACTTATTATTCTTTTATTAATATTTATTTATTAATATTAATTACACTTTTTTAATATTTATTAATAAATACTTTTTAATACTTAATATTCGTTTATTAGTATTTACTTATTAGTATTTGCAGTTTAATATATAATATTCTAGTAAATTATTTATATTATTACTATTTTATTTTTATATATTTATTAATTTTAAAATAGCTATTATTTATTTAATAATAATTTTAACGTATAAGTAAAATATTTAAGTAAGTTATTTATTTATTTATTATGCTATAAATTTATTTTATTAGTATATTTTATAGTTATTAATTAAATAAAGTTAATATTAAATAATAAACTTTATTTAATATTATTCTATTAATAAAACGCTTCTACTTTATTAATATTTAATTATATTTAAATAGGTTATTTATTTATTTATTATTTATTAAGTATGTAAATTTGCTTTTTATTTGTTTTAATAAAAAACTTATATTTATTAAGTTTTTTTTTTAAAAAAAATTAATAAAACGTATTTTTATTTTTAATTATATTAATATATATATAACGTATTTTTTACTTAAATGGGCTACTTAATTAAATGGGCCACTTTTTAGACCTTTATACGTATATTTGCAAATAATTTAACAATAACGTATCTGATCAATTTAAACTAATCAAATTCTTATTCGCTAGACCTATTTATATTATTCCGACAAGTTTGCGCATTATAGCTACGTTTGCTGCAAGTTTTGTAGCACTTGATACAAGTTTTTTTTATTGTATACGACGAACAAACTAATAATAAAATAAACGCGATTATAAAACGAATAATTTTTTATTATATAAAAGGCAAAAAATTTACGGGCTTTGAAAGACGTAGTTATGTAGGTTTGTAGGTTTGTTGGCTTGTTTGTTGGTTTGTTTATTGTACGAAAAAGAAAAAATTTTACGTCGAAATTTGCGTCGAGACTTGCGTTAAAATTCGCGTTAAAACTTGCGTTAAGTGCTATAAAACTTAAAATAAACGTAACTATAATACGTAAACTTATCGAAATAATATAAATAAGTTTAGCAAATAAAAATTTAATTAATTCGAATTAATTGTTTATCTTTTCGGTTCGTTCGTTAGGTTATTCGTTGGTTTGTTTATTGTACGAAAAGAAAAAGACTCGCGTTAGGTGTTATAAAACTTGCAGTAAACGTAGTTATGATGCGCGAATTTGTCGGAATAGTATAAACAGGTCTAGCGAATAAAAATTTAACTAGTTTAAATTGATCAAATATATTGTTGTTAAATTATTTGCGAATGTACGTACGAAGGTCTGGAAAGTGGCCCATTTAATTAAGTATTTTATTTAAGTAGGAGATGCGTTATAATTAATTAATTAATTATTTATTTAAATTTACAGTATTTTTAATACTAGTATTAGTATTTATAGTATTTATAGTATTAATATTAATACCGGCAAGTACTAATACTACATTAGTAGTATTAATTATTAACCCTGGTAATAGTTATACTGTTAAATGTATTTTTAATAAATATAAATTTTAAATAAAATAAAAAAATAAGGGTTTTAAATATATAAGCTTTAAAGTTAATGTAAAGGTAAGATTTATAAATAAACTAATAATATTAAATAAAGCCGTTTATTAAAAGCTTAAATAGTTTGGAAAATTTAATTTTAGTGGTAGTTTTAATTGAGCTTTTTTTAATATAAAGTTTAATTATTAATCTGTTTTTTTATATAACTATTACCTTTTATATATATATATATTTATTATAATTAGATTAACAACTTTTAATCTAGTTAATATTATGTTAAAATTAAACATCTTGCTGCATTTTTTAAAGCTTGTTAAAAAAACTAATCATTAACTTTTTATAAAAGGTTATAAAGGAGAATCGGATTAGCCGCTTTAATAGTTTATACAGTTGGTCCAAAAAAAAAACCGATAATTTTTTTTAGGACCCACCTGGCCTAGCCACTCCATTTCTAAACAACATCTTCTAAACTGTCCTAATTAGCTAATTCTTAACTGTTTTTTAAATAAAAATAAAAGCTGTAATCGCTGTTTAATTGCCTTTTTAATAATATATATAATGGCTAGTTCTAGTACTTAGTGTACCACCCTTTGGCCTCCTTTACGGCTTCGAGTCTCCTTTTAAAGCTAAAAACCAGTTGATCAAAAAAGCTTTGTTCAAAATCATCCTACACCTTAACAGCCGTCCGGACCAGCAATTCAAAAAATTCAGCATTTTTAAAAAAGCCTAATAGTTTTAGCCGCAGCTTGCAAATCCGCCCTTTAAACAATTTCTAAACGTTTTCTATAAAGTTAAAATCCGGCGAATATATAAGCCATTTCACCAATTTAATCCCGTTTTCTACCGCTTAATTTTTTAGCTACTCGACTATTATATACGCTATATATATTAAAGCGTTATTTTAAATAAATATAAAGCCTAGTTTATAAATAATTAAAAATGCTTTTTAAAAAGCTTTTAAAATAACCCGTTTAGTAATTTTTCCGCGCTTTAAATCGAAATCGCCGTAAAAGTTTATTAACGCAAAGCGTTTTTTCTATAAAATAGCACTTTAAAATATTTATAAATGCTTTGTTAGCTTAGCTTTTAACTATATATTTTCTAGCTTTAATTTTTCGCTTTAAAACAAGTTAATCGTAATATTACGTATAAATAAAATTAAAAAATCGGGTTACTTTGCTATAAAAAACTTACTTAGCTTATTTCTTTTAACTTTAAGCTACAGTTAACTCGTTTAAAAAAACCTAGCGCTTAAAAAAATCGACAAATTTATTAACATATTTCTCGGCAAAAACTAAACAAACATCGGCATGCTTTTAAGTTAATTTAAACCGTTATAAAGCTTGTTAATAATATATACTTTGTTTTTTAAACTAATTAATAATAATTTACAAGCATATTCGCAAACTAATCCCGACGACTAATTTAATTATAAAAATAAAATAGTTACTAGCTATTAAATACCGTATATACCGTTTATTTTGGTTTTTTAGCTTTTTAAAGCAGCTACGGCTAAATTTTAACCGGCTTAATTTTTAGATTCGGTACCGATTTACTATCTTGTAAACAGCAATAGCCAAGAGGTTTTTTTGCACGCGATTAACTTAGCACGCATACTTAATACATATAACGCTAAAATCCTCGTCCTTTTATAAAGCGACCAGTGTTTTTTCCGTTAAATTAGACTATTTAAAGGTGTTAAAGCTATTGTTAAAGTGTAGGTAGTATTAAAGGTTAAAGGGCCGGCGGTGTAGGCGGAAAAAAATTATCGTTTTTTTTTTGGGCCCACTGTAATATTTGCCGGAAAGGTTAAAAATAAATATTAGCTTATATTACTTTTTTTAAACAGACAAAAAAATTATAGTTTATGTTTTAAATCTAACGCAAGGACATTGCTGCACACGGCACCAGCTTCCATGTTCAGGTTCGTTGGGCAAAGATATTGTAATGCTTGGGAAGTTGATCTCGAGCCTTACTTCCATGCAAACACTGCTAGCAGGCATCAACTTCCTGCTTCTGGCTTATTCGTGGGGCGTACGAAAATTTATCTCAGAGGTCAGTTTTGGTTGAGTGAAAGGCTTGAGGACGATTGCCAAATGCCTCTAGCTGGTGCCTCGTGAAATACACAAGTAAAGGTGGCCCACGGAAACTCTTGCAACTCCAACAGATTAATAGCAACTTCTAAGCAAGGGCTCGTAATTTATCGCAGACGATTACTGGGATCTGACGGCGTCTCCTTTATTAAACCTGGCGACGCTGCCTCCACAGCTGCGTCCAACTCAGCAGAGGACTAGTAACAGATCCTTTATCTGTCATCGAGTAGCTCCTTGGTTCTTTTTTTTTTTTTTTTTGTTGTGATTATAATATGCGCTGCGATATCTTCCCTGGACTACATACAAGAGTTACTTAAGAAATTGTAGAAAACGTTTTCCTAAAATTCTGCGGCGTATAAGGTCGTCTGGCTGTCTTCCAACCAGCCAATATGCTGACTTCTCTATGGTCATCCGCCCACACGGATGTATTCAGCACCGAACCTAGATCTGCACTGTATGCAGGACCCTCCCTATTTGTATCTGTATCTGCAATGATGAGGAGGTCGTCATATTTTGAACTGACCTCTACAATTGCAGGACTTCGGCCATCCTCTGGCTCAAACACTAACGGCCTAAGGCGGATGACTTGTTAACAATTATTATCATTATTAATTGCTTTTCTACACAGAGTCTCATAGCCTTCCCTGCCAGGCTTCTCAATTTCTATGTCACCTCTAGACGTGGGAACTCTTTGTCATCATCGTGACTCTCGTAATTAGTCATACAGCCGAAGCTCGAGAGGTGAGCCACTATCTAAAATGGATTACCAAGACACTTTGAATTCAACTCATGCAGGCATGACACAGTTTTTTGGGAAGAGAAGAAAGTTCGTGGGGGTATATCGATCCGACGCCATGAAAATGCACTCATTACTGGGAAAGCCTGATTATTCGGCTTCGTAGGCTAATTTCCCACAAAACTGTCAGGCGATACGGAAGGGGAGATGTAACGAGCAGAATCTCCCTGCACATTATCAACTGATCTGATTTCAGGGTCGGTTGAACCCCTGCTTGGCCTGTGGCTGGTTAGTAACTGAGATAAGAGAATGATTTACTTGATATGCCTCACCTTCATTTGCTCTATCCTTGCCTTAAGTTGACTCGTAACCTCAGCTGCCCTCTTCCAGCTTTCTACGCCATTACTGGCAGCCGCGGTCGGATTTGAGCTTGCAGCGGTGCCTTGTGTGGCCTCGTCCACAGCACCACCTCTAAAGCCGCGGGCAGGACTACCACGCCCGCTCGAGCCACTAGCGTATCGCATTTCCGGACTGAGTTTGCTTCTCGGATAGTTATGTGCGATATCGCCATTTTCCTTTTCCTCCGACAGTGTGCTTGTGAAGCTCATCCTACTTGACCACGCACCTGCATTGTTCGAACCATCACGATATATGCCCATATCATCGGGCGTTGGGCTGGTAACACCCGGGCTTCCCACCCCGCCGGTCACACCCAGCCCCTCAGCCCTACTAAGAGCACGCTTGAGGCGTTCCAGTTCCCGTCGAAGTCTTTCATTGACCTGCTCAGCTGCTTCGGCGTCACTACGTGCACGAACAAGTTGAGTTTCCTTAGCCTTAATGCTAAGGACGTCTCTGGTATGGTCCTCGATGAGTCCAGCGTTTTGGTTTTTCAGTTCTTGAATCTCGGATGAAAGCTTGCCGCGTTCTTGACGTAACTCGTCCACCTGTCTCATGAGTCGCTCATTGGCGGCTCGGAGCTCTTCAAGCTCGGCTCTCTCCACTGCGGTAAGTCCACTCGAAGGTGGAGGCGAGACCGCTGCGGGGACCGGCACCGGCGTTGCAGCAGGCTTGGCTAACGATCGAGCTGCTAGGCCACCACGGCCTAGTCCGACACGAGGCTTGGGCGGAGGCGATGCTGATACGGGCTCCTCATCTTCTACAGGTGGCGGCTCTGTGGCCGCTGGGGCTCTTCGCGGAGACGCAACACCTGGAGGAGCGAGACGTCGTTGTGGTGCTTTCAGACCTGAAGAACCTGCCGGTTTGGGCATTCCCAACTTGCTTGCCCCCGTATGTTTGGAGGTTGGTTGCGGTGCTAGGGGGGCGGAGTCTGGAGCTGGTGCACTCACCACGGGAGCTACCTTCTTGGCTGCGCCGGGGCCCTTCTTAACACCTCCCCCTACGGGTTTTCGAGGCCCCCCAGCTGGAGCTCTCGTTGCCGGAGCCGGCGGGGGTTTGGGCTTATCTTTGGCCTTGACCTCGGCCTTTTCGAAGAATTCTCTGATCTTAGTTTTCCGGATGTCGTCGAGTCCTTCGAGATGGGGGTTCATAGCACGCTCACCGAGTATCTTCATTATAGTCCCTAGTACTTCCGCACCCCCGGATCGAAGACCTTCACTAGATTCAGACAGCAGCTTCTTGGCGGCCTCGACAATGCTGCTCACTTCCTGCTTGCTCGGGACTTCCCGAGTTGTTCGAAGGCAGCGAACAAGGAATTTCATCGTGCCTTCTTTGACTTGAGGATTTTTATGGCCTAAGAACGACAAGATATCCTCTAAACAATCTGTGAGACTCGTGGCTAGAAAAACTTGATCGAGGGCGGACCCTAGTGCTTCGGCAACCGACTGCTTCTTCTCCTTCAAGCGCTCCATGATAGGGGCCATAACAATAGACCTGTATTTGGTGTAGCTTTTTCGCAAGCCCTTAGCGAGTACTTCAATGCATTGAGCGGCCTGGGTAACAACAGCTATATTGGCATCCTTCATACTCTTAGCCAAGCCCTGGTTGATCTCACTGAAGTTGGCGTCTTTGATTCTCGGAACATTCAGGACAGCGAAGAGACCTTCCAGTGCCTCTTTACGATCTTTCCACTTGGAGGAGGCGAGATTATCATGAAAACTGGGAGGCACTTTGGACAGTACATCTTGGGGCTCTGCTAAGTCGAAGGCGTCTACCTCGCCGGGTTCGTCAGCACCATTATCCTCGTACTCCTCCTCACCCTCTGCCCCGGGCGGCGGGGCCCGGGCCATGGCCTCTTGTTGAGACCGTAGTAGCCGCTCTTGCTTCGGCGCAGGTTCGGCCTTGATCTTATCAAACAGTGCCTCGAGATCTGTCTGTTGTGTTGGCTTCAGATCGCCCCAAAACATGGGTTTCATTGCATCACGAAGCCAGCGGTAGAACTCGACAGCCAGGCTTGTCGCCTCAGCTCGGACATTCTTGTCGGCATGACCAAACGCCTTTGGGAGGATTTTGAGTACAGGTTTGGGGTCAGCGACCTTACAGCCATAATTGTGGAAGATGTTGGTGAGGGCAGCGAGGGCGGCGGCGATGACTTTGGGTTGTTTTGCTGATATCGCAGGTAAAATGTCCTCAACGACAGGAGCGGCAACATCAAGCTCGATCAATAGTAAGAGGGCTTCGACGGATGAGGCTTTAGTAGCTGGCCGGGTAGAGACAAGACCCTTCTCGACTATGGAGGCGATGACCTGACCTCGCGAACGTACGCACCCTTCGCGGCCACCAAATTTGAGAAAGGCACAGTATGCGGCAATGCCGTCAGACTGAGCGGCGACGTTAGAATCTGCGACGGCGCTCTTCCATAGACTGGGGTCCTGGTTGAACGGGCGAAAGACAGGATCATGCTCGTCTGGGGTGATCTCGAACTGCTTGGAGGCATCCTCGTAGGCTTGTTTGCGAACTTTCCACACCTGGAGGCCGGACGAGTAAGTATTGAAGCACTGAAGACGTGAGGAGGGAAGCTATGCACACCTTGTGTACCCATCGCTCTGTTAGAGGTAGAGAGCTGTAGTCTGGCTCTCCGTCAGCCATGGCGGCAGACGTTGGGTCCTCTCGGTTGGCAAGCAGGGGATATGCGTGATCGGGTACGGAGGGTATTGGCGCAGGGGCGCAGTGGGTCCGGTAGTCAAAGTCGGAGGGCTTCTTGCGCCTGCTGCGTTTCGAGGAGAGAGTTGAGGCTACTTTCCGGATCAGCTTGGGTAAGAAGGGGGTTTTGGGGCGTTGGCGCCGCATTCTTGGGTGCGGGAGAGGCAGCAGTAATGGGTGTGTGCCGCTGAGAGCATAGGGATGGAACACAGCATGTAGATGTGTGAGTGTGCGAGCCCAGATGGGATGGACATGACAGAATAAATGTAAACAGACCAGCAGTTACGTTGGCAAGTTTGCTGAGACTGCACTGCAAGAACAGTCGAGGGGTGGGGGGAGAAGGTGAGAGGGGTGACTGCGCAAAGAGAATAAACACACCTTACACGTTAATATTGTTGAAGAAACCTCTCAGACTTCCAAGTCGCTTGTTCGCTAGGCCGATGATTTTTGTGTTTTCTGTGTTTACTCACTGACAACAGTCGTGGGCGATGGACCGACAGCAATCCGACGACAACCCGACGACAATTTGACCGCAGGTGGAATTTGCCACGGCTCGGAAAGATGTACAATGCAGCGCCACTGTTTCTTCACTGCTAATCAAGCATAAAAAGGGGAGGAAGTCCGCAAATCGAGTGAGGCTGGAGAGCTGTGCAAGAGACTAAGCAATGCCTTTCAAACGGTGTCTACGTAGGTATGTGTGTGGGTGTCGTGCGAGGTTTGTATATGTGGTGTTGGAACGGGAAATATTTAGATTGGATAAATCGAGCTGGAGAATAACAACACTGCACCGGGGTACCTACCCTACAAACAAAGTACCGGCTGGTAACTGCGATGACATCGGCAGCAGCCGTTAGTATTATTTAAGCGCTCGCTTAACTATGTACATACCTCTTGCAAGGTAAAAGGTATTTGGTACTGTAGAGACCTGGAGAGCTGCAGGGGGAGGGGAAGAGGGGCTTTCAGGGCTCTGGTTGGGGGGCAACCCTTAGTTACCCCCCATTGGGCCCTGAAAGTGCTTGCTTGAGCTATAGGTGAATACTTGAGTACGGCTTTACCTTATTAAAACATGTGTATAGTAAAAGTCTAGTCCAGGTCTAAGGTTACTATATAATGTTGCATCTAACATATATCTAAAACGCATAGGCATTCTGCTTTCTGGGTATATAATACGCTTGCAACCAGATATCTCTTCAATTAATAATTGAAAGGTAGGTCTATCAAGGTAGTATAGCTAGGTACTTACCTATATAATCTAGTGTAGTACCTCCCTCTTAGTGTTCATATGCTGTAACTGGCGTAGCTATGGTATAAGGTGTGGCTGAGATTGCCTTGCTTGCACAGAGGCGTGTGGCTTCACATGCTGCGAAAGCAAGTGTACCTAAGATATGTGCCCAAATTGTCCAACATTGATACTGAGGTACGTGCTATAGTGCATTTGGTTGATATCCAATCTGCATCCACAGCTTGAACAAATACCAGTCCCATCTCCTCCATTCAAATAGACAATCTAACGGGAGTCTAACTTAAGCACCCATTTCACCTATCATAACTAGCATATAGCTCTTGCTTCGAAACGAAGCCAACCCATCTGGAACCACAGTTGTGGTTGCCGACTAAATGAATTAATGGTGGTTGTGGGTGGTTAACAAATTGTTGACAGTCATTTGTTTAACCCGGCCACTTCTTTTCGCGCCTTGCTATCCTAATCGCACCGCCTACGTCTTCCTGCCGACAAACGGCAACATCGATGTCTCTCCCTCTGAATTCTTGCGCCCATCTTTGTTCCCCCGCTCTGTCCCGTCGTCTGCATACTCCTTGGGGTGTGCTGTACCGATAGCTTGTGCGACCGCCTGTCTTCGTTCTTTGTCGTTGCTGCAGAGTCTTGACGAACTCTGTGTCATATCTTGCAGATCTATTCTGGTTTCTCTAGGCTCATGAGCGCATATAAACCTAAACGGCGGTGGACTGGTCCAAGATGAGCCAAATTCTGACTTCGCGGCAGGCGGAAGAGCTGTATGTTCAGTCTCCTCTACTGTCTCATGCTTCATAGCAGAGTGAAGTATTCCTCTAACAGTTTGAAATGATAGGCACAAAGCAATCATCGCCTACTTATCGTCCAATAACTTACCCAATACCGCTGCGGCGCTGCGACAAGAACTAAGTTACGGCGAGAGTTTTGACGATACCACTTCGAAAAAGTACGAAGGTCTCCTCGAGAAGAAATGGACCAGTGTTGTAAGATTGCAGAAAAAGGTACGTATAGCTCGAACTCACCATCAGCTGCGCTTGGCTTTGTCAGCTAACAAATCCTGTTCGGCTCGCAGATCATGGACCTCGAGTCTAGAAATGCGACACTACAGTCTGAGCTAGAAAACGCGACGCCAACTTCACTCTCCCGAAAAAACCAAGACCCCACCAGCTGGCTTCCGAGATCGCCTGCTCGTTACACTTTGCAATCTCATCGAGAGCCTATCACTTGCGTCGCCTTTCACCCAGTCTTTTCATCTCTTGCTTCTGGTTCTGAGGACTATACCATTAAAGTCTGGGACTGGGAGCTAGGAGAGTTAGAGAGAACCATTAAGGGCCACACCAAACCTGTCCTGGATGTTGATTTTGGTGGTCCCAGGGGCGGCACACTCTTGGCCTCGTGCTCAAGCGATTTGACCATCAAGCTGTGGGACCCCTCCGACGAATACAAGAACATCAGGACTCTGCCTGGCCATGACCACAGTGTTAGCGCTGTTCGCTTCATCCCGTCAGGTGCCGCTGGGGCACCTAGCTCTGGGAACCTACTCGTTTCTGCGTCGAGAGATAAGACGTTGCGCATCTGGGATGTTTCGACAGGTTACTGCGTCAAGACAATTCGGGGGCATGCGGATTGGGTCAGGGATGTATGTCCATCGCCTGATGGGCGCTTTCTCTTATCGGCTGGCAATGACCAGACGGCCCGACTATGGGATGTGTCCCTTGCCAACCCTGAAAACAAGCTCACACTTGTCGGCCACGAGCACACCGTCGAGTGCTGTACACTTGCCCCTGCGTCGGCTTACCAATACCTGGCGCCACTTGCAGGTCTGAAGAAACCTCCGCCTACGTCAAGCGCTGCCGAGTTCATGGCTACAGGATCCCGGGATAAAACAATACGTATATGGGATGCTAGGGGAAACTGTATCAGAGTACTCAAAGGGCATGATAACTGGGTACGGGCCCTGGTCTTCCACCCCGGTGGCAAATACTTACTGAGCGTTGCTGATGACAAAACGCTGCGGTGCTGGGATTTCACTCAGGAAGGGAAATGTGTCAAGGTACTCGCCGACGTCCATGGTCATTTCGTCTCGTGCTTGCGCTGGGCGCCAGGCATTGTGCGTGAGCCTGCCACGAACGGGATTGCGGAGGCCTCTAATGGTACCACAAACGGTGGCGCTAAACTAGGCGCCACTGCATCTGATATACAGATTAGATGTGTGATCGCAACAGGGAGTGTTGATTTGAATGTGCGAATATTTGCCAATTGAAGAAACGGCAGCCACCTTCGTTAATCTCTTCTTAATCGCGAGTATTCCCTCGCAGCGGCTACCCCCCTCCCCGAGCTGGCTTTCCTGTAGTCGTCGACTTTCCAGCTTTAGCAGCGAAAACCAGGAGTGCGGCTCGGCATGGTTTTCTCGTCCTAATAATCTAGGGAAGCATGGCGTTCAAAAGCCCATATAATTTGTAGGCACAGGACTAGGATAGCCCTATGCGAGCGGTTAGCCAGCAGATCCCATGTACCATGTTCAGCTCAAAGCCGAGGGCTAGATGGCGTATCAATCAGACCGACGACATATGTGGTCATGTTTCCTGTAAAGGTTGGCGCCGTCTTCTATGGTGCGTTTTCATGACATGATAGAAACTAATTGCAAATCACAGGAGTGAATATGACAGAAATAAATACCCTTTCATCACTCGGCGGACGTGCTTCAATCTTTCACGCTTTGTATTCCCAATGCAATTCATTCACGTCGCTGGTGTATTATATTATGGTGCTTGCTGTACGGACTGGAGTGACTTTACATTCCAGTCGGATATAGCTTGTTTATGCTATCTTGCATCTTGACTGACGGCTGGTGCTTTTGTCCCAGCAAAGGGTTAAATGGAGCCGTTCATGAGGCCGATCACAACGCAGTGCGTATGATCACATGAATGCCGTAGCTTTCTCTAGAGTTCAATCATCTGAAGCCACACATTGACAGATTTAGCTATGAGTAGTTGCCGCTTTTTTTTCCCCCGAGACCAAGCTACACCTTATGTTGAGATGATTGAGTTTGAATTGTGCAGCTTTATGCAGTAGACCAATGTTTAAAGGTTGCTGGCCAGGACATCCAGCACAAGGAATATTAATAGACAGCGAGATATGAAATGGAGGGAGTGGAGAGAGGTCATCTGGCACTTTGCCTGGGGATGCTTGGCATGGTGGTCACTCCGGGGACGCTTCCCTTACTTTCCTATCTTGGATAGCTACAGCAAGTAAACACTAGCATGTAAGTAAGAAGACATCCTTGGGGGGAAGTGGAGGGAGTGCAGCGGCTGCTAGTCACGACGTGGAAGGGATATAGAAAAGACGGTGAATTACAAAGTAGAGGGGCAAACACCCGACTACTTACTATCTTGGGACCTAGGGATGCAAATTCTGCCAGCTTCACCGAATAGCTGCTAACCTCCACCACATATACGGCTTCTTCGCACAACATGTACACGGGTTTCCTAGTGCTTGTGCCTGGGCTAGCTACCGCGGCTCTCCAACTGCTTCCTCCCGTCAATCTTACACTTGATAACGAAGCTGGACTTGGTTTGTCGCTCAATGGCATCTCCACAACAGTATACATCACTAGCAGCTTGGCCTCACACCGTGATTCAGGTGGCCTCACCCTGATCCCGCCGACCGGGCAGGAATTTGCGCAGGTGTTTATTGACGACTTAAACGAGGTATCAGGAAAACGGTGGACACTTGAGGTTATTGAGGTGCCCCCTGTCCCTGCTTCGGGCATCTTATTGAACTTCAGTGACGATCTAGCCACACTCTCCTACGAGAACGGCGAGTTTACGGAAGAAGGGTATGTGCTGGAGATCGCAGGCGGGCGCGCCGTCATCAGCGGCTCTGGGTCGCGGGGGATGTGGTGGGGAACCAGGACTCTTCTCCAGCAGATGATACTATCGAATTGGACCACGGTGCCTGCGCTTCGTATCACAGATGCTCCCGCGTATGAAACCCGCGGCTTCATGCTCGATGCTGGGAGGAAATGGTACGCTCCATCTTTTCTGAAGGAGCTCTGCACCTACGCGTCCTTCTTTAAGCTGTCAGAGTTCCACTACCATACGAGCGATAACTACCCCCTGAACCGTGGTCATAACGACACCTGGAGTCAGGTGTATTCCCAGTTTTCGCTACGTCCTGAAAGCATAGACTTACAGGGGCTCAGTACGTATTTCAGAGCTGTTTATTTCCCATTTTTGGCAAAGTTTGGACTCCCATATGCCATTTGCTCCTGCGAGCTTTTGAATACTCCCCTGAATGAGCCAGATATTCACTATAAGTAGTGATCTCTGATTGCTGATTTCTTATAGTACAGCGTCCGAATGAGACCCTGACGCGCGCCGACTATGAAGACCTCCAGCAACACTGTGCTAGAAGGGGAATCACGATTGTGCCTGAGATCGAGGCCCCCGGCCACTGCCTCTCCATTACCAAATGGAAGCCGGAGCTGGCGCTCACGCCCAAAGATTTGCTAAACCTCACACACCCCGACAGTATACCCACGGTGAAGCGGATTTGGGAAGAGTTCCTCCCCTGGTTCCAAACCAAGGAGGTCCACATTGGCGCCGACGAGTACGACTCAACGCTGGCGGACGACTACATCACCTTTGTGAACGACATGTCAAGCTTTATCAACGAGACGACAGGGAAGAAGATCAGGATATGGGGAACCTACGAGCCATCCCGGGATCTCGCCATCTCTAAAAACGTTGTGATTCAGCACTGGCAATATGGCCAGTCAGATCCAGTGCAGCTCCAGGCCGACGGCTATGATGTGATCAACAGTACGTTTAGCCTCACATACACCATTTACTCCTGTATACTCCCAAAATCCTCGCAAAATGAGCCAGATGTTAACTATAAGCGGTAATTTCCAACTGCTGATTTCTAACAGCGGAGGACTGGTGGGCATACATGAGCTTGAAGAATGATCACATGCCTATCCTTCCGGCACCTTACCCGCAGTTTTTCAACGAAGTACGTGTCTTGAACTTTGCAGGCCGCGCCGGATGGCAGTGGCAGCCGGCGCTGTTCAACCCAATCAATATAACAGAGCAGCTGCCCGAAGGTGCCAAGGGAAACAAGGGTGCAATCCTGGCAGCATGGAATGACAACGGGCCAGATGCTTCGACACAGCTTGAAGCCTACTACGCAATACGTCGAGGGATTCCGCTGGTGGCTGCTAGAGCTGTAAGTTATATCAATAGTCACTTCTGCCTATTCTGGCTATTTAGTAGCAGACATCCCCTATTAATATTTTATTATTATTAATTATCTCAGGAGCTGTGTATTCCCCGGGACCCCAGCAGAGTCTGTTTAGAAGGGTCATCATTGACTCTTTTTTGTTGTAGTGGAGTGGTAGTCATGGCCCATCCGTATGGGTAGAAACACTGGATCCATCCATTGAATTCCTCTCGTCGCATGCGCCAGGACAAAATCTAAACAGGCAGTTGGTGACGGCCCAGCCCAGTCCTGCAGGGGAGCTCGTGTCGTGGACACGTGGCAATGCAACAGGCGGTAATGCTGTACGACTGGGATACAGAAGCAAGGGCATGAACTATACCCTCTCTCTCTCGGTGACGGGCCCATTCACGCTCTGGTCAGATGACGTGATGTTGACACTGTCCGAAGACGGCGTCTTAGCCTTCAACTCGGACGGCTACGAATACCCACTACGATCCGTGTCCAAAGAGGACGGGTACGACAGCGGGCTTCCGGGACGGATTTGGGCCAATGCGACATCTTCATCGCACGAGCAGGTGACGGTTTCAACGCCGGCCGAGATAACCATCACAGGAGATGTGATAGGGGGTAGCCGTGCCTGGATCAACGGGTTATTTGCGGGCCGGTTTGAAGTGTTCGTTTTTGGAGGGAAGAATACCATCTTCAGCTGGAGCCAGATGGCTTTTGTGGCTCCACTGGACGGTCTCAATGGCGGCATTCAGAGGCTCGTATTGAAGGACGGTGTTCAGCCGCCCCCGCCAGCGCAAGAAGGCGTTCCTGGGGCAGGAGGGCCGGCGACGGGTGGTTCGGTGTTGACTTCCATGGCCATGGCAAAAGCGTTCACATGTCTCTGGGCTGGGCTGGTGGCCACGGCTCTACTATAGGATTATTATGTATATGGGATATTCTGCAGGTAGTCTAGACCCTTGGTGTCGTCGTTGCTGTTGACGAAACATGCATTGCGTAAGTTTGTTCTTGTTTCGGTTTATCTAGTCTCTCGACGGCATCAAACAAAAAGACACAAAAGCCTTATTTGTTTTCCCCGTGCTGATTCCGTTTTCTGCATGTATCATTGATGTGTTCCTGTGCACTCACTATAGATTAAACTTGTAGACGTGAATCACTCCAGGTTACGTAACATCAGTATCTTTCTTCAACTCAAGCTATGCCTAATAAAGATGCACGGTGCATACCTTATGATGTGCCCTAAACCAATATTTCCTTCTTTGTTCCATATACCCCATAACAGACTACAGCCCTGCAGGATCTTATCTAGGTACATAGGATAGGCACCCACCCACACACAATACTTATATCAACGCACTAGGTCAACCTTGTACTTGCCTATCATTAGGTCTCTGGCACGTTTCTACTGCCACGTTATTCCACATCTACCGGTACCTAAACATGTGCGGCTGCTCCAGTCGCTTCCAAGTTGTTGACTTAACCTGTGCCGTGTTCTGATGTCTTCGGGAGCTGCGCTTCACCAATCGAGTCTCATCACTCGAAAGGGACGGTCTCACCTTTTCTTCAACTCCTCTTCTTTGCCGGGAACTCACCGGGCTGCTTAGAAGTACACATATTTTTATAGCTCTTCCTTGTTAGAGGGATACCCGAACAGGCGATCCACGACTGAAATCCAAAGCCCCTTCGTTCGCTGCCCGAATGCACCGTACTAGAGATAGGCATCTATATACATACATATCTCTCTCACCATTACTTTCGATTCACCTACCTACATATCCTCTTCACCGACCTACCTGCCGACAAAAACCGACCTCCCCGACGTCGTAAAACTAACTCTTGTCGTCGTCCATTGTCCCCCGTACCGCCCTAGGTCTTCCGGTTCGAAAAGCCATCTTTGGAATTGAAAACCTTGGAGCAGCTACTAAAGTGCGACAAGAACGGAGGTTTTTCACATCTACATTTCAACTATACATAATACGCAAGCACCCAAACCAGTTTGACTGCCACTCTACCCGCGTACACCACGGATAAACCTCCAGTTGCTTACGACAGGCGAACACCAAGAAGTCACCCTACTTTTCTAGCCAGCACATCACCATAGGTACGAGCAACGAGACGAGCATATCGCATGCCGCCGTCACGACGCACCATCTCTTCTGATTCATCCTCCAATCTCCTGCCTGTATTGGGTTTGCCGTGGCATCGCCCAGCCGGCGCATCGACCCGTCTCGAGCAGCCACTATGTTCTGGAGGTTTGGCGGCTACGCCAATATCTCCACCATCGATACCATCCTTGACAAGCCCGATTTTCAGCTCGAAGACCTACTAGATGAGAGCGACTTGATACAAGAGCTAAAGCAACACAATACCAAGCTTCTCGAGTACCTGCGTCAGGACCGCGTCCTCGCTAAGCTTCTCGACTATGTTGTGGCTCCAAAGCTTGAGCCTATAGAGAACCCCGAAGACGACGCCCATGATGAGGACGCCGGCAAGAAGGGGAAGTCGCTAGGCCTGCCCTTTGGCCGCCCCCGCGCCTCATCGAGGGCTAACAGCGATGGCAACGAAGAAGACGAGGCTGAGAAAAAGCGAAATCGTTATGCTTATGTCGCTGCCGAGGTCTTGTCCTCGGATAATTGGTCCATCTACGAGTCGCTCATGGAGAGCCGCCCTCTATTACGTAGTTTCTGGTCCTTCCTAAAGCGTCCTGCTCCGCTTGATCCCCTGCAGGCCAGCTATTTCACAAAAGTGAACGAGTCACTTTTCGATAAGAAGACCCACGAGATGTTAGACCTACTCAAATCACTCGATGATGCCATTCCTGACATGTTATGCCATGTTGACTGTCCTATGATAATGGATCTTCTATTGAAAATCATCAGCCTGGAGAGGACTGATGATGGCCAGGGTATAGTCGAGGTATGTTTTTCCATCCATCCCTCGACTCCTCTCACGTACCCCTATCCTTCTGGTTACTGTCATTATCATTATATAATTATTTTACTGACGTACATCGTTACTATTTACAGTGGCTCTATACCAAAGATGTCATGCCCGCACTGCTCTCGTTCTTGGGGCCCGAGCACAGCTGGGCCACGCAGACCGCTGCCGGCGATTTCATAAAAGCTATCATTACCGTCTCTGCCAACGCTTCGCAGAACGAGCAGGCCTGCATTGGCCCCAACGAACTTACCCGCCAGCTTGTGTCTAAACCCTGTGTAGAAAGGATTATTAAGTACATGCTTGGCGGCGGTAACCCCTTAACTGTCGGCGTTGGTATCATTATTGAGGTGATTCGGAAGAACAATTCCGACTATGACCCTGACGTTGGTACGGATGCACATGCTCAGCCTTCTAGTCGCGACCCTATTTATCTTGGCACCCTACTTCGTCTATTTGCTGAACATGTACCCGACTTTATGTCGCTTGTTCTCAATGCACCTGCGCAGAAGCAGCGGCTAAACTCCACCTTTGGGGATAAGATCGAACCCTTGGGCTTCGACCGATTCAAGACTTGTGAGCTGATGGCGGAATTATTGCATTGCAGCAACATGGCGCTTCTGAACGAAGTTGGCTCAGAGCAGGTCATCTCGCAGCGAGACGAGGAGCGGCATCGCCTGCGACTCGAGGGACGACTCACCACGAGTCGTGGTGAAGAGGCACAATCGTCTGAAGAACTTACTATGCGTGTTCGTCATTCTTCACCGGATGACGGCCGTCGACTTGGGGTCACCAATGCATCTGATGATGATGGATTTGAGGAGGTCACACCATCTGGTGAGATGACCGAGGATACTTCGCACGAATTCGTTAAGGCTGAGGATGAGATTCCCATTGGCACTTCCGCATCCTTCCTTGACAAAGACGACGAGGAATTTGTGGATGAACCCCTTAGCTCGCCCCGACTTAATGTTCAGGACGGGAACGTCGAGGGGCAGCATTTTGAGAATCCAGAGCTCGTCGTTGCTCCTTTGTCCCCCCAAAAACCGGCAAGAACAGAATTAGAGTCCTCAGCAGCAGTTGCAAAACTAAATGTGGTGCCTGAGGGCTTGCCACTGAATGAGCCAACAAATCAAATCGCTGCACCCGGAGAAGCAGCTCATGGGATAAGTGATGGTAACCAAGCAACTGACGTTGGCGTCCAAACAAGCGTTGTCGAGATGGGGCCGGAAGAAATAGTTAAGTCGGAAGCCGCTTTGCCAGTAGAAGAGGCAAACGACGCAACAGGCCAAGCCATGACGGCCTACACTGATCCTAACGCTGGTATCTCTAGAGACGAAGTCCTACAGACCGCCCAGACTTCCTCCGTGACCCAAAACACCGAGGCAGAATCTTCACCACGGAATGGCCAACCTACTGTTGAAGCCCAAATATCCGAGTTAACTCTCCAAGAGAATAGAGAAGAGCCCGACCCGGTCGTTGGCGACTTCTTAAAGATGCAATTTGTTGAAAGCAGTGTTGTCCCGAAAATTTTGGTAACCTCGAACCCCTTTTCACCAACTCTTCTAGCCAGAATCGTAATCTAACGAGCTATACTAGTCTTTCTTCTTTCGATATCCCTGGAATAACTTTCTCCACAACGTGGTCTATGATATCGTCCAACAAGTATTCAACGGGCCGATGGATCGGGGTTACAATCCCACCCTTGCCATTTCTCTCTTCGAAGCCGCGGATATTACAAACGCCATTATTAATGGACAAACTTCCAGCGAGCAGTCCCAGGCCCAAAGCAAGACCCGTATGGGCTTCATGGGGCACTTGACCTTGATCGCGGAAGAAGTTGTGAAATTTACAGAGAGGAACCCTCCCGAGCTTTTGTCCGACCTAGTCCTAGACCGCGTCATGAGTCAAGACTGGATCAATTACGTCGAAGGAGCGCTGGCGGAAACCCGCGAGAGAGATAATGCTATCCTCGGCGGCGTGAGGCCAGAAGTTGCTATGAGCAATAGAGCGCAAATAGGTGGTAACGGCCTCGGAGGTCTCTCCAGCCTTGGATTGGGCAGTGGTCAAGGCAGTGGGTCTAATGCTCTTGCCGAAGCTGGCCTCAACGGTGGCGGGGGTGGTGGGAATGCAATGGACGCCCCTGATCACGGCAGTGGAAGCAGCTTGGGGCCCTTCAGCATAAGCTCAGGGCTCCTATCAGGCTCCGGTTTTGGAAGCTCTAGTGACGAAGATGAGGATGAAACTGAAGACAATGAAGAAGATGTGAATAACGAGGTTAGTAGTCCCCTTTCTCCACGTTCCAAGCAGCACGCCCAGTATTAGTTACCCCCTAAATACGGACAAGCCTGGCTTGGGAATCTAGGGCCGGAGGACTCGCGGAGTTGCCGGTTCGACCTGTCTTCTCGGGTGTTCCATTGCACGACAGCGGACTGTGGACAGCGTCTAGGTGTAGAGTACCGCACAGCGATAGAGCTATAGCTACCACCTATACTCTCTCCATGTGTTCGTGAGTACGACCTACTGTCCGCGGGTTGTGCACTTGTAACCGACTCCTTTTGGTCGGGTGTTTCTTGACTCAGGCTTGTCATGATTTCTTCGTTCATATCTAGGAGGAGATCAAGGTCGTGTTTAGGCCTAATAGTATAAGAGGGCAGATTTTGCCCTAAGCCATTCCATGGAAAGCTCACTGCGCCTAGCACTCTCTACGTTATTCTGCCTGGAGTTTTTCCTCTGCCCACTTGAGATCTCTAACTGATGTCATTATAGTTTCGTGCCTATACAGATACGTTAAATGCTTCGTCCTCATCTATGGATCCGCCTTCTATTCCTCCGCCTCCGCCCCCACCGCCTCCACTGAACATCCCCCCTTCACGCGCCCGGTTGCAGCTTGCAGCGCGACTTGCTATGCATCAGAAAAGTACGGCAGCTGCGTCGGCACAGTCTGCTAGTATCGAAAATGGCGAAGAGCTAGACGATGGGGGGCAGGGTGAAGAGACCACTAGAATCCTTCAAAATCCTTTTGAGGACGACGTGGATGATGACAGTGACGAAGGTATGGGTGGAGAGGGCGGCAACGCGGAAGCCTGGGATTCAGGTGGCTCGCGCGGAGGCTGGTGGCGCGGCGCGCTACGGAGGGATCGGGAGAGGTTCGGCGATGGCCGGGATGATTCCGACTCGGATCGGGAGGATCAGGCCGAAGCGGAAGACGATGATGATTTTGGCGATTTTGCCATACCCGAGGTAGACAAGGACAACGACCACGCCAAGACCGGTGTGATCGTCAAACCACTTCCCGTTCATCCCCCGCCGCATAACCCTAAGAGCTCAGCTTTCACGAGCCTTTGGCCCTTCGGGTCCAAGGAGAAGCCGAAGGGCGAGGACCCAGCGGCGGAGCCGGTGGGAGAGCAAACTCATGACCATGATGAAAAAATCAAAGCGACACATGAAGCTACGCGTAGGACGAGCATCGAAGACCCTGACGAAGATGAGGTGGTCCTTTAGGAGCCGACCGCCAACGAGACACCAGATCCCGCGGAAAGCTTCATCCATGTCTATCGAGGCTCACGATATCCTAACGTCTCCTGCAGGCAATAACGCGAATTGATGGCTGCGGGGATACTTCTCACGCTTAGGTAGCGTATCAGAAGGGACGTCAGAGCGGCGTGAATGGGTAGTATGGGTTACTGGTCGGGAGGGGCTGAGGGACGTGTCTCATGAAATTGTAGGTTTTGTATCATAGAATTTTGGGCTCAGCTGTCACTTATTTGTCAAGCGATGACCCGATCTGTATAGTACGTAGTCTACCAAGTGAGAATGATATATGTCACATGACTTATCGTACTATATGCCGTGATATTCAACACTCAATCTCGGTGAAAGCAATTATATTTTCTTTGATTAAGCATCTTATATCCTGGTAAATCGGGAAGATAACTTTCAGGAGACATTGTACAATATACACGACAGATATTCTCGTACCTTTTTCTACAACCATAGCAGACATACTTGATGAACCTGTCCCACATGGGGAGAATAACGAGATGAACCATACTTTCTGGAAAAGGGGTGCGAAGGTATTCTCAGCGGGTGTGGCATCTTCGGAGAGATAATTAAATGCTGCGTCAAGGATACAGACAGTTTGCCATCCCTAGTGCAATCATGAGCATACAAGGAGCGTGACAGTACATATCAGAACAACGTATGTTAGCTATCGTGGCCCCTGATAATGTAGGTTATGTCTTGTGGGGTCTGATATCACTCATATCACGCACGTGAGCATAGCTGTCTGTAGTCGTTTGCTGTTGGTATTATTTTGGTTGAGTGGCTGTGAGAAGGATCCCGGGCCGACAGCGCCGCACAAAGGCTGGAGCCTTGGGATGCGACATGGCGGTGTTGGTCCCCTGATATGACGTCGATGTTGGCCGGCACTGCTGCGGCTTCTGTTGGCACTCGGTCCTTTGCTAGTGGTGGTCTTGGTAGCTGGAGAGAGCACTACGTAGTCCTGAGTTTGGAGCTCCTCGTCATACTTCTAGTGATTGAAATGGAGAGTGCACTTCAATTGTTTGATATCTCACTAGGGCAAGAAGAAATCAACTGGACCAATCTGTGGCTTTGATTTTGAGTCTCGAAGAGCCGGGCGTATTTCTTGTATATTAATACTTGGTCTATTGAATCCTTCGATTTGTGTTCCTGCGTACCTCGTTTAAAATATTGGACGATGCAAGTACTGTGCATACAGCATGTTATTATGTATTGCCTAGAGCATGTTATGTTATGTATGTATAGGTGTAGTCAACTTTATCAAATGCGACTACCTGGAAACAAGTATGTTTGAACCTAGGTTCGCCTCCTTCTTACATAACCTACGAGGACCTTATAGAAGTATTTACAGTTACCAAGTGTGTCCAAGACTGAACATCGTGATATTGTATGGGGTTGCAGGTACCTATGTATAATAAGCAAGAAGGGACTAAGCCTACATGCAGGGGCTCTAGTCCTCAGCGCCGTTCTCCCGCTTCTTGCCTACATGCGCAATTGACCTACCCTACCCAGATCCTCCATACATACATCCAAGAAGGTAGTACTGGTAGGTAAACAAGGTAGGTAGGCCTGTATAGCGTACGTTTCAATATACCCGACATATGTAGTATTGTATGTATTAAAATAAGCATAGTCCACTAGACTAACACGTGCACACTGATTCCATATGGTCCTCAAATCGCCCCTCCCACCTTTGCCTTCATTTGGATACACACTGTGTCGTGCTGCATAGGAGCCGTGGCTTTCTTGGATAACCACAAGTAGGTAGGCACTGTAGATAGTCTTACCTACTCCAAGTTACCATCGCCGTTTGAGACCATCAACTTTCTCTGCATAATCATCAGATTGGACGTTCGCTCTGCAAGCTGAGACGCACTGTCAAGGAGCGTTTCATCACTAGCGACCGCCTGCGCCTCAGGTTTCGATTCTTTTATTACTACACTACCCGGTGGGCGCCGTGACGAGCATGACTGTAGCATTGCTGACACCATCTCCCATGCCATCCCCTTTTGGGTGTGCCAGAATTGTCCCTCATTGGTATTCAGAGAGGCCTTGGCTGGCATGTTGGTTCCCCGCGGGTCCCAAACCCACCCCTCCCCCCTGCTCATCCCTAGTTCAGGCGCACTTGAGCATGACGATCCATCGCCGCCGCTGTTGGTGCCGCTGGGACCTTCACGGAGAATTCGACGTTGCTTACTTGGTGGGAAGTCTCCAATACTTTTTCTTTCGCGATGGTGTTCTACCAAGTATGCGCTACTATTTCCAAGATCACCATCTATATGTAGTTTTACGCCTATGCTAGTCTTTATTTGCACCTCACTTCTTCGAATCTAGTCTGCGCAGCCTCTCGAAAGCGCCCCATATCCTACAGCTGCGCCGGGAAGAGCGTGAGCTTACGGCCCCATCCCCTTGACATGCCGTAGGGCATAAGTAGACAACCTCCGATGTGAAATATGTCAGAATTCGTTGGAGTGATCGCCCATGTTTGTTGGCTTCTCATAGCCTTGCCATCATGGCGAACCTAGGATGGCCCAATCTGTTAACTTTACCTCGACTTGACACTTCAATCACCTCCGTCCAAGGCGGCCCTCAACAAGCAACGAGGGAGATAAGATCGGCCCAAGAGGCCAGAGAATTACCACGCAATCCTAGCTTCTCCTCCTTCTACTCCTTCTCCTCCTCTTCAACCACAAATTCTCCATTATTGACAGGAAAAGTCAGAGAGGAAACTCCCGATCTATTCCAGTCAGCAAGTGAGGCTGTTGCTGACGCTCTCGGTGTCGATGCGGACGAACTACCACAATCATTCTACGGGATTCCATGGGCCAATGATGAAGACGATGACGACGGCGACAATGACGGCGGCAATGTTGGCCATACTATACCCATCTCGACTCGTCGTCAACCAAGCGCGGTTCCTGGGCCTCACGTTCGCAACGATTCTGCAACCTCTTTGTCGCCTCACTCACAATTATACCATACTAAATACTGGCACGAACCCGCTGTCAGCTTGGCCGGTAAACCTATGACTAGTCCTCTGGCCAAGTCGTTTGATTTATATAGTGACACATCCCGCTCGAACTACTTGCTCGTGGAACCTGGTGAGACATCTGTAACAACGAAGAATAACATAGTAGACCGCGACTTTCGTGGGGTGTCTTTTGAGTCGGGAGAGCGTGGGAATGGCAAGACGGTCGCCGAGCGAGAAGTATGCGTGACGCCGCTGAGCCCGCTTCAACCCGCACGCCGCGGATTGTTGTCTGTCGTCAGTCCCCTCGAACCGAGTTCACCAGAGGCCACCCTCAAAAGCCCAAGACGTCAGCGGCTAGCCCATGACAGCCCCCCGGCCATCCCGCCCAAGGCACAAGCTAGATCCGACAGTCCCCCAAATATTCCGCGCAAAGCTTCGCGTAGGTTGCGCGGCGATGTTGAACAGCTCCTGTCTTCGGAGAATGGCGTTCATAAGGCTAGTGTGGTGAAGCCAAAGGCCGGGCTCTTTGAGGGTCATCTCGTTGCATTCCTCACCTTGACAAATTGCGAAGTTGAGGATTCCGATGACGGCGATATCAAATTACAGAATGCCTACTATACTAGTAATTTGCCGTCGATTCGGAGGGCTGTCGAGTCGCAAGTTGCGCCGGAATATGTTCCGAGTGTGTGGATAGTCCTGGAGAAGATGCCCGTCGACGGCGAGGGCCAGATCCACCGTAGAAAACTGCAGACGTGGATACAAAATGTCAATGATGATCTGTATCGGCGCATCTTGTCCATTGAATCTAGGGAAGAGCTAACGAAGCCTTCAACAACATGGGAAAGGCGGCTTTCTAGAGCTGTCAGCAAAGTTCTTCGCGTCGAGCAGGCTGGTATAGACATGAATATGTCCTTCACCAATCTAGGAGGCGACCCTAACACAGCAGAAGAGCTCGCAGTGCGCTTCCAGTCACAAGGGATCCCCATTGGAGTCCAAGATGTTATGCAAGCCTCGACATTGACTGAACTCGCTACGCTTGCAAGTCCGGAGGAGACGCACTTTCGGGCACCTTTAGAACCCATAAACGAGGTATTCGACCTATCTCCCATGCAACACCTCTATTTCCATACGCCCATGGGCAAAGACAACGCGCGAAGGAAATCCAGCGATGGGGATTATCGGTTCAATCAGAGCATACTATTGCGGTTGAAGCAAAGTATGGGTGTGGAGGAATTACGAGCAGCCGTCGAAGCCATCGTGGGTCATCACTCGATGCTGAGGACCCGTTTCAGCTTCGCCAACGGGTCCTGGTGGCAGTCGATCGACCCGAACATCTCTACGTCGTATCAATTCTCGCATCACCTCATTGGCACTGAGGCCGAACTAGAATCGATCATTACGGCCGCGCAATTTGCCATTAACATCGAGCATGGACCCGTCTTTGCAGCTCACCACTTTCATACCCACGATGGGTACCAGCTATTATACTTCGTCGCGCACCATCTCGTTGTGGATCTTAGATCGTGGCAGGTTGTCGCTAACGACCTAGAGGGACTACTAACTCATGGTTACCTTGTCTCGGGACACTCGCTTACTTTCAAGGAGTGGACCCTGCGTCAGAAGCACCGCGTTCAGACCACGACATCTGCCATCGGGCTTCCATTCGAGCTTCCGGCGCGTAACTGGGAATATTGGGGCGTCAATGATAGTCTTAATACGTATGGAAGCACGGTCGCCTTCGGTTTCACCTTGGATTTTGAGGTGACATCAGCCCTGGAGGCGGCCAACAAGGAACTCAAAACCGATTCCTCCGACATCTTCATGTCCGCTCTGCTCCTCTCTTTCGTACAGACATTTCGTGACCGATCCGCCCCTATTGTCTGGAATCAGGAGCATGAGCGGGCCGCCTTAGACCCAGACCGCGAAATATCTGCTACCGTGGGCTGGTTCACATATCTGTTTCCCCTCGCCGTGGACGTGTCACCTACAGATGACGTATTCTCTATCATGAGTCGTGTCAAAGACGCGCGCAGGGCTGCTGCTAAGATCAGTCTATCGCATTTCACCGCTAACTTGATAGACGCACCATCCGCAGAATCCTTTGCCTTTTCTCACTGCCCTCTTGAAATCATCTTCACGTACGCAGGTGCTTTAGGGAACCTAAAGAGTAAAAACTCTATGCTAGAGGAGCTCGATATTCCAGGGAAGACGATAGGCTCTGATACTGCAGACGTTGGACAGTCCGTCGGCCGAATTGCCACCTTTGAAGTGTCTATCTGGATGGATGACGGCGAAGCTAAACTAAAGTTCTTACATCATCGAGATTCGAAGCACAGAGAAGAGATACAGAACTGGATCCGTAACTATGAACGGATTTTACGCCAATCTATTAACAGACTAAATGACCATGCGCCTGGACTTTCTATGTCAGACGTCCCTTATTTAGACGTCACGCCCGAAGAATTGAATCGACTGAATCGAGATATCCTTCCTCGACTGAATATTAATGTCAGCAACATTGAGGACATCTTTCCCGCCACAGCTTACCAACAATGCGTCATAATTCACCAATCGTTATTACCGGGTAGCTCTCTTGCCTCGGTGACCTATGAGCTCAATACGGTCAACACCACTGTCGATACCGGACAGATCTGCACTGCATGGCAGCAAGTCACTAAACAGCACCCTGCCATGCGTACTGTCTTTTCCCCCAGTATCCTAAGGGACGGCCTATACGACCAGATCATCTTGCGCAACCATTCCCCTAACATGTTATTCCTCGAAAGCAGGGAGGTTGAGAGTCCAATGGCAGCCATTGGAAACGTTCCGTCTCTACTCCTAAGCGAAGGTATCCCCTGGCATAGGCTCATCGTTTGCCAGTCGGTTGGCAAAACATACTTGAAGCTGGAAATCAGCCAGGCCATCTGCGATGTGAGTTGTCCTACCTGCTCTTCGTATTACCCTGTTTGCTCCTCGTTGCCCATTCTACCTTGATGTGGATCTAACAACTCAAGCAGACTGCCAGCATCGCTATCCTCTTTAACGAGCTTGAACAAGTTTATTTAGCCGGACAAGCGGCTACTGCCAGTGGATACTTGTTCCCCGAGTATTTTCAACGCCTCAGACCAGCATCCTACAGCATTGAATTCTGGAAAGAGAAGTTATTCAATACCCGACCCTGCCACTTTCCACATCTTGCTTCAAGGCACACCAGTCCAATCGAGTGGCAGACCGTCTCTGCAGACCTACAGATCCCTTCCCAGCGTCTGCATGATTTTGCTCGATTCTACAAGGTCGACCGGTCGACTATTCTTCGACTTGCCTGGGGACTCCTGCTAAGAACGTTTCTCGGAATAGAAGATGTATGTTTCGGATATCGCACGTCAGGAAGGGATATGCCGATTACGGGTCTCGAAAATGCCGTCGGGCCTTTTTCAAGGGTCCTGATCTCGAGGATGCGCATACCTGCAGATCAAACAGTTGTCCAACTCCTCCGAGAAGCCGAAGTTGAACGTCAGAAGGCCCTTCAGCATCAACAAGTACCCGTGAGCACAATAGAGCATGAGCTCAGGATAAAGGGTAGCCGGCTATTCAACACTTGCATGTCTTTTGGCTATGAGGATATTTCAAGCCAACGCGAATCAAACAGCAAATTCTCCTGGAGCAACTCAGCCCAAGCTTCAGAGTACGATGTAAATGTAGATATTAACGTTCGCAATGGTAGCCTTACGATCGAGCTAGGACACCGTATCCTCTCCCATCAACAGGCCCTCACATTGGCTTACGTTTTCGGTAAGGCCGCTGAGGCTATCTTAGAAAGCCCCAGCGCTACAGTAAAAGAGGCAGACTTATTTACCGTAAATGACCACAACCAGATCCAGGCATGGAATAGAAAGCCTCAGAACGACATTCAGAAAGAAAATCTTCCCACACTCATCGCTAATCGGGCTCAAAGGAATGCTGATATCCAAGCTGTCTGCGCTTGGGATGGATCATTTACTTACGCCGAGCTCCTTAACCTTTCCAGAGGTCTTGCCCAACATTTGTTGAATATTGGCGTCAAGCCCCAGATGCCGTTGCCCATTGTCGTCGATAAGACTCGGTGGGCTATAGTGGCCATGCTGGCCGTCTTAATGTAGGTATATACCATAAACTACTGAATATGGTCTATGTTTGGCTGAATATTTCTAGGGTGGATGCCATCCTCGTGCCTATCGATGCCGAGTCCGTGGGGATGTTCCCTTGGGTTGTGCAGGTTGTTAGTCGGGGTCTCATTTTGGCCACAGATAATGTTCGAGGCTACTTTGAAAGCTCGGGTTGCCATGTCATCGCTGTCAACGAGCAGACTATCACATCAGCTTATAACCAAGTCGTCGGATTGCAAACACCCGTGCCAACGCAGTCGCATGATATAGCCTGCATTCTATTGACGCCTACAGGGCCCAAGAGCTGCAAAGCGGTGTCCTACAGTCATGGCGCCCTAGCAACTGCATGTGCTGGTCAAGGTCATACGCTGCGAATAAACCCCTCGAGTCGAGTAATGCAGCTTTCTTCTTACGGCGTTGATGTCGCATTGGCTGAGATTTTTACTACCCTCATCAATGGAGGCTGTATCTGTGTTCCTTCGTCCTCGGAAAGGCTTACTGACTTTACAACAGCTGCACGGCGCATGAAGGTGAATTGGACATACCTTACCCCGCCCTTGTCGCAGAAAATAGATCCCAATAGCCTGTCAGACATCGCTGTAGTTTGCTTCCGCGCAACGCAACTTGACGCCGAGGCTCATTTGAAATGGATTGGGAAAGCGAAGGTGCTTCTCGTCTACGGTTCTGCTGAAGCTTGCCCACTCGGTCTTTCGGCTGCGGAAATCACTGGAACTACTACGCTGCCAAGCTTCGGCAACCCTTTCTGTGGAAACTTTTGGATTGTAAGTCCGGAGGATCACAATCGACTCATGCCTGTAGGCGCAGTCGGTGAGCTTGTAATTGGAGGGCCTACTCTTGCCAGCGCTAGTTCACTAGATATGGCAAACCTGGATTTTGATATCCTTGTTAGGAAGAGCACCACTCGAGCACAGTCATTTCTCGAACAGTCGGGCAGCCGCCTCCTTAAAACAGGCCACCGCGTGCGTTATCGGGAACAAGGCGAAATCGAGTTTATCACCCCCACCGGCGAGAGATGCGAGATCGAGGGGAAATCGTTTTGCGTGGCAGACGTTGAGCCAAAACTACGCCGGTGCCTTGGCAGAGGCGTAGATGTCGTTGTCGAAACAATCGCCTTCAAGGACATGGATTCAACCCCAATCCTTGCTGCGTTCATCGAAGTCGGCGACGAATTTTTTGATGGTGGAGAATCTCTCACCAAGCTCAGCGACAAAACGCGGCAGAGACTATTCTACTTCAAAGAGACAGTTAACTTGGCCCTCCGTGAGACGGTCCCACAGTACATGCTTCCGTCGGCGTATATTCCCGTCCGTCGACTACCTTTGACGCTCTCATTAAAAGTACATAGGGGAGGGCTTCAGAAACTGATTGCGGGTTTGTCACGACAGCAACTTCTCGCCCTCGCAGAAGTCGAGAACGCACATGAGGTGCAGCTCACCAGTCTGAAGCCATTGCCTTTAACCCAAGCAGAGCAGCAGATGCGAGCTATTTGGGCCCAAGTCCTCGGCATCGAGGATCAAACCTCCATAAACAGTAATAATGGATTTATGACGTTGGGCGGCGACATTGTAACAAGCCATAATCTAGTGATTCAGTGTCGCCAACGGGGAATCGATATCGCGATAGTCGATGTTCTCCGCAACTGTCCCCTGTCGGAACTCTGTAGAAGAGCCGCCAACTTCCAAACGCCTACGGCGAGTCGGGCCAACCCGGATCAAGGTGACCACGCGACATTAGCCAGCTCTGTGCAAGAAACAGCGGCACCGAAGCTCGGTTCCGACAGAAGCGTCATCGAAGATGTGGCTGAGGCATCCTCTCTTCAGACCATGTTCGTGGAGTCTGCGATGCTACAGGCTCGGGGCAATGTGTCCTATTTCATACTCGGTGCCACAGGCTACCTAGATTGGCATAAACTAGAGAATGCGTGTTTCATGTTGACCAAGGCTCATCCTATTCTACGCACGGCGTTTGTGTCCCACAGTCGCCAGGTCTATCAGACTGTCCTTCGATCATACCGCCCAGAATTTCTGCGGTACCAGTGCCAAAACTGGCGATTAAATAATCTGGCCGTGAAACTCGTCAAACGCGATCAACCCTTACCCATCGACTTTCGTCGGCCGGTTACTAAATTTTCCTTCCTCGACGCGGGCAAGAGTTCCATCCTTGTGATGCGACTATCACGCGCCCAGTACGATGATCTGTCTATCCCTATTTTAGTGCGTGACCTGGGCCGCTTCTACCGACAAACAGGCCCTGTTGCCCAAAGCACCACCGGCTTTTGCGAAGTCATCAGAGCAGCTCGGTCTACGTACGCGAGCGGCGCTACGGAGTATTGGCACTCCCTTCTAGAAGGCGCATCTATGACGCAAGTCGTCTCGCAGCCCTCGCTGCCAGTCGCCAACTCGAGTCCGAAGACGCTCCAGCAGAAGATTCCCATTGGGTCCTTACAAAACTTTGGCATACCTTTCGAAACGGTCCTGAAAGGCGCATGGTCTATTGTCCTATCGAATCTGTCCGGGACTGACGATGTCGTGTTTGGTCAGATGGTAGAGGGTAGACATCTGACGCTCGCCAATGGCCAGACGATTTCCAGCGTGGTTGGGCCCAAGGGCAACGTGATACCAGTACGAACGCGCATACCCGATATCCCCATTGCTCCTCTTGAGTTTTTCAGAAACGTACAAAGCCAATACGTTGCCAGTGTTCCCTACGAGAACCTGCAGACAGCCGATGTGATCCAAAACTGTACCGCTTGGCCTTCTTGGACCCGCTTCAGCACCGTCGTTCATCATCAGAGACAGTCGGAGCGGTACAAACTGCTCAACTTCACCATTGGGGAGGCCACCTGCACGCTTGACATGATAGGCTTGAGTCATGAGGATTCGGATGTTTTCGTACAGACGATGACGGTCGGACCGAAGCATGTCGAGGTGTCCGTCACCTTCTGTGAAAAAAAGATACAGTCTTTCTTCGCGGACGAAGTCTTGAGGATGCTCTGCTCTACCATCTCTGTTCTCACGTCCAACTTCGTCATGGAGCCTATGGTGTTGAAGGGGCTCAATGACAGCTACACAACCCCCCGCATTCCGTTGCCGACGCCGAAGCGAGAGAGCAGCGTCCTTTCCGCCGCGCTGTCGGTCGACCCAGATCACGCCCGTGCTGCCCACAGCGTTATTTCCGCCGCTTGGGACGCCGTTCTGGGGGCCCAAAGCTTACAAGTGGCCGACATTCGCTCGGTACCCTTCTACGAAATATGGGGAGCACATATGGCCGCGGCCGAGTTAGCCCGTTACTATACGCAGAAAGTGCCCAGGTTTCCGGGTCTTGAGCAAAAAGTCTATACGACTGAAGAAATCATCGATCACCCGACCATGATGCAGCAGTACGAGCTCATCATAGCCAAGCAACAAGAAACGCAACTGAGGCACCGGAAGAGTTTTCTGAAGCGCACTCCTTCGACCTGGAGTAAGAACTTTCGCAAGCTCACCGTTGGGACGGGAATACCCGCACCAAGCGATACCGCAACCCACAGTTTCTCAGCTCCTGGCCGACTTCACCCACACCGAAGCTTGCATCCCCATGGCAATAGTTCCATAGATTCACTATCAACAGTTAGCAGCACTGCCGATGACCGTGAACGAAAAGAAGGAGTCCCCACCCCACCAACTCCAGCAGATGGCGCCAGTAATAAAATTGGCATTCAAACACCTAGACTTTAGTCAGAATTCGACCTTATCCCAGGCTAGGAATTACAGGCAATTATATCCCAATAGCTTTTATCTACATGATTCTTTCGTGTAGTCGGTGGAGTGTGACGTATAAGGGGTCGGGATGGATACATGGCGTTAGAAGGCGTCGCAGTGCCCGATTGTCAATTACCGAGCTTTCCACTCGTGTTTTTCCCTCTTATGATACCCATATACGCGGCCATGGATTAGAGTTGGTCAACGGGTAGGCCGGTAAGCCAGTGGCAAGTCACAAGACATTATGCATGATTGTACATCAGTTTGAATTTTTGTAACTAGCCCAGTAGACATTCCAAACCCAACCAAGGCCATAGCCTTTCTGCTAGGGATATATTTTTAAAGATGAACAGAGTTAATGCGGTCACAGAGGAGAATGTGTGAACAGCATGTCCAGCGCTATGAATGTTCAGTAATGGTACAGCTCCGGTCAATATTCAATCTTATACAATTTACACAGCTATGAGGACTTACACAGCTATGAGAATTTGTACCTGGCCAGCCATAATACATTAATATTTGTTATGTTGGTGTCGGGCAGTAATTAGCTGGGGAGCAATAACGTATTCTTCCTGCAGCTCCTCATCACTGTCTTCCACGTAGTCAGGATTATCCTTAGACGCTGCCCGAGCTGCTTCTTTCTTTGCAAGTCGCTCTTTATGCTGTCTCTTACGTGTCTCTAAGTCTTCCCTACAGAATAAATTAGCGTTTCTTGTCCTTGGCAATGAGGGGAATGGGGTCTAATTACCTACCGATATGATGATAGCAGCGCTGACATTCGTTCCTTACCTTTAACATGCAAGTTCAGAGGTCTTATACGATAGATCGCCCTTTGAACCTCCACTTCTGCGCTCATTGCTGACTTGCAGTCTGGGCAGTTCTCGCTTGTCTCTATCACTGGATGGCCAAGTGCTCTTAAAACACACGGAAGCCCGTTTTCTGCAGCGTAGCATGGCAGGGTGCATTCCCTATGGTTAAATTTCCTCGCGCAATCATAGCAATGATTGAATGTCACCCCCGACCAACACATTTCTACTCTTATTTCTATGAAAGGTACTATGTGTAGGTTTAGGTGTAGAAAGGTAAGTTAAGCGTCTCTTTCGATCGGGTTATACAGGCTCAGTATAGCTACCTAGTTATTCAAGAAGTGAGCGTATAAATACCTGCAAACGCACTTTGTTAGCGGAATGCATTGTGCATCTGGGCGACAAAGGTGTTCGTTCAGGTGAAACAAAAGCGCCTGAAGCGTAATCAAAGGATCTATTCGACAAAACGTGATAAACGTCACCTTTTCCAAGCCCCCCTTGTCGTTATTAGTTGTAACCAACAAGACACAGTTTCGTCAATAGGAAAGCCGACCATGAGCCACTATCACTCAGACGGACTAGTCAAGGGCCAACTTGACCTGTAGTCATGTTTTGAAGTAGTATCTCTTGAGAATAACTAAGATCTACTACCTACTGACCTCCTTTTCTGCTCAGATAATGGCTGTAGTCCTATTGAAGTAGCTAGAGATTCTCTTAATTTGCAAATATATATCGTTGCGCATCCCCTTGCCGTTAAGCTCAGCCATATTGCCTTGAAAATAAATAGAGTAGAGAGGTAAGCACGGATATGAATGAAGTACTTAAGCGAAGTTGTCATTTCCGTTGTGGCTATGAACGAATAGCTAAGTTGCGATTATTGTGGTGTTCTTCATGGAGAACATCTCAGGGGCAGGTGCGTATAGGTTCCTATGAGAATTTGCGTTCGAGGATCCAGGAGTAATAAGCTCGAGTATGTTCCAGCCCTCCTATTTCATCCCTACTAGGCTTAATAAAAGAAGATAATAAACATGCTCACCGTTCGCGAGAAGTTCAGCCTTATTATAATAATGTTGCTACCCTCGATTGCATTGGTAGGGAACGCCTCTATCATCTGGTTATGGTATTTCGGAGAGTAAAGAATTTATGAACTTGTTGAATTGTCCGGTCTTTCTAGCTCGGAATGCTTTAGATACCACGGGTCCGATAGGAGGAAGGGGAAAACCCCCGGCGTTGGCAAAAGATATCCGCACTAGCTAGTCGTTCTTCCTCTTTGTCTTGCTGCTCCCATTCTCCACCTCCTTCAGGCGAGAGTACTATGGTGTGGCGCTAAATACTTACTGCTGGATGTATACACTCATCTCCTTTGCGTTGAAGCCTATACAGTTGCACGCATAGGCATCGGTATGCGTCTCGACAATACTGTTTCAAGCCAATGTCATTTATTTTGCTTGAGAGACTAGGTGAGTTGGATTAGGTAACCAAGTAGGCGCCGAAAATGAAGTTCTTTGTTATGAGCCAGCATGTTCCTTTTAGCTAATCGGACTCAGATTTGCCTTTTGTCTCAAGGCGGTACGGATCATGATTACTGTAGATAAAGCAGGTTCATACAAGTTGACACTCTGACACGCTCTTTATTGCGAGGTAGATTTGTCAATGTTCCTGTGGTTCAGGATCGGGTTAGGGGCCAATCTTTACACAGCACCCCGCGGTAGGACTGGTCATATTGTTTACTATTGCAAACTTTTGCTTGACAATGAACCCAGGAGATACACCTGGGTTTACAGCCTCACACCCGACAGGGCCGCATAGTAGAGCCTCCTTCGGCATAGTCGTTAGCGAATCACCCCGACCCAAGGTTTCCTACAGCAGGCTACCAGATGTTCCGATTCAGGCCTCAAACAAACAAGATGGGGCGAATAAGATGGGAATTATATTAGTTTGGCTGGAGGAAGCCAAGATTGGCATAAGCCAAGATCTTGATACAACACAGAAGGAATTGGACATCATCATAAGTATACTCGAGGAACTGAAGTCGCGTACACGAAACCAGAGACCCAATCCTAAGCAGCTGAGCCAAAAGAAACTCATGAGCGCGTGCCATGAGTATTCCAGCTCCCGTTGCCATATGCTACATGAGAGACTTCAGCAGGTTCAATCTTGGTCTCGTGCCAAGGAAACGGGACAGAGAGTACCCGAAAGGGCGCCAGCAGAGGTCAGTAGCTGTCTCCAAGGCCGGCCCAGCGACCGGGAGGAAAACTGACTTTTGTCCTGGGCGGTCTTCTCATTCACAAACTTCCATCTTGTACACATGAACAAGGGGCTCGGGCACTGTATCACTTACTAACTGTGACCACGGCAGTGGCGGTTGGCAGACATTGAATGGCGAATATGGCTGAGTGAGCAAGCCGAGAGCCTTACCGACCAACGTCGCGGCAGCCAAAGGCAGTTCCTTGAGAATACGCTAGATCCGACGAACGACGTTGCCTGGAGAGTTTGGGGCCCCTTACCTTACATTCTCGCCGCTGATATCTGGCTGGGAGATCACGAAGATATGTGAGCTGATGGGCAGGGTCCTGGGCCACGAGCGCCAACTTAATGGTTAATATGTTGTACTTATGTACAAATTCCTTGGGGGCGGTTAGAGCCGATATACCTGAACCGCAGACATCCATGCCCTCATAAGGCTGTGTTATTTGAAAAAAACTTGTGACAGCACTCGCGGACCCGTGTGGTTGGTTACCTTGCTCTTGGAAAAGGAATAAGCCGTACATGTATCGTAAGGTGAATGATCACGGGACAACCTCGTGTGCCGCCATGGTCAGCATATTGGTACTGGCAGCGTGTTCTCACGACGGAAGGCGAGAAATAAAAAGGAGGGCTGACGTGAGGGAGGGCTTCGGGATGATCTTGTAGACGAGGGTCTCTGTGGCATGATTGGATTTACAAACTTGAGGAGACAGTCTAATACAATACCCTACCTCGTGCCTCGAGAAGATAGTTCTTTGGAGGTGTTTCCGGAGTGGGCTTAGGCCCCTAAGAATCGTCCCCCGCTGTATAGTCTACCTAATGACCGAGGCTTTCTGGTCCCAAGTCCTCCAATATTCATCTCTAGCACGTTATCACTGTTTTTTGGGGGGACTTTTGAGGGATTCTATAACTTTTCTCAGCTGACAGTAGTTTAGGTAACTAGGTGTCTCGGGACGCGCTCAAGTCTCTCTCGTTCTAGAGCTTCGTTTGAGTAGACTCGTGGTCGGTTAAGAAAGTTGTAGTACAGGGCGAACTAACCTAGCTCCTGCGCAGGACGATATTCTACTACAAGCAACTATATTCGTCAGGTAATATACTGGAGATATTACATCTCGAGAACAGTTACGGTAGGGCGCTAATGGATCACCACGGAATGTCATCTGAGCACATGATAACTCGGCGTCCGCTATCATATTACTACGATTTTAATAAGTAACCCAGAGTTACAAGCTAGAGATAGATAGATATATAAATAGTTATATACTGTAGATAGAGGGAGTGCCTCAGCTCCATGTCGTGTCTTGAGAAGCTCCATGAAGGTTTTATATCTGCAGAACACGCTATGCCTCGAGCCCAAGCCACTCAAGGAGACAGCGCTATTACGTACGAACCCCAATGGGCACAGGGATACCAGACATGGGGAAGTTTACGTGAAAGGCCCGTTAGACGTATTCTGCAGGCGCTCAGAGAGCCCCCTCCTGTCTCACTACATAACGTTACCTCATGGCTAGTCTAGGCGATGTTGTGGCGTATTGGGGTAGGTAGGGAGATTCCAGGCTTCTACGGCACAGAGCTTCGATAGGAGTGTAGATGACTCGTCAGCAGAAATGAACCGCATGGTGTTCGCCCCACCGTCCGGTAAGGCTACTCGCCAAGGCGAACTGCCGCTATGTAAACAAGCATGAGCAGTCTGATCTTCCCTATTCACCCAAACATCTGTGTGGAAAAGGCTCGGCGTGTCAGCTAACTGTCCCAGTCTCCTTTATTATATTGCAGGCGGGATGGTTTAAGATGAAGAGGAAACGGTTATGTAGGCTACGAGACTGAGAGAAAACTAGAGCTGAGTTGGTGGCCCCTAGTCGTCTCAGCTTGCTCCGACTGCAATATTACTGCGTATAGAAGCACTTATATATATAGTACACCAAGCTGACAGCCCTGTGAAACTAATCTTGGCGAGTTACCATGCGTACCTCTACCTGCCTATCATACGTATAGTGAAGTACGTAAAGCTATCGCCACATGCACTTTTCAAAAGACCGTCCGTACACCTTTCGATAGTCGGGTGCGTGATATAAGGCCACATGTCTGACCACATTCATCCTGTGCCACTGTACTGATAATTAGTATTTTGAACGGCAACCTAGGTACGTAATGTAGGTATTGTCAGCATGCCGCTCCCTCGGGAAGAATACAAAGTCTTTATCTACTATGAATTAGGTGCTAGGTACCTCCCGAGCCTCCTCGGCTGCAGTGGAGGGAATCCAAGAGCTAGGCTAAGCTCAACTGCGAGGCTTACGAGGCTTGCAAGGGATGACCGTCGCACTTTTGCCGATCTTGCCGAAAGTGCGCGGTTTTAAGCCATGTATCGGGGTATACCGTTGCCAAGGCCAGGCTCGCCAGGATCATGCAGCACCACTCGTGACCTGATACCGCCTCTTTGCGACGGCCAGTGGTCTTCGAGAAGAGTTCCTTGAGATTACCTCTTCGCGTATAGTCTAGTCACCCGGCGAGCCCTAGCTTCAAACGGAAGGTGTAGATATCACCACTACCCAATGACAAGATGCAAAAGGTATTATACGCAGTAATTACGCCGCAGGGCCGCATTAGACGCGGTCTTGGTGCTGCAATGCGATGCGATGCGGAGAATTCAGATTTGGAAGCTCTCTAGAAGTTCCCATGCTGCCAGGACAAGTACACGTCGTATGAACATACAGGCGGCAGCTTGCAAGAGAGAGAGACTGGGCTGGGTTTGTAACTGTTGTTGGGCTCCCGGTATGTGGTAACATTATGTAGAAGACAATCTGACTGGCGACCACATAAGTACTTCCTGCGCAAACCTGTCAGTTGATGTTCTACGGTGTTTACCTACATCTACCTATTACGCACGGGGCGCACTCAGGGGGGGCCGGGGCCAGTAAAAGGACTCTACAGATTAGATCGGTACTGAAGGTACCTGTAGGTCAAGTACCTCGGCACCAGCATAAGAACAACAGGGCACTCTCCTACCTACATATGTATCTCTAGTTGCGCTTCAATTATCATTAGAGTTGGCGTGGTACATTGGCGTGGCAAGTTGACTCGATTCATGTACTATGGATATATACACATCTACTTACTCATGGAAGAGGTATGGTTCTACTCGTATTCCATGATACGTTCCCAATCCTGCCAATGCGTATCTAGACGTCTATCTTTTCATATAAATCGCGGATGAGAGCGGTGCTTTAGCAGTGATGACAATAAATTATTCGTAAATGTTTAGTTCAGCAGTGGCCTGCCTGACGGACCATCCACTTACTTCTTACCTTATCTCTCGCCCCAATTAAGTTTGTGGGGATACGTCAATGCTTTAGACCTTTCTAACCTTGGTGGTGTATTATACGCAGTAGTGGTGACAGAAAGTGTTATTATTAGGGGCTTCTTACCCACGGGCACGTAACGCTAGTTGGCTGTGGGCCACGAGATTTCCTCTAGTGTAATACACTAGATACACTACATATGGACTAGTTACCAACCTAGGTAAGTAGTTTACAAATATGTCTGTCGGTCTGTGGGATGAGGTGACCTTACAATCTCTCTACAGCACCGACAATGGCACTTACAGTAGAAACACCAACACAAAAAGTGACAGGCCTCCTTGTATAGCCACGGGGAGAGTTGACTCACGAGTGTATGGGACAGCTAGGCAATGCTTTCAGTTGGGTTGCTATGAGCCATACGGTCCCCGCCACTGGTAAAACGTTCGTACATAGAGTGAGAGAGAGAATGTACGAAGTAGAGTACAGTTGCACATGTGCCTATCATAGTTATATGTAAAGGCGTCGGAGATAAGAGTGAGGAACTGAAGAACTATAGTGGAGATGCGATTAATCTCTTCTCAGCTTCTCTCTCAACTTGAAGTGTCGGAACGCCGTATCATACACACTTGTCTCGCTTGTCAGCATAGGTAGCGACAGCACATGTAATAAACCCTGGTCCTCGGTGATGGATTTGGCTTGGACCCTCCACAGTCAACAGTATTGGTATAATTGGTGATCTCGGACCGTTTAAAGAGGTGCCCGATGCTCGTTCTGGCATACTCCGCAGCTCTTCCCTTTCGTGACCATCCTTGGCCCTGTCTTCGTTCGACTTGGGAAAGATCAACATTCAGATCACGCGAGTCGCAGTCTTTGGCTCACAGTGCTTTGTCTAACCTATACTGTCTCTAGTAGCGTAATTACCCCACATTGTCTTATCATTGGCCCTTAGGGTACTTGGCTCGCTAGGCTCGCTAGGATCCTCTTTCTGATCCCACTTGGTCTCCGTCTCCATTCTTCAGCGTGCTAGCCCTTTTTCAACGTCCGCGATAGCGCCTACCATATTGGTGCCGGAATTGCATGCTCTATTGGGGCTAACCCAGGCTGGGGGTAACCACTGTATTAACGCCAAACGCCAGGTAGTCTAATGTAGCCACTGATGTAGTACCTACATACTAATGTTAACCACCTTCGTCATCCGGTACACACACGCACATCCATCTTACACCCATCAGACACAAACACACACACACACCCCACACATCAGCTCGGCTGGGCAGACCAATCCTTTTACGTATGGATCTGAGGTTACTGCCAAGCCAATCAAGCATGGTGGGGACCTACACTGCAATACTGCTTGGTCGCGGTGCAGGAGTACGACTAGTACCTACATTGCAGGTAGCGGGGCCTGGTCAGTAGGTGGTATGTAGTAGGCAAGGAGGCATGTAGGTTGCTGGGAAGCGGGTAGCAGGACTCATTCAGGGTCCGGAGCAATGGTATAAGTAGATGGATAAATGGTGTCGCATGCGTCGCCTCGCGTTCCCCTGCCATTGCTCACTTTTCCTGTTCCCTTTCATCCCATCGTTGCACCAGGGTGTCGTCGGGCTTCACCGGACCTTTTGCGCGTCGCTGTATCATCCTCTCCGGACCTTTCCCACCTTTCTTTGCTCCGTTTGCGTCAATTTGTCGTCGCTGTCGCCGCCGCCGCCGCCGACCATGTCGAGCAAGGACGAGAAGGAAATCGGTGGCCCTCCTCCGGCCTATGCCAACAGCTCCGATGGCCACCCGGAGGGCCCCATTCGTTCCGACAACTGGGCGACGCGCAATGGTTTGAATTTGGATTCCTTCAAAGTGCGTGACTACGGTCATGGCATCGTCGAGCTCGACCGTAGCATGCAACCACGGCATCTGCACATGATTGCCATTGGAGGTTCCATCGGCGCCGGCTTCTTTGTTGGTTCTGGCTCTGCACTGCGCACTGGTGTACGTACCCGACGGCGTTGGAGGGCCAGGACGGCTGGCTGAATGATTGGAACAAGATTACTGACACGCAACCACCTTGTAGGGCCCTGGTTTCCTCCTGATTGACTTTATCATTATTGGTATTATGATGTTCAACGTTGGTACGTCGTAGTGCGCTTCGTGCAGTCCATCCCCTCTGTCTGCCTCCCTTGAGTTAGCTTCCTTGTATCTAGGATTACTCCTGTGTTAACTTGTCCGACAGTCTATGCTCTTGGTGAATTAGCCGTCATGTATCCCGTCTCCGGCGGTTTTTATACGTATGCGAATCGCTTCATCGATCCTTCTTGGGGGTTTGCCATGGGTTGGAACTACGTAGCCCAATGGGCCGTCGTTGTGCCTCTAGAACTGACTGTGTGTTCCATTTCCATTTCATATTGGAATGCGGAAATCAGTCCTGCCGTCTGGATCAGTATCTTCTGGGCGTTTATCATCTTTGTTAATGTCTTCGGCACTCTTGGCTACGCTGAGGAGGAATTTTGGGCATCCCTTCTCAAGTTAACGGCAACCGTCATCTTCCTGATCATCGCATTTGTCTTGGTTTTGGGTGGCGGCCCCGAGAGCGGCCGATACAGTGAATACTTCGGCGCTCGGCTCTGGTACGAGCCTGGTGCCTTCGCCCACGGCTTCAAGGGCTTCTGTTCTGTTTTCGTCACTGCGGCCTTCGCCTTCAGCGGAACGGAACTCGTTGGTTTGGCCGCGGCTGAGTCTGCCAACCCGACTAAGGCACTACCCAGTGCCATCAAGCAGGTCTTCTGGCGGATCACCCTGTAAGTGGCCAAAAGCGCGCCCCTTTTGGGTTTGAAGTGACGGGTCCTAATCGTGAATTCTTAGCTTCTACGTTCTTGGTCTCCTCTTTGTTGGCCTGCTCATCCCCTATGATGACATACATCTACTAAACGCCAGTTCGGACGACCCCGCTGCGTCGCCGTTCGTGCTAGTCGGACAGTATGCTGGTCTTTATGGCTTCAATCACTTCATGAATGTCATTATCTTGGTGTCTGTCATCTCCATTAGCGTGTCGGGCGTATACGGCGGCAGCCGTACTCTGACAGCTCTGGCCCAACAGGGCTACGCACCTAAGGTCTTCACATATGTGGACCGTAGTGGGCGCCCACTGTTCTCAGTCATCGCCCTCCTACTGTTTGGTGCTCTTGCTTACGTTGACTTGGCTTCTAATGGCGCAACGGTCTTCACCTGGCTGCAGGCTCTGTCTGGTCTTGCCGCTCTCTTTACATGGGGCTCGATCTGCCTCGCTCATATCCGCTTCCGCCATGCTTGGGCTTACCATGGCCATACTCTGGACGAGCTTCCCTTCAAGGCCATCGGAGGTGTCTATGGATCGTACCTAGGCTTGTTCCTCATCGTCATCGTTCTAGCTGCTCAGGTGAGCACATGTCCCATTATCGACTCAAGTTATATTACAAATTACTGATGTCTTCAAAGTTTTACATTGCTGTTTCGCCACTTGGCCAAAATCTTGGCACGGCCGAGAGCTTCTTTGAGGCTTATCTTGCCCTCCCTGTCGTGCTTCTCTTCTGGGCCGTCGGTTATGCGTGGAAGCGTCAAGGTTGGTTGCGAACGTCCCAGATCGATGTCGATACTGGCCGCCGTGAGCATAACTGGGAGGAGATCAATGCTTACCGGGAACGTCTTGCCGCGCAACCTGCTTGGAAGCGTCTCTATCACGTCATATTCTAAAGACGAGAAGCACCATGGTGGTTTGTCAGCGAAATGATAGATCATATCCTCTTTATATATAATCAGTGTATGTCTACATGTACTGGTACTTACCGCGTGAATATTTGCTGTTAAGGTGAAAGATTCTGCCGCTTGGCGAATGGGAGACCATGTGAATTAGAGCAACACCATGCGTGAGTCTATTTAAAATTTGGATGGGCGATACCGAAATGAGATTTTCTACTTGTCAGTCCCATGGGTGCCTATGATAATCTTCATTACCAGCCTATCGGCATAGCCCCATAGGTACTGTCAGTAAAGAAATCTTCATAACCTATGGAGCTAATTATCCCCGTACTCGTACTAGAATACACTGCAATAAGTCCTTGTTGAGCTTCTTGCCATCCTTAAATGGCATATCTCAGGAGTGTATTTATCTAAACCACGAACACAGATCGATCGATATTTGGCTTCAATATGACGCGTTAATAGCGACGCCTCTCTCACAATGGACTAAGTTGAATGGGTGTGATGATGGGTACTGCGTAAGATGGCAAGATCCAATCCAGCTGAACTGAACACAGAGTACATTAAACATGTCAGCAGCGCACTGAATCATTGACGAAGTTCCCATAAATCCGACTGATGGTTTTCGTAATTAGCAAGTTTGTCACATCTTACTATGTAGTTTAGTAAGCCCGCAACGAAGATTCGAGTTGTCATTCTTTTCACCGGTTCGAGCAAGGGCTCACGGGTAAGAGCACAGAGCTGTGAAAGTATCACGCCGCGGGGTATGAAACTTACAACTTCCCAACGTCAATACAAACGATAAAGATGCATTACCCGTCGAACTAGAGAAGACTTTGGATACTCCCCAAGCAGCGGGCTCTAGGTGGTCCAAAGGATGTCAGTGTTCGAATAGTCTTCCACGGTATGATCTGATCAGGAGAGAATGGGCGCTGATCAGTAAACTATACGAACTCATGCCAATCTTTCGCAGTTGGCTAGATGAAATGCGATTCTTGATTTGATACCATAATTTTGTGCTTAGGTGATAGTTAATCGCAGCTAGGCTCTTTGGAGCTCGAAGACTGCTGCAAACATTCAATCGTTCTCAACAATATTTTAGTGGTAGAAAGCAATTATCCTGGCGTAAGCTACCCACAGCTCGCCATATATTAACGAGCATGTTTTGCTACAGTTTCTTCACTTAATGGCTAAACTGTAATTGTGTCATGGGTTTTGGTTACCGAGTGGATAAATGCCTATGAGCTGTTGGGATGTAGTTGTTCAGGGCTCAATTCCATTGATTGTCGACCATCCCAAACCTCAAACGAGGGCCGTGAGGCCATAATATATATCCAAAGGCTCGATATGGCCACCCTAGAGGGTATTGGCACAAATGCACCTGACAGATTGTTTAAAACATGGAATACCTACTATCGACTTCATCCCAATTTACCTAACTAGGATTTCAACGCGAAGTAACAGTTGATTTCAGTTGACAGTGTAAGGAGTAATTAGAGCCTAGCCGTCAGAGTTAATTTTAGTGCTGGGACCGAAAAATTCCTTGAGGTTTATGTGTCACGGAAGCAGGGAGAGTGGTCCACCCGGAATTAAATGGGCAAAGAGACAAAAGACACGCCTTGAACCTTGAGGGGACCGTTGGCTCACGGAACCGATCCAGCAACGAGGTCACAAGATGATCTAAAGGCTTGGCCCGTCGACGCCGTCACGACGTAGCTTGTATGTACTAAAGACTGATCAGAAATCGAAGACACGCTCGGCCGCAAAACCCTGATCCGTCCGTAGCCTTACTTCTCAACAGATAATGGACAAAATTACAGTTTCCTGCAAGCGAACGTCTCTATTCGGTCTATTTAAGGCCAGCACGGCCCGCGTCAGACCCTGATTCCTGAATATACAAACCACCAGAATCGCCGGAGTTCATCATCAGCTTTTATACTGATCTTGTGTCAAGATGAAATATTCTATTGTAATCCTTGCAGCCTTTGCGGCGTTATGCTCAGGCATCCCGAAGGGTAAACCGAAGAACAACAAAATGCCGGCATGCTCATCAAAATCGCCTACGCCTTGCAGATGCCCTGCCGGCACGCAGTACTTGCAGTGCGTTACTGTTGGCATCATTGGTGCATCGGCCCCTGACGTGGAGAAGCTCATCAACGACTGTAAGTCCTTCGTGGTGATTTTAAGTTGTGGACCCAGGCTCACTCGGATTATCTAGTCTACCAAATCTCGTGGCAATTAGGTGCTATGCCTTACAAAACCAAGGGGCCCGATAACAAGCCGGGGTCTATTCGCTCTGTGCGATACCCAATTGTACCCACTGGGATTGAGGATGTTGACGAAAAGGTAAATATACACATAATGTTCCATCTACATTGGAGGAGCATCTTACTACAACATTGCGGTCGACGAGGTTATACTGACGCCCAGTCCCCGATAGTTAACTAGCCGCTTTGTTAAGCGCGACGGATCGTTCATCCAAATGTTTGAGCAAGTCCAGCCCACCATCCCTTATCCTGACGGCAAGTAAGTCAAATCTAGAGTTATTTCCTTATTGGCTGTTACAGGAGATACAACCCCCCCATACGTGTGTATTCCAGCCTCTCAAGCGCACCGCATGCCTCCGGAACCTTGTAAGAAGTCCTTTAACAAAGTCACTGCTGATAATCCATGTTACAGTGGTGTTTTCGCCGGGTTTTGGGGTACGATCGAGGGAGAGGCGACATTTAGGAATGAAACAAGAGTTACATTCAGTAACTACGCGTGCGAGACTGCCCATATCCGCAGTATGTTACCTCGTTCCCCCACACCGTTACGCAAGACTCTGGAGTTGCTGATCGCCTTAGGTTTTGCTGGGTTTCATGAGATGGCGCTTAAGAATGCTTCGGACATCCTGAATGCGCAGGGGAAGCTTCATGGTAAGAGCATTGCGCCCTTTTCAGCTCAGTCGTTCGAGTAATTTGGGCAGGGTTGGGTAGACTCTGGTAGGATTTCTATGCTTCCAACCTGGAAGGTGTGTCTTAATTTCAGGGCATGGGTTTTGATCTTGACGGATTTGTTAGGGTCAGAATTGGCCGTTCTCATTCCCTGTATTATTAGACAGCCTATGTCGGGGTGGCTAGCATTTCAAATAAGGGTTAATCCTCCTACCCTCCTTATAGAGCTATAGGGGAAAAAAGCTATATCCGGTATTTAATCGACGAGTTTGTTTTTATCGAGCTCTATCCGGCACGTCAATCTTTAGAAACGTTGTAGCTCTCAAGTAAATTTGGATGATAGTGATCGTACTAGGCTTTAAGTGCACAGTACGCACACCTAATCAAAGTGAACGCAAATTCTCGCTTGAGCTGCTGAGTCGGTTTGCATATACTACACTAAAAGTTCAACTGCGAGCAGGACAGTGCTTGTTCTAGATGGAATGAGTAAAAGTTGTAAAACTACTTTGGTTTTCTGAAAAGTAGATATCCTATGGATGAGCCGGTACCAAGCTAGGGATGAGAATAATAAATTTATCCGTAAATTCAAGGCCTTATTTCAAATTTTCAAGTTATTACTTTGCCTCCAAATATAATCACGACTGAAAGCTCTATAGCAGCCCGTAGCACCGGTTTAGCTTCATTGAATCAATTATTTGCACATACTGTAGGTATCACGGAAACAGCTATAAGCTGTTGCAAGACTTGTTCCATACTATAATTATCGACTACTGCCTCCCACTAGCTAAAAACGAGAACTGTCTAGTATCTCGCCTCTGCTTGGTGGAGCCCTCCGACTCAACCGCTTATTTATCGGTGGTGAGTTAGTAGGATCGCGCTTGATCGGTGTCATTACGTAGCTTTCGTAGCCGCTTGTTATCGTAACCATTGAGTAGAGGAAAAATAATGTTACCAGCAACACTCAGGGTTTCTTTGACAAGGATGATGATTATGATGATTACAGGGTATATGTTGCCGCTAATATTCTTACTTCTTTGCAATAATACATAAAGTATGGCAATGGTAATCTTTTCATACTTAGAGTCACTAAGAAAATTTTCAGCACTAACTACATATCATTTCCCCGGTAAACATTAAACGGGATTAATTGCATTAAGCCACCAAAGGTTTCCTTTGGCTTTAGTTGCAGCGTATTTTATAACTTGCCCCGGATATTAAAGATTGTCGAACTCTGGAGGCGGTTTCAAAGAGATTGTTGAATATATCATTAAAGCTGAGGGGCAATACGCAAACGCTACTGGAAGAATGATTAGCTATAGTTCGGTTTAATTTGCGACTAATAACGCCAAGGTACTAAGGGTCTTATTATTCTGTAATTATTGATTACAGTAGACTTAACTAGTTAGGACTCATATCAGAGTGTTTGTACTGCAAAGTGGCATATAGTGCATTGTCTCGATATGTCCATGGAGAGCTCAGCAATATATTTAGTAAAGCTTCTAGAGCCGCCTGACATTATTAGGAGCCAAAAGTGTATCTTATAGTAAGGATACTATAGCTACAATTCTACTATATCTCACAAGTCGGAGGTTGGCCAGTTGTATGGTCAACTTATATTGAAGGGAGCGTTTAGGCTGAGTGCTACTTATACCTCTTTATCTCTATTTATGGCTAAGAATCAAGATTTTGGTCATCGGGCTTATAAAGGCGTTGGTAGCGCCTACCACGATCGCTCTTTTTATCCTTACACCTAACACCTAAGAGCGAGATAACGCAAGCCCGCAGCGTAAGTGTCTAGAAAGCAAAACTAGCCCGGTAACCAATCCAATACAGAGGTACCTCCCCGTCAAAGAAGCCATTAGACGTTACAATACTCCTGATATCCCCAAAGCCAATCGGTTAAGTATGCCGTACTCACGCACCATACTTTTGATGCTACTATAAGTATAAGTATGACTTGGAACGAGGTTGCTCACTAGTATGGAAAGATCAGCTACAACAATATTGCGTCGTGCCTTAAGAAACGACCACAAAAATGCCCCAGCTTTCCAGACCATTACCCGAGGAAGAGAGCACTAGTACACAGTCCAGGTAGTAAAGAGGTGGGGGTAGGGATAAATGTGACTTAACTCTTTGGTTCGTGGGTGTCCTACACGAGACATGCAAGGAGCAACCTCCCCTCGCTGTCCATCACTTAGAGGGCCTGTCTACCGTCGTGATAGGCGCAATGACTAAAACAAATGTCCTACACTGTGCATGATTGATATGTAAGGCGTTTGGGCATTGTTAGTGACCCCGCTGCTCCGTAACCACCAACTCCGGCCATATTAGTGACGCATAGGCAAGAGGGCTATAGAAAATCTAGTCAATATGGCACAGCAAAAAGATAGATGAATTCTACGTCAAAGCTTGTAACGCGTATAAAACATGCTAATCAAGTAAGTACAGTCTATTTAGCTGTCGATAGGGGCTTGAAACAATGGGCTCGGGCCTCGGAAGTGGCTAATTACTTGGGATTGTGATGTCTTGAGCCGGCAATTCCTGTCTTACGCAAAGTGTCAGTTGGAATCACATGCAGTGTAGAGGTCCCTTATGAGCATCTATACATATATGTATATACGGTCGAACTGCGTCTCGGCCTCGACTTCTCCGTTAAACAACTAGTGCAATCTCAAACGCCCTTCTATGACCTCGTGCCCCTGTACGCGAAGAAGCCTGTCCTCGTGCTGGGGGGCCATGAGCAGCAGATCCGGGATGTAGCTCACGCATACGGATTCGAATCCGGTCTATTTCTGCTCTTTCGAGTGTCAAATTATAGAAGAAAGCGAACTCTGAGATTACTTATAAAGCCCTGTCTCGAATAGCCTAACTAAAACTCTCGCGGCGATCAAGCCTTGGAACCTTCTCGTCGAAGGCCTCGAGCGATTGTTTCGATACCTCGTTTCAATGTTGGTCAATTTGACAGTGCCTACTATTCACATGCCATAGGATGCAGTAGCATAGTAGACGGGCTTGGTAGAGGGAGCTGACTTACGTATCTATGTACTCTACCTTACCTCTGACGTAACACAACCCGTGGCTATTGCTATGTATACCTTACTGACCTACCATTAACAGCATAGAGGCGCAGCTTCATTTAGCACCTCCGACCGAACCGCATCCTCGCATCCTCGTGCGACGTCGCAACAACAGTATAGATGTAGGTAAGTATATATTATATCAGTATGCTCTGCGGTAAAGCGTCTAGTATCGCCGTCAAATATGGTATGTATTCGATGTGTATACATGTGGAGTACCAGCAAAGACCGTCAACTTGACGTGGCACCACCTCTACCTACATACCTGGCTACACAAGGCACCAACATGAGGCAGGTATTTAGTAGGTAGTGGGACGATTGCATGTGGTACACACATCTAACTATTTATCTTAGCTAATATTAAGTACAATATACGTTACTATCAAGGCCTTTGACGCGTGTTTGCTAGAAAGCTCTGCTCTTTAATGGGTACCATACGTACGTAACAATGACTGGATTGGCGTCCCTGTCAAGATGGTAAAAGCAATGCCTCGGCGAACCTGCGATTGACTGACACTGACTTATTATCCTCTGAATAAGACCAGTGACAGCGTGATATCTATCTCCTGAGACTGAGGGACATCATTATGGTCGAAGGAAGGGCCAGTGTTAAGGAGCCTGTTTGCCTCTGTACAAATCTCCATGGCTGCTCCTAAGAAAAGTGCCCAAACACATACCTAAGGCTCCCGTATCTCTAGGCGAGGTGGCATCGAGACGATCTTACGATGTATGTGATTAGGTAGAATACTTACGAGGTACCAGATATACACCTAAACGGCTCAGCATCAAGCTACATAGCAGGTATATCGGAAGGCCCTTGTGACTATGGTCGCCACGGGATTCGTGATTAACGAAGTTCTTCTACTGTAACTATTGATCCATCTACTCTTTTGAGGACCATGCTATGCCTTAGGGACTTACCAGTTTGATTATGGATACTATTCTGCCCCCCTTGCTCCAAGAAGATACCCTAAGGGCTAGACTATCACTTTTCGATGATACTAACTTTTAGTTTTCTTCTCGCGTAGATGTTACTGCGACAATTAGAGTTGTTACCAGCAGCGGTCGCGAATAAGGTTACTCTTGTCTCAGTCAAGGTCTTGGGTGAAGAGGGCTGTAGTGATCTCATTCTTATACTCGACGGTATTGAGTGGGATGTACGATAGATCACGGGCGAAAGGCGAGAGAAAGTCTCAGTAGCTGCGAAGAGCCGTGATAACAAGCGAGCAGACTCCAGTAGCTGGGGTACAAGTGTTGAAATTTTTGCTTTAGGTGTGGGAGATAAATCCGCCTCCTCCGAGTTCGATATAATGACAGAAGTTTCCGATGGAACCTGTGGTAAGTCATTCTACAACTTCCCTACATATTCCTTTAGGTCTACTGTTATCCTGATCCTGCCTTTAGAAGTCGATGAAGACTGCATCTTCCCTTACACCCACGTGTGATGAGGCTTTGCAGACTCGGCGCTCCGTAGTGGCCACCTCCACGTCTCCAGTTTTATTCTCCATCCGAAGAGCTTGATGCTTAATCGAATAATACTATCGAATGCTACCGTGGAATTTCTCAAGGACTTGGCCACTTCTGGTGCCGTGGATGATACCATGAGCTCGTCCAAATTGCTGGCTTTTAATGGCCATAGCGTTGTTTCGCTGAAAATGACAAGATCTGTTGACGGCGGTACAGTGTACTCTACTCAGTGAGTAAATTCTTGCACGAGTGGTAACTATCAAGTATCTCATCTCCGACCGGAATGATCAATCTCCCCGTAAAGGGGGTCAAGCAGAGCTCCCCATTCTGCCATTGCGTCCCGCCTAAATTCTCCATTTGTTTTTCGGGATTCGACCACCAGAACATCGCCTTGGAAGTATGCCAAAACGCCACCTTTGCCATCCATGCGAGCTGTAAGGCGAAAGTAATGTTTGCCTTGCTCATTGGCCTTTCGGATGGGAATAAACTGTAAGTCGTTCTCTTGACACCATTTCTCCACCTCGTCGCGAAATGTAGGCTCCGCTGTCTCTGTAGGCTGGCCCGGGGCCCAGGCTGGCTTCGACCTACTCTCTGTCTTAGACTTGCTAGAACGCACTATGGGCTGACGAGCAGGGTGCCCATGGGGACGAGGAAGCTTGTGCTTGGCCTCATCTCCGAGTTCAAGAGCGTTCTCAATCATGGCCGTGCCCTTCTGAAACTCCGCCTTGATGCCTTCTTGGAGAGAGATTTCAGAAGGAAATACTTCGTTATGCCACCACTCGTACCAAGTACCAATCTCTTCGTAATTAGCTTCATCGCTTGTAAGCCATTGATATAATACGTCGTGCCACATTGGGAATATTTCGGTAACGATAACTTCTGCCACTATAGATGGTGCAATGATGTCTATCCATTTGATGACGCCCTGCAGCACTTTCAAGTATGGCTCCTGGTCGCCAGGGTCAACACGAAAGTTAGTACGTAAATATCGGCTCATGCTGGGGAGAATATGGTGCATAACAAGCGGCTTCCACTGATCTTGTGTATGAGATGGACGAAAGATATCCTGCCATTGCTTGAGCCCAGGAACAACTCCTCTTTCAAAATCCCAAGCGTCGATCAGCTGTCGAAATTTGCGCCTGACATCAGCAACGAGACCTGTACCCTTTGGTTCTAAATGGTGTGGTGGCAGATGCTGGAGCCAGGGAAATAGCCATAGATGTGGTAGCTTACTTCGCTCCTTTTTAGGCTTCCAATTTTTGATGGTGCTATCGAGCTTCCGCACGACGTGCTCTAGCAGCTGAGAGCGGACAAATGCAGGTAAAAGCTGTTCCCATCTGTCTAGCACAGCAAGGAGAGGCGACGGATCGTAAACATCCCAAGTCTGCGAGATGGTCGTGACAAGCTTAGGGAAAACTAGCTTGTATATCATGCTCTCATATGGTGTTGTCGCCGTTACATGAAAAAGGGTTGTGCCATCAATCGCGGCATAGTCCAATTTAGAAATCACGTCTCCGTTAGCATTCTTCTTTCGGAGGCCAAGGATTCTTCTGATTTGGAGGAGGTCAGATGTGAAGTTCCCTAATTTAGGATCGTTTAAGGGCTGCCAGCCTTGAGCAGCGTTGACAAGAAAAGGATGGATACTGGCAACTGCAATACCAGCTAGTTCTTCGTTATAAGCCTCAGCCTCAGCCTCGGCTTTCTTGAGCCCAGAGATAATAGGATCCCACTGCTGGTCTTGTGCGGCTTGGTAGATGTCATCTAAGACAGAAGAAAACATTAGGAGAGACGAGAATTCACTTTCTAGCTCGTCCACCTCTTGTTGACGTTGGTGGGCTGACATGTCCAGCCAAGCTTTTCTCTCTTCTAGTGACTTCCATTCCTCCACGAAGGCAGCGAGTTCACCTTGCGCCCGCCTTGCTAGTTTTCGAGCCTCAACCTGTTCGGTGGGCTCCGGGCCCGCTGTTGGGGTCAAGAGGCCGGAACCGGATGTTAACAAGTTCTGGTCGCGCCCAGTCAGATCTAATATAGGAGCAAATGCCTCGGGTATGTGGAGGCCGGGCGCGGCTTTCTGAATGTCGCTGACGGTTACATATTTTGTCCTAGGCCTCCTCGGCGTGCTCATGCCGCTGCCAGAACCGCTTTCTGCAGCCTTCTTCTTCCTCTCTCGTCTAGCCTTTTTGCGTTCTTCGTCCGAATCCAGGACATTCTCTCCTCGCATGCGAGCCTGTCGCTTTTCTTCTTTGAGTTCTTGCTGGGATTTCTCCCTGACAGTGCCGAGGCCAACGTTCCCTAGCGGTCGTAGCGTGGCCTCAATGATGCTCGCACGGCCTTGCGAGTCGGCTCCCAGGCCCTGGCCCTCGACATATCCCATTTTGGCCATCATACGGGCGGCAAAGTTTTTTGTTTTTGAACTAGCACCTGACTTGGGGGTCTGTAACTTGGAGGGAGGTCCATCATTGACGAGATCTGGCTTGAGTGTAGGCTCCTTCGCGGATGTCGGGACGAAGCTTTTCCCCAGGGGGGTACCGCCGTCGTACTCTGTTTTCATGGTAGCTGGCCGCTGGCTGGATGTATCCAACATAGCTGAGGTAGGTTGTGCTTGAGAAAACGGGGCCCAACCAAGCCCCTGTGCTGAGGGTCGGAAGCCCAAACCAACACCAGCCATCTCTTCGTCCTCGTCCTCGTCCTCGACTTCGTCCTCATTACTATCTTGTCTGTTCTGTGGGATATGGTCTTGTTGCAGACCAAGACCAGGGCGACCAGTCGAGCCTCTGTTCTCGTCGATTTTATCCTCTTGCTTATCGACATCTTGGTTAAGCTTCTCCTGACCAGCGGAAACGAAAGTTACGTTCTTGTGCCGGAAGTCTTTCTTGGACTTCCAGCGTCTACCAGGGGCGTCATCGTCATCAGTGTCGGATCCAAAGATGCCCAGAGCGGCGCTTTCTTTTGTATTGCGACCGGTTCTTCGGCGTTTGCGAGGGTTGGAATCGAGGAACTCGTCAGCTCGAGGATCGACGGATGGTTGCGCGAGATGATCGTGGTCGCTTTCGTCGTCATCAGAGGACGAATAGGCCGCGGCATCGGCCTTTGAGATGCTGGCGCGATCGAAAGCCATATCGTAGTGTTTGCCCCAATTTGGAGGCTAGGCTGCGCAAGGTAGTCTGTTTTGGAGAGCCAGAGACACGCCGCACTTGATTTCTTCTCTTTTGGGGATCTTTTCGTACGTATAGAAGAGCGAATGAACAGGTAGAGAGGCTCACGGCGGTACCAGGAGCCGCAGCAGCATTGTAGGTATTTAGTTTAGAGGTCTAGAACAGGGATTCTGAAGGTCTCAATGATGACAAGGAGCCGTTAGAGCATACATAAGGCATTTGGACGACACCTTGTTTATCGGGCTTTCACGTTTTCTTATCGTCGCTGCCTACCTACGACATTTAAGGTAATTAAAGGTAAGGTACTGTACCTAGGCACTAGCAGAGGAGTACATGTACCTAACGGAAGGAATGGCCGATGCTTGGCGATTTCTGAGCTACGGTATGTGCCTCTTATGCTCAGATCCGTACAGTGCTAATCGCCATGAAACAAAAGTACTGTGGCAATACATGCAAACGGTTAGGTACACTGTGTTTACATATACGCATATATTGTCTTACCAGTTTCCTCTGCAACAGCTCAATTTTCTGCCACCGGAGATTAATACTTCTTGACACCCTCCATCCATTCCTTGGTTCCCTTGGTACCGTCGTGGGCCTTCTTGAACAGTTTTCTCTCCCATTCCTCAAGTCCTCGTAGGAACTCTTCGCCCGCGCCGATGCCCATGTCGTCGGTAACGCCAGCCTTCCCTGCGTGCAAAGCAATGTCGCCCGCTCTGGTGACGAATGTGTGCCGGAGGATAGCGCATATCTCTTTTTCCTCGAACAAGTCTAGCATGCGCGTCCCGAGGCCGTAAAAATTGTGAGACTGATCTCGGAGAGGTACGGCGCGGGGGTCGGCTTTGAGGGCGGACATGACCTCGTTGGACAGGGATGATGGCAAGTTTAGGGACACAAAAGATTTGGCGTCTTCATCGGTGCTGCTAGGGGCCCTGTTGGCGAGGGCAAGCAGCTCGGCAAGCCATAGTGGGAGGCCAACCGAAGTCCCGCTCTTGAGAGGCTGAGCCGGGTTGTTGTCAAGATAACCTAATTCGGGAACATCGAGCTCGAACTTGCAAGGGACTTTCTGCAGAAGAGAATATATCTGTCAGCGGAAGAACGTGCCGTAGGCTGTGCAAAGGCGTATCGAACTAGAAGAAGTCACATCTACCGATAACTTGGCTCTCTATCTCTTTGGATACAGAAAAAGGAAGAAGGGAGGGGAAAGAGGGATCGCGATCATACCTCAGCGTCGGTTAAGATAGCGTCTATATCATAGTAGGACATGTTGCCCACCCGTCTCAGCCCGAGGTCGCTGGAGGAACGAGCACATAATGCTGCGCAGGCAGCCGGAGCGATTGCGTGATATGTAGGCGGCGGTGATAGGGTTGGTTAGTCGGTTGAAGGCGCTGGCGAAGTGTCCAAGAGAGGGCAGACGCGACTAAAACGCTTCTTGGTACCTACCTCTTGAACACATGCACCTAGCACATGACAAACATAAGGTATGTACACATACTGTGCACTTTCGCGACGTTTGCACTGCGGGGTGATTTGACTGGCGGACGGGAGTTGACTGGCGGACGGGAGTTGACTGGACTTGCGGGGTTCCTTATACATATTACACTAAAACATATATGCTATAAGCGGGCCTAGAATATTCCATTCAAGCGACATGACGGAATCCTGACGTCGGTCCGAACCAGTGGTACCGCCGATACCTATGCCGACCAGGCCGAAACAGCTCCCCACCTAAGCTTCCCCCTACCATGTGCCTGTGCTATGTATGTAACCCATAGGGCCAGCTGTTTATTACTTTTCTATTGATATCGTATCTAGAGCGTATTAGCACTTCTGTCCGCGCCAATTCTTTTTTGTTGTGATACCATAGCCACTATATTAATTCAAACTCCTACTTTTTGCTAACAGTCAGTTTGCTCAACATGGCCACGACCATCTTCCGCGCAGCTCCGTCCGCCCGGGCAGCTCTACGAGCCAGCTCTATCAAGCCCGCCGCCGCAGCTCTAGCCAGCGCCTCCTTCGTCCGCGGCAAAGCTACACTACCTGACCTGTCTTGTATGTGAGCCTTATCAAGAAATACCAATCCATTGCCTTGGTTGACCCGCGCCTATGGCTGTTTAGATGACTACGGCGCCCTCGAACCACACATTTCTGGCAAGATCATGGAGCTACACCACAAGAATCACCACCAGACCTACGTCAACGGCCTCAACAGTGCTCTGGAGAAGATTGGAGAGGCCCAAGCCAAGGGAAATGAGATGCAAGCAGCCGCCCTCGCGCCCTTGCTCAATTTCCACGGTGGTGGCCACATCAATCACACCCTCTTCTGGGAAAACCTGGCCCCGGCCAACAAAAATGGTGGTGGCGAGCCCGAGGGCGCTCTCAAGGTACCGACTGGCCCGTCTCATCCTTAAACGCAACGATTTCGAGACATACAGCTGTCTCTACGTATTTCCGATCTATACTAATGTGTTCCTTTACCGCTAGTCTGCCATCGATCGCGACTTTGGCTCTTTCGAAGCCTTGAAGGGCCAGATTAATACTGCTTTGGCTGGCATCCAAGGTAGTGGCTGGGCCTGGCTGGCCAAGGACAAAGCAGCTGGCACGCTCCAGGTCATCACCCGAGCCAACCAGGATCCCGTTACCGGTAACTTCATTCCCCTGATGGGTATTGACGCCTGGGAGCACGCCTACTATTTGCAGTACCAGAACAGGAAGGCTGAGTACTTCAGTGCCATCTGGAATGTTATCAACTGGAAGACCGTTAGCGATCGCTTGGAGAAGGCGTAAAACGACTCGTCCTTGGCACAAAACTGTATATTAGGTGAAACTAGTGTAGATTATGCGCTACGCTTGTACTTTACCCCTGGAATAAACAAACATGACAAAGTTGAAACTCTTGTGGGGGAACCCATATATGTTGCCTCTGGAGACAAACATATCCCAGTTAAAGTGATCTCAAGAACACTTTCCTCTAACTACGTCGTTCTATAGATCAGAATAATGGCAGAGAAGCTTTATCTGGTAGACTATAGTTTGGAAAATCCACGGCTACGCTCGAGATTTCGACCGTTGTCGAATCTCGCCTAGCTCTGACCTGCCTATCTTCCCATGAGATGGCTCGCCTACTCGCATACTTTGGTATAGGATGTGAGAAAAGTCGAATAATTGGGGTGTATAGTGGACCAAATCCTGTACCACCCTGGACAAATTGCGAATCTCAACACAACACTTGTATCAACCACTTGCGAACCAGTTGGATACATTCTGCGGCTACAATATGCAGCCACTTGCGGTTGATCGCGATCTGTAATGTAGTTGCGGTTAATCGTGTGGCTTTTTCCTCCTTGAAAGGGGCTTTGGTAGTATACGTCAAGAAGAGCAGTTATATGTAATCTAAGTGAACTGACACATATTTACGTAGGGAGGTTTACGATGGGCTGGCTGGATTTGATCTCCAGTGCTTCATGACTCCACAGCGCACGCTATGGAGAAAATAGACAGTTACATAGGTAAGTTAGAGGACACTCAATGCACAGCGGGAGTTTTTGGGTTAAATTTCAACCATGAAGGACAGTAAGCCGCTGGGACTCTGTTCGAATCGCTATCTGCTCCTGCTCGTCTACATTAAAACTTAGTATTAACTTTTCAATAGGCTCCTCGCTAACTTATCTCTTATCAAACAACTTCTTATAAGATAAAGACATACGCTTCGAGTCCGCACAGCGCGGTGCTGACTAGAAGACGCCCTTCTGCTCTGCACGCGCGGACAACCCTTTCAAGAAGGACCCAACTATCCTTGAGGGAGTAGAGATAAGTCACGGAAATCATCAACTTTATGGTTCTTTTGGGAAGCCATATTTTATTGCTCCACGATTGAATTTCAAAGAGACATCGCTGCTTAGTGGCTCCCATAGGTAATAATAGTAAGAGTCTTACCGAGGATTATGAAGTTGCAATTCAGCGTTATACTGATTCGTAATTAAATTTATTAGAGCTCATACTTCTGGTAAGTAGCCGAATGAGGGGGTGGCCCTCAGGCAACAAAGTTGAAGCGCGACTAGTCTTATGTTTGGTGTTGAGATTTCGCTTGCGCCAACAGTCTCTGACTCATACATAGGCGAGTTCATGAGGAACTACGTTGACCCAGTAAAGAAGCCAACCAACGTAAGGTTTGGCTGGGGTAATTATATTTTCTCCTGCAAGAAGTCAATATTTCTGCACGTCAGAAATCAGCCAAAAATTGTGAAATTGTGGAATAAGCAACAGCTTCAACCTGTCGCAATCATAACTTCGTATTACATTGTAGCCAGTAATATACTCAAGGCTTTCACGGCGACGTTTTATTACTAGCTCCGTGGTACACATATCTGGTCACCCTAGTTCAAGAGCTTGCATGAGCTACTAGAGGTTACTAATACATCGCGGGGAAGAACGTCACAGATGTCATACGACATTTAGTTAAAGGCGGGGTGAGGGGTTCCCTTGTCTATACTCTTTTCTGGCAGCATCCCCTGGAACATCTGGACTTGATTACTTGGCGAAGTGTGACCAGACGTTACGATGGGGGCGAGAAAACGAAAGACTCTGCAAAGCTGGCTACAGTATACGCCAGCACCGTAAATCTTTCAATCTGACGGACACGCTCCTCGCTCTTATTTCTACGTAGGCGGACAGGCTAGAGAGGGAAACTGGTGTGGGTGTGATAAGGATCTAAACAATAGTCCTGGTGAGCCCAGTATCTCTAGATGGTGTGGAGTCTGTTTCACTGGGAACGGCAGCAGCCGCTAGTGCTGAGGTAGGAAACCGGCTCACTACTTCATGTCTTATGTCACGCCGACAGCTTGTACACAAGGAGTACTCGTGATGCCGCGTGGGCGAAGAGCGAATCAATTGGCTGTTTGCTAAGAATAATGTCGCCATCTTGTCTGTCCTTCTTCCAACACCAAGTCCTTACCCAACTCATCAGAGGGAATGCAGCTTTGACCTGGCAGTCCCGTCCGTTACCAGGGTAAGGGAAAATGCAAAGGCGGTGTGCCATGTCATGATCATTAGTGTGGTATGGCCTGTCGGGAGTAGTATAGCATATAGAGTATTAAGGTCTACGGAGTTGTTCCGTCATATTTGGGTCTAGGATGAAACAGGATCGATTGGCACTGCCAGCTCATCCAACTCCTTTCATCTGACCTTGGCAGGGCCTAGGTTAGCTGTGAGACAGGAACCGGCAGGCCCCAGAGATATTTCGTATTTGCTGGCGATACAGACAAGGGTTTCTCCTGGTGTGAGTTGTCGTCGTCGCGGCCTTCACACGCAATATCTCACTTGTTTCTGCTCCTTGTGAGCTTCGTCGGTGACTGATGGGGCTAATGACTCTTCTCCGAGGTTTAGTAATGCACAAGTTACCAACCCTCAGGGCCACAGCGTTGCATCCATTCCCCTCGTGAAAGAGAACGATGACTGTCGAACCCGATAACGGGAGGGGGGATGATCATGATCCTTAGCCCAGCCAATTAGCGGCAGCCTCAGTAGTATTTGGCTTGCTTGCTTGGCTCGCCTAAGTGCGTTGGTATGTGTCGGTAGTTGAGGATCGACAACATTGCAGCCAGCCAGCCAAGCCGGCCGCTGTGCCAAACGCCCTGGCAAGCGGGTCCAGAAAAAAATCCTTACAGCAAGAATCGTAAGATAGTTTGATTGCCTGACTGACTGCCTGATTGCCTGATTCTTAAACGCTGCGAGTCTTCTCCAGATTCTAGGAATCCGCTGCGCATGTCTGCCACGAAGGCACAACAGGGCTACAAGAACTCGTCGCGATCTTGATTTCTGCTCTGCCTGCAGTATTCAATAGGATATACGTAAAGGCCTGCAGGAAAAAGCTGCAAGTTGTCGTAACCTTGACAGGCTGCGCCTTGTTATAGACGCCATACCAAAATAGACCTGGCCCCCATGCCCCGATTCGTAGCATGATACCTAGATTCGGCAATTCTATAAAGCCAAGAAGCCAAATTTAACCAAAGAAAAAAAAAAAAAAAAAAAAAAAAAAGCACTCCGCCTCTCTAAGTTCTAGCCTCATCGTCATAAATATGTATGCAGCCATCACCCCTACCATCAGATGTCGTTGTAACTTGAGTCAGCTTAGGGGGGTGACGAACAAAAATAAAGATAAAAACCCTTGTCCATGATTGGGCAGAGGGACAGGGTTTCATCATTAACCATCGTCACACCCCCAATGCAACATGTATGCTGACCTCCTTGTGGTGACATGTGGTTGTCCTTTTTTGCCTTCTGCCGCTATTCGAGCATTAGGTTGGGCATAGATTTGCGCTGGGGTCATTTCATTAATATGTATAGCTGGCACCATCGCCTTGTCAGCCTTTTACTCCCTTGCATTCCTTCCTTGAACCTGGGATGAATTTGTTGATACGAAATTGCTTCTTTTAAAACCAAGATCTCTATTGTGGGCCGATCGCCAAAGTCCGAAAAGGTATAAATTGCCGGCGGTAGATCTGGAGTGCATACAAGTCACAGAATTGACTCCCTACAGCAACTTCAAATTCGTAAGCGGTCCAATATTGACCGCTCGTAAAGAAAAACCTTTTTCCATTGAATAAGGACGCCGAGGCTTCGCCCGCAATCATCATATCGTTGTGTCGTCCCTAGGCTTGGACTTCAGAAGCGTGTTGAAATTAGACCATTACCCACCAATAACGTCATTCCTCATGCCAAGAATGGCCGACGACATCGACGCAATCACACCCTGTCCGATCGAATCTACGACATCAACTGAGGCAGTCGACGGGATAGATGATCTACGAACGACCAGGTCCACGTCGCCGATTTCCATGTGTTCATCGCTTTGCACGAGGGCAGGTAGTGCCGGGCAACGAGAGTCCGTCAAGGCGTTGGAGGAGGGAACAAACGGCGACCCTGAGAGACTCTGGAAGCGTATGCTGGCTCTTCAACGGAAATATGGTTGCTACAATTCGGCAAGGATGAGTGCTGCGCTCAGCTCTGGAGATGTGAGCTTGTTGCGGCGTGAGTACTGCCCTTCTGGATCTATCTTGAAACCGCGTGATATGAGACAATAAATGCTGACTGCATAGCCATCTAGCCTCAAAGGCATGCCTTGATCTGCTAAATGAGCACATGGCAGCACTTCCCAGTGAATCCGAGCCAGTTTTCAACTGGTTGCGGCCGTTCCAAGAGCGGCGTGGTCGATCACCGCTGTGGTGATAACTCTTGGACGACCCGACATTGGTTGGTCCTAGCAAAGACATTTTGTGAGAGGTTGAAGATTATGAAATTTACGCGGTCGTCTGTTGGGGTTTATTGATGTTGAGCGCACTACATGCGCCGGGGTTCTAGAATGGTGGCATACATGATCGTGATACCCCCGTTGGAGTTTGGACTGTAATTGCGTGGTTGTCAGTTTGATCAAATTTATAGCTTATGGTCAAACCACTAAATATATAAACCGTTGTACAAGATAAGAGTTAACCTGGGATGTGTTCGAGTATCTGTGGGATTGCAATAAGTACCTACATCTGTAGATTCGTTTGGTTCTTGCCTTGCTTCTAATCACGCAGCCTAGAAGGCAGCCTTGACCCTCCTGGTCTCATGGTCCAGCAGTTAAGCAGTTGAGAGGCTAGCAAGCGCTTGACCCAGGACCTTCTTACACTGGTCTCTGTAGAGCAGAGCCAGCTCTTGGTTGCGATTCATCGCTTCATAGGGTGGGTCATGACGCTCGATCTCCTCAAGGTCTATGCTAAGTTTTGCTCCCAATGAGTTGATGATTTTGTTTAATAGTACTTGCGGGAGTTCCCCTTGCATGATATCTGTTAAACTAACGTCAAACCCCTCTTCGCTACGCTGTGTGATGGATTCATAGAGAGCGGCAATGAGCGTGTCCTGGAAATGAGAGAAGTAGGGAATACAGGAGAGATGGTCTGGGTCAAGCAGCCTTGATCGTCCTACTACTGAGCTTAGATGGGAAAATGGCCTTAACGACACGATATGTGACGCATCGAGGTCACCAGCTTCGGGGTTTGCTTTTGTCTTGATGTGAACGTAGTCATTATGAAAGTCAGGCCCCTCTGGAAGAATGAAGCCATACCCGAGAAGTAGCTCGGCATTGGTCTTCATCCCATAGTTATTGTAAACCTGTTGTCCCGCTGCGTAAGGTTGGCCAGATCGTAAGGTGCAAGCGTGTGCACCCTCGCCAGTTACCCATGTGACGCTTGCAAGCGGCGAGTGATTGCCCACGTCAAATAGAGGCAGCAGAATCGAGAAATCATCGATCTTGCAAGGAAGAGACAGCGAGTCAGGATTTGGAATGATAAGCGACGGACGAAAGCTCCTGGTGGTAAAAATGCAATAGGCCCAGTGATAGAGAGGCTTCGTGTATTCGTACTGGAGCTTTTCAGGCAGAAGCTTCATAGCATGCTTGTACTCCTTTTTCAGGGTCGAGCGTATTTCTTTCACTGCCACATGCGCATTGGTTCCCCGGAGAAACTCGATGTCGTCTGTAGGCCATACAACGGGCAGCATATTTGCCATATGCTCGGGCGGAGGAAGGGTCCTGATGTACGGCCACCACGCCGAGTCTTGCTGTCGGAGATACTCGTGCATGAGGAAGAACCGGCCTACGACGTGAGGCGGCACCTTGTCCAGAAACCCGGAGGGGAAGCCAATATCCTCTTGTGGCCCCACGATAGTGGAAAGCGAGGTCGCTGAAAAGCTAGCATGGCCGGCTAGGGCGTTGAGAAAGGAGAGCGAACAAGACAGTGGAAGAGAGACTATCTCCTCGTGCGGCCCAAGCGAGCTCGATTCCTTGACTCGGAAAGATCCTTTAGTGACTTCATCATGGTAGATTTCAACACCGGGATGAAGCCGCCCGCCGGCCTTCTCAACCCACCGAAGCAGTGCCTCGTATCGCTCAGTCAAGCTAGCCATTGACGATGAACGGCAGTCGATAAACGGTAGCACGCGTTACTCTCAGCAGCGAATGTGTGACAGATTAGTTTCTTCATGCGAAGTTTGGTGTTTAGTGTGGCTACTACATCGGTAGCTGTGCTTCTATGTAGCCTGTTAATTATACTTGGAAGCCGCATTATGCACTTAGATGTGTCACAGGCGAGTGGAGTGACAGCGAGGTTACTCTTCATTGTGGGTACGTAGGGCCTGTATAATATATGTCGCATTCAGATGGACACAGCGCTGTTATCAGCTCTGACGATAGGGATCTGGGGCGCCGCAATGTTGTCAGTACAACAATATAGTTTTAGTACTAAGGTTGGCTGATTTGAAGTGGCCTACGGAGTACCTATGGAACTGATGGCGGGGTCGGCGGCGCATGTGCCTCCCTATCGTCGCGGCTGAGTATGCATTATCAGGTATTCAGGATAACCAGAACGCCTACTAAGCCCCACAATATATGTGCTTTTCCTAATCCTATAATATCTTATAAGTTTAAACAACACCAAGTTTAGGTTGAATACACAATGATAATAAGTTGTAAGTTATCTAAAGTTAAAATATAAAATATTCCTAATCATTAAACCACCGGTGACTATATTATTCTTTACGTAAAACCATATACTACTCAGAACCTCAGCCTACGCCACGACTTGGACAAGTGCCGGGGTGGGTAGGCGAGGACGGCTGGAGGTTTTCTATCCCACCTAGCCACTAGGCCAGCTATTCAACTAATCGGCATAGCAGTTTGTTATGAGATTATTCTATAGGTCTTTCGGTTTCCTTCTGCTCATCGATACAGCATGGGACTTGTCTTTCCAGCGTCGATCTAGTCAGTCCAACCGCCAGGATCAGTATCTATAGTATGAATGGCACAAGTCTTTATACAAGTTAGTTCAATACCCTGTGCACCTAAATTTGCCAAGATGTGTGAACAGTATCATGGCCGGGGGTCAAGGCATAAACTTACTTAGAGTCTACACAAGTCATCGTTTATACTAGTTCTTAGTCCTAACAACACGTTATTACGTACGGTGGAGGTTAGAAAATCTATGAATTTGGCCATATAAAAGCAATACATAGAAAAAGAAGAGCGATCGAGCCTGTACAACGGCTATTACACAAAATAATATAATTCAATAATTACCGGCGCTAAGCTCCTGTCGTAACATACAGCTGGAGATTGGCGCCTTATTGTCAGTTGCGCTCTGCAAGTATAAATTCCATAAGTGCCGTTCACAATTCAGGGTTTCTTGCAAGTAGTGAGTGATCTCGGACATTTTAAGTCCATCTCCACTAGGAGAGGCTATAGATTAGTTACAATGGTCAACTAAGCTAGAAACCCTGTCTCCAAGAGACGAGGACCTAGAGCGTTTATAATGCGACCTAATACTGACTATCTCTATACGTGTAGTCTTTGCAGCAACCTATACGGCTTTGTTCGCTTCATCACGAGGGCGAGGTTTGAATTTTATTATTATTTTATTATTCCCTTTCCCTTTTCAAGAGCATTCGACTATGAGCCTTCAATTAATCATCGCTACCACAGATTTAGCCTATAATTAGTACGATTCTGGTTCTGTAACCAACGCCATCTTCAACCGAGGGACTCCACACGATTATGACACTTTAGTCTTCAACGTTAGGCAGTTGCTTGGCGCCGCTGCTTGTTACATCGAGGACTTAGATGATAGATTCGTGGTGCTTACTGTCTACAGCACTTCCGAAAGCAGCTGCCGCAAGCTCGCTAAACTACTTATGCAGTCTCACGGCAAGCTTAAAGGCCGGTAACACGATTGAGTTCCAGTGAGCAACTTCGCTACCTGGGTACACAACCTTAGTCTTCTTACGCACGCAGCAGCATATACAGGTGACTACACTACTACAGGCAAAGATGGCGTCGCTCTGGATGAAGACTGACGAGAAGAGATTAGACGTAAGCACACAAATGTGAAGGCGTAGACCCTGCCTATTAATAACACATTGACATCCATAATATCTACAATGATTGTTTGGCAAGTATGTCTTCCGCCACGGAGGTGTAGAACTATGATTTGATTTCTGTCATCACCTGGTTATCTCTTGATAGTAGGTGGAAGAACTAAATGCTTGGCCTCGTCTCTAACCTCTTAACCTTTGTATGCTTTAAAGTCCTTTTTATATTCGGCTTGTGAGACATTGCTAAAAGTTATATTTGGGAATCATCACATTGCACGGGAGTCAAATTTATCGTGGCACCTCAGAATTATGCCAGATGTTTGGGCATTGTGATCGCCGTGATCGAAGGCTTAGAAACTGACAAATTTGATGATATACTTACGGTTGATGTCTATAGAAAGGATGAGCCCGGTGGCCTCTTCAGCTCATATGTCCCTTTCACGTACTTTTGAGCTTCAGACCTTCCGATCGTCAAGATCTTTTGAGGCACTCCCTGGTGCTAGCTATTACTGACTTCGAGCTTTTAATGTTAGCATAGGCCAACCAGCCCAGCCGCGTGCGCGCAAGGAACCTGCACTAGTCTCGAGCCCTAATTTTTATTCACAGCTGGTTCCCGCTTGACATGAATTCTTTGTTTGCATGAGGTCCAAAACTCGTAGGGATATTATAAGGCTAGATTACGATATTTGGAACACTTCAGGTACATAGTGGTCTTAAGCAGTAATTATTATCACGTTGGTGCGTGCATACTGTTGCATAGAAATAACAATTCATGTACATTGTAGACAAATATTTAGGTGCCTTTTAAGACACATCGGCAGGCCTTGCCTTGTCATGGTTGTCAGTAACTTAAAACGTTCCATTCCCGAATTTTACTGGAAACGAGCTTCGCTTTTTTCGGCGCGTAGTCGAAGGAATCTGCTGTGGTGCATTAGCGAAGCGAAAGTAATATTGTACGCCGTGCTCTTGAGTGAATGATTGAATAAACAGGCTAAGGTATGATTAGTGTTCACCGTCGTACTTGTTAGCTTGCTGTCATAGGATAGAATTATGCTATTCTCTATCTATTATTTGCCCTTTGCAAGATCCTTTGAGCAACATGCTTCTCCTCAATCTGCACTTTAAATCAGAGTCATCTCGTTACTATCTTGCTAGCAGCCTCCAGGATTTGCCAGACTACCTTCTTATCTTCCGATGCGACTTAATAGGGACCCATGGATATTGCGCTAGGTCACGCGCTGGAATTGCTCGTATCAGGCTCAATCGCCTGCTCTATTGTAATAGGATATACAGTCTAGAGGCATTTCTCACCTGTTTCGGCCATTTTCCAAAGAAAGGGTGGCTTTTTAGGTTACTTTTTATTCCGAGAGCTCTGCGACTTCTCGAAATACTTAGAAGTCGAGCCTGGAATTTTATCGTCTTTCGGTCCTATTTTTAGTTTATTTAAAGCTATAAAATCAGGATGGATCGTCCAATTGACTTTAGATTCTACATTCCTATACAAAATAGCACACTATTGCCCTTCTAATAACGTTTAAAAGTAAAAAATTTTGTACTCTGCCTGCCTAGTGGCTTTTTGTTTTATTTATGTTTTATCTTCTATTCGCTATATCTATAAATCCACGAGCTAGTTGTTATTTCATTGGGGATTATGTACAGTGGAGGTTATCCCAGGGGAAAGACTGTGTGCTTCGCCCTGTAAGGCTAGATGACCACCAGTAGGTTTGCTAGCCGCTAGGTGCGATAGAATCTTTGGCCTTTGGGTCCTCTTGAGCTGCTGGGACCACTTCGACCTGTTTCTCTAATCATCTCATAGCCTGGTCAAGGACAGCCATGATGAGACCGGGAGTATTGGAAAGGGAAGAGGGTTATGGGGATTTTGGTCGGTTGGGATCCCGTATATGGTTAACAGTGCGGGTAGCTAGTTAATTGAGGACACTCGTGCGACAGAAACTGTCGAGTATGGTTAGTAAACCTACACCGGTTTGTTAAATGCCTCCCAACTAGTAAGATACCTTATACATGGTGCCCCCCGATCGAAAGGGTGCTTCCCCTCCTCTAAAGTGCATAGAGTACTCGGTAGCTGCTTGCGGAAAGGATGCGGCAACTTTAGAGGTTCACCGGCCCCATTCGGTATGGATGTGATAAACGGACTGCTCTGTTAGTATTGGCCAGAGGCCTGTTGTTTACGGTCAGCCCGCTCAGTAATCTTATTTGCAGAACATCATTCTTTGGTAAGATTGCTTTCAGTCTAGTGCTCTGGAGAGTGTGGAAAACGGGGCAATACTTCCTGGTGGACAGCTGGCGCGAAGAGAAAATAAGACTATAAAGAAACCATTGTGAGGTCAATCAAGAGGGAGAAAACTTGGTTATACCAGAAGATTTGTAGATGCTTTTAATTGTGATTAAAACGATCCTCGGTATCCTAAGATACAATTAAAGGCTGTATTTATACAAGCCGCGATAGTCCATCACGTATTTTAATTTATTATATCTGGAAGCCTACGCGCTGCATCTGAACATTACTTCGAAGCGAGTTTTATTACCCGGGTGCATACCCTAGATTTCTTTAGTTTGAATTCTTTTTTCGTCATTCATCGTCACCCTTCAAATTGATATCACCGAGGGCTAAGTTATCTACTTGGCTTCTCCCCATGCTATGTGCCTTCAGGAACAATGCGCTTATTTTAGTGAAGCATAAGCGATTAGAGACTCGGAACAGACCGCGCCACTCCGTGATGGGTCAGTAAGGGTCATCACAAGCCAACGACACAACCCTGTCTCCTTGGCTTCTCGATGAGTGAGCCGAAATTAACTGTATGAACACCTAACGCTATTGCATTATAAGGTTGCGAAGGCAAGGATGTACAACTGGTGGGGAGGGGATTTGGTTTTGCGACAGTCGCGGACAGTGTATAGTATAAGTCAAATAACCTGAAGGCCGCTATTTACTGTGGGTGGGAGGAGCTAAATGTCTTCGGTTAGGTATAGATGCGTTAGCAAGGTCACATGAGTTGTAGTGCATGCGGCGAGGTAACAGTGGCATGAACATCGACAAGGGTTACCCCATCTCTTCTAAGTTGGGAGAATTGATACTAGAGCTGGGAACGAGAAAGTCGTCAAATCTACGTACACTCTTACGCTTGAAATAACGTTCACCGTACATACGCAGTATACACTCTCCACTAAAGTAACAAGAAGTGGCTCGTGAATTTATAGATCTCTCCCTCCCTACCTCCCCCTCTTTATATATATATATATATATATATATAAAAGAGGATTGAAATGAAAAATAGCTAAGCAGATAAAGTATGAAACGTCTCGCGTTGATATCACAAGATTTGGTTACAAAGTAAACAGAAGGTCCCTATCTGTTGGGTAGCGGGTTTAAGGTTTAATAACACATTGATTATTGGCTTCGGCTCGATATGCCCACCTTAGAGGATGCTGTCACAAAAGCACTTGCCACCTTTAAACGTTATTTCAAGGGTAAAGGTGTATAAAGTCCTAGGGGCTATGCCATAATTTATTACAATAACTTCAATGAAGCGAGAACCGCGCCGGAGTAATTCTTTTACCTGCATGTTGTCCTTTGGCATTTATAGATTTATCTCCAACATGGTATTACAGCCAGTGGCCGAAACTCTTAAGGAAAGAGCCATGTACATCAACCCTGGTGTCAATTTTATCCGAATTAAGCAGGACCAGGCGTTTCTTCATCATACGTACTACGGTTGGTGGTATTTGCTAATTGGACTTGAGCCACAAATCTCAACTGGGCGCGTGATGGCCATGCTATAGCGTGTATTTAGCCGAAGCACGGCCTATCTAGATGTTGATGAACCAGGACACTTGCAGGAGTTGCCGGGCGAAGTAATACATTCCAGAATATCTACCACCAGGAGTAGATTATCTGAGACCCACATACATAGACTTCTCTTTTCTGGTAGCAGACCTCGGCAGACAAGAGACGGGCCAACAACTACTCACCGAGTGGAGTCGGTCAGCAAGAAGGGCAGGGGATGGTAAGCTACCTAGTTTCCTGTCCTCGGCATTGACTGTGTTGGAATCATGGATAACGACCACAATTACCCCCTAAAAGATACACGATCTAGACTAGGCGTGCGTATGATGTTGACATTATCGACTCCAACATTGGGGGTTAACATTTCGTTTAGTACAGATAGTGGAATTCACGGATTTCTTTCTTTGGCTGCTCTGGGCTGTGTACATATGTACTATTACTCTATACACCAATTAATACCCTGTATGTACAAGTTTTGTCCATGGGATCCACTGTCGCACTGTTGGGAAGGCGGAGAAGCGTGGAGATACTACACTACATATGGTATTATGCATCTCGCATGCCGCTTGACCACGTGCTACTGTGTCTGTTAATCCACTATTTGCTGCCAGAAAGAGTAAAGGGGCCATCACGGAGACGACTACTTGCAGTAAATCATATATAGCAGTCTATCTCACTGTGCTTACAAGCCTATATGTAGTACTACAGCCGTAAAACGCCCTTATTAGCAGCGTGAGATTGAGTGCATCTGGACCACTGGTTCCGTAACGTTACCTTTTCCTTTTTTGTGGCTATAAGGGTGATGTGGACATCTTGCGATCGGGATACAGTATAACGGTTATAGGCGAAGCAGCATGGTGGTCATAAAAAGGTCTCTTCAATAGGTAAGGAACACGGGGCCTTCCACGTCGACGTCAAGATCACATTACAATTGTACCAAATACTGTTGGCCCCCGCCTGAATTGGTGCATTCTAAGCACAAGCGAAATATAGCTATCTACTGGCTATATTTGATACTCCTGATTTGGAAGGTAGGAAAGTGACTGCTCCAACGTCATGTGGCACTGCTTGTAACGTGAACTAGCCGAGATGCTAAATAATGAGTCTTCCTTTGCTTGAAGGATCAGAGTTACTTCGACGCAAACACTCAACTCATTGATGCGTATACTAATCAGAGGAAGAGCAATAGGTGCTTCAACAACTAATTATAACCAAGAATTTTGGTCTTCAAGTACCTTAATGTTAGCCGAGGCTGAGCAGTAGGTATATTGAAGAGTGGAGTGCCAAGTGTGCGAGGTTAGGGTCACTTTACCGGCCTCCGAAATCCGTAAGCGGATCGATAAAGTTGCACGCATTGTAGCTATATTGGTTTTTATTTTGGAAAAGTATATGACTGGTTATGCGTGTTCTTTGGAGTCTCTTTAGTATCACTTTGGTTGAAAAAGTGACCGTAATAGATGTTAGATTTTGACTATGTGATTCCTGGTTTACTACTGTAAGTAAACATTCAGATATTTCATCTTTTGAGTAATGAGCTTATACAGGGTGAGGGTCTGGTATATTGAACTGTGTGCACATCCCTTCTTTTCTAAGTATAGCCTATGGTTGATACATACTATGCGCGGCATAAGCGGAGGTAAGTAACCAAAGGAATTTGCTCCTTGGGATCGCTTTAAGAAAGAAATGCTGACTCGTTACATTACGGATCTCATCATTTGCTGCTTTCGTGATTGGCTCGCTTCTCTAAAGTCATTCTTATCAAAAATAACATACGCCCTTATGTAATCGGCACTTGTTGCGCACATTTTAGCCTTCTTTGAAGAGGGGAGGAAGGTACAAGTCGTTGTTTTGGCTTATTATCAACCAAGCTGACGCATAAGTGGGATAATTACCTAGTGACGCCAAGTTCAACAGAGGCATTCAACGAATCAGAACAATTTAAGCTTTCGGACTCAGAGCTGACGAAAGCCTGCCTTAACGTTTCCTACTAGAGCGATAAAGGTCCACAAGATGTGCAGATGCGTCCTGCTGGCATAATATGCGGGCCGTAAGTGAAAGCTACGAGTGACCACGAAGCAATGGTGACTTTCCTAGACTCGAACCACGTGTGATCATCACCTTCCAGGCCGGGCGGTCTGCAGGGAGCTGGCACTTCTCGCCTGCCTCGCCTCTTTTCTATGTCAGCTTGCTATTTTCTTGATCTGATGCTCACACAAGTAGCTGAAATTGGGCCGACGTATATTCTTTAGTAGATAAGCGAAATCTGGACTTAAGGGCGTAATTTAAAGACTCTTAGCTTACAAATAAAGTACTAAAGCTAACTTCGTAGGCATAAATAAAACAGGTTATATATATCAATATATTTAAATCAGTTATTCCTGTTCTTTTAGTTAATAAAAATATGTATTTATAATTATAAAAGATAATTAATACGTATATTAAGGTTATTGTATTAATAAGAATTATTCGTATAATACCTTAACATCGTACTGTGGCTGAGTTTTAACCCTGTACAATCAAGAGCGTGGGGGGTAAAAGTTTTACGATTTCTTATCAAGTATTACAAAGAGCCCCTCCACCTACCAGCTCTCACTGGCTACTTGAAATGTGTGATTTTAGTGAGATTCGCGCAAATTAAACTTGACTTGCTTGGCAAGCGAGACAATATTTTGGGCCGTCGCTGACTGACGGTGGTGTTCGTTTATAGAGTGCTTAGCTGCTTCAGAAGGGCAACGCTTTGCGAAGGTAGGTGTGAGTGTGATCAATCTTGTTGAATACGAATATATATATATGTATTATATGTATGTTATACTTCTTGTACCATGTTGTCCTCGATGACCAAACTTAGCCTAACACCAGAAACTCCATGCCAGTGCATGTAAATAGAACCTGCCTATCAATGCAATCAAAAATCCAACTTGATTATGAGAGGTTTGCACCCCGACAGCTTCCTGACTGTTTTGTGTCCTGGGCTTTCTAATGCATGCTTGTATAAAACGAAAGCCCCAAACTTTGTTCCCATTATCTTAGTTTACGACCGGGCCAGTTCATACATGACGGGTTATAACCCGACCGACCGCCTGGAGCCGAAATGGGAAAAATTCGATGCTTACACATAGGGAGCATGTCCATGACTTCTTCGAATCATATGCTCCCACGGTGGTAAAGATCGTGGTCGACAGTCAGCTGCAAAGTGTAAGCAATTGTTTGTGGGTTTCTTGGAGCTTCTTAGCATGTGCTAGACAGACAGATGGGTTTGACCAGTAGCAGCAGTGGGAGAGCACCATTCGTGACGGAGACTGTCGCGAAGCACCGGAATGTGGAGTCTAGAAGCATAAGAGAGTACATACAACACATTTCATCATTCCTATAGAATTTGTTAGCTGCTTAGTGTAGTTATGAGTAGGGTAAATTGCGATGCTTTATAGCATCCGAGTCTACTCACCTTACTTCTAAATGCGTCACATTTGGCGCGCAAGGCTTATATGTCCTCTCATACCTTGAACACCACCTTAAGACGACAAAGCGAAAATGTTGGCAGTTATATTCAACCTGCACGATTGATGTGAGAATAGCTCATGGCGAGAGGACGCGAGCTGGGGTCAAATAGGACATACTTGGGTATAGTCGCACATTTCTCTAACACCCAATATGTGTCGGCCGAGAGCACGACAATGCGAGACGAAGCGCAGTTGGCACAAGGAATGCACAGAACGAAGCCCCAGAGCTTGACTTAAAAGTCGAAATAAGGAGCGATGGTCCGCTTGGTCAACACGGTAATTTTTGATGTTGGTGTAATCTAGTGTAAAGATCAGTATATCGGCAGAAGGGTGGGAGGGGTCGTCGCGGATGTATGAACATACTTATGAAAACTCGGGTTTGCCATGCTGTCGACAGAAAGAGTATTTAGACGAGCCAGAGCGTTGGAACATACAGTCCAGGGGCATCCTTGAATAACCCCGGGTGTCGGACTTTTATCATGCAAGAGACACACAGTAGTATGAAAGGTTGTTTTTTGACCGATACTCTGTATATCATCTTGAAGTAGCGCTACCTAAGTACTGACCAACGCACAGTGTACTAAGCCCTTGCTAGAGATAACTGGAGAGGTAGCCTGCACAATAGAGTGCACAAGCACGCTAATGTAAGTAGTACTATGGAGCTCTCAGGGCACTCCACAGGTGAGACAGCCCAGGCGTGCCAGGGTACGCCTTCAGACAGTGCTGATCTGTTTCTGGCCGAGCACCTCATGATGACTCTTGTAGCTGCTCCTCAGCGAGTCATGCAAGTCAGGCACAATGGCATGTGGGGTGATTACTTGGTTGCTTCGTCTGCTCCCATGTATAGGACAACCTGCGAGTTTCGTATCTTGAAATGCCTTTAGTTTAAGATTCGTGTATTGCGTTAAGCCTATTAGGCCTGGGTAGGAAATAAAAATTACAGGATTGGGAATCCACCTCTTATAGAAAGAAAGTATGGCATAAAAGCCCTATTCTTGTTTACGCAAGCTTGGACTGAGGGCAATGAATTATCAGCGTTATCGAACGTTCTTAAAACACCACTAAGTGTGTTTTGGCTGACCGTAAGTCGATCAGAGATATTGAAAATTCTACACCTCGAAAAGCGCGCAACAAATTAGTAGTCTAAGGCGTTTCTCTATTGTCCTAACGCAGTAGGGCTCTTAGTACTAGTGAGTCCCGTGCCGTTGCTGACACGCAATTGCGCCGGTGCTGCACCACGTGTTTGACAGTTTTCGGCCAAGAAGCCTCTAAACGAGGATTGTACCACTAGCGTTCACTCTAACCCCTTAAACCTAGACTACTTGTTATTAGACAATTTTGCTTTCTGCGAATGCCGACGTTGTATCTATATATGTCAGCCAGCCTAACTCTCACTGTACTATAAAGCTGGTATGTAGATGATTTTCTACCTGCCTTGTATGGCTTGGCTGCCGTTGGCCCTAACCGACCCGAAAATTAAAGTCTTGTTCGTCATTTGTCCCTAAGTCCCTTGGTAGCAAATGTGACGCGTAATTAACGGCCGACTTTTCAGACTGTTTGAGCATGTATGGTCTTTTTTTTTTTCCTTCCTGCCTCTCCTTCTTGTTTCGGTGATCATCATAAAATCTCAGACGTTTGTGTATAGAACGTTAATACTCAGCTCCGGTCCTTCTCGTACCGGAAACTGCCCCACTAGCTTTTTTGCTAGTAATGTCATAGAATAACAAGAATTAGATAGTTAAAAGTGACTTGTGGCTTACCTATGACGAAAGACCCCCTCATCGGGCAGTTACCGTGAGTCCTACTGCGTACACAGTAACGCGAGTAATATGTAAATAAGGTAAAGAGTCCGCTTGCTCGACCTGGGGAAATGTTTCATAGCGTCTGCAGGTGAGCACGTCTTGCTTCCATCGATGAGGTTAACTAGTACTGGGAGATGTGTTGGGTAGTCCCGGATTAAGTCGCAGGTCACCCTGGACTTGACTCTTTCAAGATTTGGATCTTATATTCTCTTCACCCATGGAGTATTATTACCGTTAATGTGACGGAACCTAGAAGTCCTGATTGTGTACACATTCAGCTCTCTGGTCATTGCCTCCACTCATTGCTACGATAGTCGCCATAGAAATCCTATCGTCCACGTCAAGAGTCGCATGAACCTTCCAGTACCTAGTAGACTTTGTGATTCGTTGCGAGCGGATTGACAGAATCCTATCACTACTGTACTATGCCATTAGAGTTACTAAAGCTTTTTTGGTAGCCGCCTGGTCCTTGCTTAGATCGTTGTACTCATAGGGCACGTCAAAGGCTCTGAACAATTTTGCGCCAGACTCAAAATTTGTCTAGCGGCATCCTCCGACAAAACCTCCGCATTTGTTCACTACAACTTCAACATGGTCTCCTGCGCGGACAACCAGACGAACCGTCGTTTTCTGCACTATTTGATATAATACAGGCAGCAGAAGGCGAAGTTTCGTGCCGTCTGTATTCGTCATAGGGGTGTTCCAGCTTCCTTTCGATCGACTTCTGTTGTGAACTCAGGGGAGTTCTCAGGGGAGTCGAAAAGGAGCAGTGTACTTTTATTGTAGAGTTGGAAGTGCTTTATCGACAACTCAGTCTGTATGAGCCAAACGTGGTTCCCTCCAAAGTTTCTAGGAGCTGGATGGGAAACACTGGAGGCGGTTCTAGAATTTCTTTCCCACCGCTCAGTAAGTCTGTTTTGTGGTATATCTTATGGTCTAGTTCAGGCTGGGCTATCCTTCCTCACCTCTCGAGTTGACGAACTCCAGGCCATTCTGAAGTCTGTGCTGGATGGCGAACCTTGGAGAGCGCTTGGTTATACTGATACGTGAAGTTGATAGTATGGTCGCAGGTCGCGTTCTTCGGCTGCATCTCGTCGGAGTTTTTTTTACCAACTTAACGTGCACTCTCCTTCCTTGGGATCACGATATTGCGCGATATGCTAATAGCTGATAGCTGGATCGATTACGGAGTAACGTTCTCGATGACCGTTCTAGCGATGAACTCTAGCAACATCTAGGTGCAGCATCAACGAGCACGTCTCAATACTAGTCTTGGAGCGATTGGCACTCAGTCTTACCCTTAAAGTCTCGTGACGTACATTGCGATTCAATTAGCTGCGGCTGGTGTGGTCTTGGACTGACCACATCTAAAACTTCTCAATGTTTACTTAAGCAGGTCGAAACCAAGCCTCGTTAACATTGTACCCAGCTGTCATAAGAGACCTAAACAACCCGAGGAGGCATCCATGAGTGCTGGTGCCCATCCAGGACGAGGCTATTGAGGATTGAATTTATTTACTTTTAACAGTGGCGATCCATGCTTTTACTGTTTAACTACTCACTTTACCTAGATCGGTAAGTACAAGTTGATTTTTGGTGACCTGCTTCTCATCGGTGTCATTACCTGTAGCTATTAAGATTACCTAGTCTAGTATAGGTTAGATAGGGATTGCAATTACAGAGCGCTCTCTCGGGACAACAATTCACGTGATATCTGCCCCCCTTTCTATCTTCATCCTCCCTTCCTAGCACTTTCCACTGGTGCTGCCCAGCTTGACTAGTATTTCACGTTTCTTGAATGGAGGGAGTTCGGTTTGGAGCCTGCCAGCCTTAATCTGCCTCTATATATGGACATACATATTCTAGTCATTTAGCCGAAGCATTACGCGGCGTTCTTCCTTGATGAATAGCAATAGTAGCCTGTCGTGCTGGACCGCATAGTCCTGCTGTTGCTGCTGCGATCGCTGTGTTGACCATATCCTACAGTTCTAACTCGACCTCCTCTGATGCAGGTGTAGCTGAGCAGGTCAGTACTGTCCCATCAGCTTGCACTCCGCCCGACACAGATCCGCATGTGAGCTTTGTTGCACAGCTTCCACATGCACCGGCGCGACAGCCGTAGTCTGGAGTTAGCCCTATTGCCTCAGCCAACTCCAACAGCGACACCGGCTTGTCCTTCGTCCAAGTTGCTGACACGTTAGACTTAGAGAAGCGCACCCTGGCCTGCTTCACGTCGCTCAATGCCGAGCCTGATGCCGAAAAGGATTCACTGCGGATGAGCGGCTCTCGGAACCCAAGGCTCTTCATGGACTCCTTCATCTCCGCCTCAAAGCTAGGAGGGCCACATATGTACGACATCGAGAAGCTTCCTTCCGACTCCATCTCACCACTGCCTAGTGGCTTCCAGGTGAACGGAGCGCCGATGGTTTCCCTCATTGTTTGCATGTTTGGGCGACCTTGGCGATCGTAGTGCACCCCTTCTCTATCGGAGGGTCGTGGTTTTGTAAAGAAGATGACCCTGGTGAATGGCCTATTCTTGAAGGAGGGTATCTCATTTTGAAAAGGGAAATTCTCCCCATCTCGCGCGACGTGTATCCAGACTATCGGCTGGGCCTGCAGATTTGGGTGCTTGTCATGCGCTTTCATCATGGCGAGGATCGGTGTGATGCCAATTCCGGCCGAAAGATAGATCTGTCGGAGGATCGAAGTGCGGTCGAGGAAGAAGCGTCCTGCTGGCGAGCGAGCCGAAAGAACTGTGTTAAGCGTGCAATTCTCGTGCATCCATGCCGATGCGACGCCGACTTTCTTGATGCTAATGCGGTAGCATGGAGGCTCATCTCGAGCTTGCCAGTCAGAAATCGTCCAGCTACGAGTCGTGCCATTGGGAAGGCGTATAGTTAAGAACTGACCAGGGAGATAGTTCGCCAGCGGTCTCCCGTCAACGGTACTGAGATAGAACGACCTAATGTCGCCTCCTTCGTCGACGATGCTGCAAACACGCAAGTTACGGAATCCCTTCCACGCGTTTAGTCCTTCGCTAAGTTTATCATCCATAGTTGTTGCCTTCCTGAGGAGAAGCCATTTGTTCATGCGCATAAGCATTTTATGGTTTACGAGTAAGTTGATCGTGTCCCTCGTTTTAAGCGAATTGTCGAAAGCGAGCTGAGTAATGCTGGCAACATCTACTGCGTCCCCAGAAAAGCTCTCATAGGATACTCGGTCCCCAGGGTGAACTCGGCCACCCGCTAAGACCTGCAAGTACACTCCAACGCGACCACTGGTTGCGAGAGTAGGAAGCCAGGTGTCTTTCTGCCCGCAGCGCCATGAAAGCTTCATACACGGAACTCGGGCGCCACAGACCTGCAGTCGAACCGTTTCCCCTATTCTCCATATATCGCCAATGTGTATGTTGTTTTCCAGACGCACCTTGTCGTGGAACCGGAGAGTCAAGTTTTCCCCCCAGTGGCACCAGTCCCAGGACGATCGATCGACGCCGAGCTCATGGCACCAATAGTCATAATGCTCTGCGAAGAAGACATATACAGGACCGTCGTGTACAGCGGGCTTATTCTCGAGGATGCCGGACTCATCAAGCTCGATATAGTCTGATGGTGATGTCAAAGGGTCACGTACAATCGATGTGTATAATTTGATATCGTGGACATTGTAAAATGCAGGTTTTGCGCGACTGACAGCAACAACCTCCATTGTGAGGACCGGACGTGGTCGTTACAGCTCGCAAACTCGTCACGAGCATTAAAGATATAAGTCTGAGCTATGTTGAAGTAGCAGTTAATGGTTCTCACAATGATCAGCATTAACGAGATCCCCGAAGGAACCAGTTCGGACTCGGGTCTTGGTGTTTAGTTCGGGGTTTTCCACTTCGCATCCGATCACATCAACCCGTATATCTCGGCCAGCGCAACCCGATCAATGCACTCTCGGCCGAGTGGACGGCCTAGTCGTGTCGAGTCAGAATACGCTATTCACACGCGCCTTATATCCATTTTTAACGTGTGATCACCCTGGAACGCAGCTACCTGAATACTCAACCTCGTCCAGCAAACGAAACCAATGGCTCTCCCTGGGTACCTGTTTCCCTATTAATACCGTGCGCTATGTCCTCATTAAAATTGCTTACCCTCCCATATCAGATTGCGACGGCCGCGGGACCAAACCCTTGCTACCCCCATTGGTTATTTACACTGGTTCACTCTATTTATAAATGAGAGCTCGTGAGGCCCGGTCCTTACTTTTTGAACCTTTAAACAAACCCAAGCTGAAATCTATTCCATCTGTTGGCCATGTCCCAGCATTTCCATTACCCGTGAACGCTAGACAAAATCCCCCCTCCCCCAAGATGGACGCCTTAAAACCATTACTCCCACTCCTTCAGAACCCGCCATTGATCGTCAAACTTTAACCCGCCGCCTCCAATGAGGTCACAATCGCCGTGTCCCCATTTGCGACGGAAGACTTCTTTCCCAGCCTCGGTGAGAACCTCGACTGCCTCGGAGAAACCAGCGTTGTCGTAGTAGAAGAGCTCGCCCTGTCCTCCGTGTTGACCAGCTTGCCACGTATTGCGGCCGCGGTCCCCGTGCTTGTAATGAAACATGGAATCAGCGACGCGCAGCAAGACCTTCCAATACTCGATCGGATCTGTCATCTGCGAGTTTAATAGTTAATAAGTGCCGTACTGAACAAACTGTATAGGCGGTATCGGGAGCATGGAGGTACACATTGGAGTAAATATTCCCGGAACCCGAATGAAAAGGGGAACAACAAGACTCTTAAAATTACATACGTCTGGCGGTACTTCGTCCCCTTCTCTCGTGGCTATACTACGTTTCTGGGCATTTTCATCTGATGACGCCGGAGGTGGAGGTGGAGGTGGAGGATTCGGGTCGGTGAATTTCGGCGTGATGCTGGGGTCGCGATACAGAGCAAGCAGATCGTCCAACGCAACGGAGGTATCTGTAACTACGCCACAATTTGTGTCGATCTGCGACCAATTTTTCATATGCAAACGGGTGTATGTATCACAATCGGTGATATAATACGGGATCAGGGTGTCCCAGCCGCCAATGTCCTCGAGCGCACGAGGGTTCTGCAGGGTCAGATGGTCGTAGGCGAAAAAGCGTAAGCCCCATCTATCGTCCGTGGCCAAGGTACGGTTCAGCTCCTCGAGACACAGCGTGTAAAGGCTCTTGTAACCCGGGTCACCTGCTCGGGGCGTGAGGTTTTCGAAGCCATTCTCGTGGCCCAAGGCTAGAACGTCCACTACATTAGGGAGTTAGCATGCCAAATCAGAGCAAGGTGGGCGCATAGCAGTAGAGCAGCCCAGCGTCTCCAATTCCAACAATGGCCGCGACAGAAGGTTGTCTACTATCGTATAAGGTACCAGGGAAATGAGGTACGAAGGGGAGAGTGTAGCCTGAAACTCTGGAATGATACTTACTGTGACTCCAGAAATAGTAAGGCCACTCGTGCGTGTAGGAGAGCGAGAGGTAGAAGTTCTGGAGCTGGGCAAAGGTCAACAATACGGGTGTCTGCACGACATTGACGCCGAGCCGCTGGAGTGTGGTGTGGTTGAGAAACCAGGGATGCTGAAGGCTAAGCTGGCCCCGCGCGTTAGCCTGCTGCATGCCTGTGTTCTCGACGACGTATATTTGCTCGGCAGGCCAGCCCGCCGTAATGTACGATACCACGGTCTGCAGCAGCATGGGCCACGTTCGCGTGAAGCCGATCAATAAGGGCGGCGCGACGTCGAGGCCATATTTCTTCCACCCATCCGTCTCGGGAACATTGTAGGCGGGGATAGGCGGTGGCGTGGACGTCGCCAAAGCCGGAAAGGGATCTGATATAGGCGGAGGCGTGTACGAAGGCGTAGGCTTGTATCTGGGGTGCGGAGGTTCTTTCTCAACCTCGATATGGCTGCTCTCCAATCGAGACAGCGAGTCTTGCACTGCGCTGGTACGGAACGAGATGAGAATGAGAATGACGACGCTGAAGAGTAGCAACGTTTGGTATTTGAATTGTCTTGAACGCATCATCATCATCATCGTCGTCGTCGTCGTCACACCTCTGCGAGATCTGTTGCTGCGCAGAGAGTTCACCAAAGTCCGCCGAGTAGAGCAGAACAGAACAGAATAGAACAAGCGCGTAGGCGAATGATAAGCCAGCTAGCCTAGGGAGAGGGAGAGAGGGAGGGCGAAGGGCAGCTCAAACCAAACTCCCATCCGTCCCCCGGTTCGAACCCAGTCTCTACTCTACCTTAGGTAGTATTTGGGACTGATAAGTTGACGTGTACTTGTACATGCATATCCTGCCATCCGATATTCGTCACACATAAAAATTCAATTCACTGAAGTGCGACAGTAGCTACACACTACACACGTTGGTTGGAAGTTAGTACTTGGTAGGGCTGCATCCCCGTAACGCTAATAAACGGCCAGCTTTTTGGGGTGAGAGGAACAGGGCTGTGCGGGCAACAGGCAACAGCTTAACATATGAAATGAAATGAAATGAAATAGAACAGCGTATCATCGCATGCCGGACGCTGCCTATTATACCCTGCAACAGTCTCCCCCTCTGGGACTTAATCTGCAACACGATATCAGTGAGTGCAGAGAGGACTCCTAAGGAGTTAGGCAAGCAAGCGAAGTGACGCTGGATCGATTAATCAACCTACTGCGTAGTAGAAAATGATTAATCTAATTATCGTCCAGCACGGGCACTGTGGCCAGAGGCAAGCAATTGCATGAGGCACAGCTAAACGCATCAACAGCGACACGCCGCAATTCCCACGTCATATCCATGGCCGAGCCGTCATGGTCGAGCGGCTGGGGCCGGCAGGATTGCTCCGGTGCGTTCCCCTGAAATCAATGCTCAAATCCCCACAGCGAACACGAAGGTATCGTAGTCTACCAGCGCGGCGTACCTAAGAGCCAAGGCCAGCCCTGATGACTACGGGGATAGTCTTAGGATGTCATTAGCCAGATTGAAAATCGATGACGCACGTCTGCATGAGCCTTACATCTCACAACCCTCCAGGGTGGTGGATGCTAACGCGGCGCTAGCAACTTGGACTTCCACGGATTTTATATATATATGAAACTTTCCACCTTTTAGTCGAAGTGTAAGCTACACAAGAAGTTTTTAAAGGGCGAACCTTGTTAAAAGACTTTATTAACTATTAAATTGTTACATAAATTTCTATACGGAGTAAAAGCTTCCCTGACTCAATTGTATAGTCGCGGTATCAAGCACGGGCCAGGTGTTAGCGCTGCGCTAACGTTTAATCTACCTTAGTGTACTAATGTGGCAGAGTATACATATAGACTTCAGGCTTGTACGTGGTGGTTTTTTTTGTAGCTGTTCGTACATGAGTAGCTGTTTAGCGTCTGCGTAAGGTTATCTGCTAAACTCACTTATATATATGGTATTTATGCTGTATACATACGCAGTATGTCAATTACTCCACTGTGCTAAGTATTACAATGTAGGCCAGACTAATATACTACATGTGCAATAAATAGCCTACCACGTTATCTATGTATATTCACTATTAAATACCAAGCCTTTTTTTCGCCCTAGCCCTAACATATATTCTCGATGTCTCATATTACAATAATGTCCTGCAGATACGTATTGATCAAAGCTATTTTTACGTCCTGGTTATTCGCCTACTAAAGGTAGACGTGATATATATATGTATGCAGGTACTTCGTAAAGAGGGAAATAAGTCTGCGATTGAATGTTTTTTTCTTCTTTCCTTCTACATGAATTATCAGCCCTACTACATTATGTATCAAAATGCTATTGATAGGTACCCTTGATAACAGTATCCCGGACTCTAGGAAAACTTCGGATGAAACGATATACGTATGAAATGGTATACACTGCAGTACTTGCAAGTACGCTTTGACAAAAGCTTGCCCACATAGGCAAGATGGCATCTCTCGGACCTGAATACATACCCAAAGGAAGTTACAGGTCCCATATAGGTTCTGGACTTCCCAGGTGGCTCCCCATCCACTCAGCTATCCCATGTCCCGGTGACAATCGATGGGAGGCTGCATGTGGGGGGACTCGCAGTAGTAGCTCCGGGAGGTTGCAATAGGCCCCCAGAAGATCATCGCCAATCGCCTACAGCGGAAGGACTTTGATGATCGACTCACGGCTTGTCGATACATACAAATCCCGACTCTCAGGAGGATGGGGTTACGCTGACCCAACAGCCGTACAACATGGAGAGATTGACTCCCAGCTGCTGGATTGGCGGCCGTTCGTCGCGCCGCTCGATCGAACGGAACGCCTGCAGTAGTCGGAACGTGATCAGGGCCATCTGCGTCAGCGCGAACTGCTGCCCGATGCAGATGCGCGGCCCCGCGTTGAACGGGAGGTATTCATAACTATATGCATTTCGACAGGTCAGTCAAACTGATAGCATGGAATAACGGGAATCCTACACGCGCATATACATGGGCAGGAGAGGAGGAGGAGGAGGAATAGAAAAACAGAGACCCGAGGAAGCATGGATGAAAGATGGAGAAGGCATGAAAGATACGTACGTGACACGCAAGTGCTCCCACCGCTCGGGCCGGAACTCGTCGGCGTCCTCGCCGAAGATGTCCTTGCGCCGGTGCATCACCCACGGCAGGTAGCGCACGTTGGTGCCGGCCGCCACGAAGACCGGGGACTTGCCGTCGGCCCCGCCCCCCGTCGGCAGCACCGTGCCGCGGACGGCCTCCCTGTGGTTCGAGGCCACGGGCGGGTTCAGCCGCAGCGCCTCCTTGAGCACCCAGTTGAGGTACTTCATGCCGCGCAGATGCTCCCAGGTCGGGCTGTCTTCGCCCAGCTCCGCGATCTCCCGGTGGATGATGGCGACCACGTCCGGCCGCTGGGAGAACTGGAAGAAGAGGTAGGACAGCACGCTGGTCGTCGTGTCGCGGCCCGCCGTGAAGATGCTGAGCAGGTGGTCGCAGATCACGTCGTCGGGCTCGCCCGACTTGAGCAGCTCGTCGAGGAACACGTACTTGTTGGCGTTCAGTCGGTGCGTGTTGTTCTTCGCGTTTTCCCGCACGTCCGTGACGAACCGCGTTATGAAGGCCCGCATGAAGGTCGAGTATTCGTTCAGCTCCGGGTCGGACCGCAGCATCGTAAGCCAGCCGAGGCGGGACCGCCACGCGATCTTGTGCATCGACGCGTCAAAGTATTTTCCAAACTTGAAGCTCTCTTCCGGCGCGTGCCCTTGTAGGTCTGTCGACTGGCCGAACATGAAGTCGGAGATGCTGTCCGTGGTCATCATAGAGAACATGGCCTGGATGTCGAAGGGGCTTCCGTCCTTGGGGATGCGCTCGATCAACCTGCTGACGTGCCGGTCAAGGCATTGGAGATCCGAGATCTGGTCTCTCACGAATGCCGGCCTTAGAATGGCCCGTGAGTGTTGCCATTCGGCCCCATTCGTTGTGAAAATAGAATCTGCGTAATATGTTAATACACAAAAGCCACATCAACAGAAACCAGCGTTGTAAAAGTGAAGCGTGTAAGAAACACGTCGAGCTTTCATCTGCCCATATTTTTGTAACGTAGTTAAGAGCTGGAAGTGCCTGGTCTCTGTTGTGCATTGGGATTATATACCCAGGGGGGCAAAGGGGATCTTGGTGACCAAGTCCATATAGCTGGGCTGGTGCTGAGGAAAACAAGACAAGTTCAGCTTACGTTTACCCAACACGGGAAGGAAACTTTTGACCCTGCTCAAAGGGAGGTCCCAGTCCTCGAATTTGGAGCTGAGGACGGTCTTGACATTCTCAAAATCGTTGGTCGTGATGCAGTCACAGGTATCTGGAAAGGTCCGGTGCATAAAGGTAGAGCCAAGCGAGTCAAACAGAGCCCGCCGCTGCTCTAACATGGCGTTTGCCTTGAGGGCCTTCGCTGTCTCGAGCAGGTAACGGATTCCGTAGCGGTCGCCCGGGTATCGCGGGACGGGCTCGCAGCCGTACCGCGCCGCCTTGACGTAGTATATGTGGTCTGCACGCAGCGAGACCTGCGTATAGGCGGCCAGCAAAACCAGCAAGAGCCCACAGGCCTTCTGGTTCGTGGACAGCGGGCCAGGTCGCAGATACACCACGTCTGCCATCCATACGGTAGACAGAAAGGCGATCGCGGCCGTCGCAAAATAATAGCGACGGCGTGCATTCCGCGGAAGCGAGCCGAGGTCGCGGGACTTGACCGCTGAGGACGTCATAGTGGTTTGGTTCTACCCCAGGTGCAGGCTCACATCAAGGGAGGATGTCTTTTCCTTGCCCGTCCAGTCTCGTACCTTCGAACACGTGCTGCTCGAATTAATGGACTCTTGTTGGGTTACAGGCGAAGCTGACCTTTGTTGCAACGCTCCTCCGGTGGTTATCCCGTGATTTTATATTTGTCTCATCAGAAGCCTAGGTTTACTTACTTAGGCAGGCAAGTATATAGAGGGGTCGAGGTGGTAGGACTGGGTGGTATTGGTCACCTGCATAGATCTTCCCTCTGGCATGTGACACTATAGTCCCGAGCTGGGAAGTAGTCTGGTAGATAGTGTCGTTGTGCATATGCACGTCAGGTTATAATACTTTTTTACGGCAGTAGTACCAGTATCGATTGTATTCGAGGTGTCGGATTGTATCTAAGTAGATCTGCCAGCTTCAGATAGGATATTTATGCTCCGATATACTTTCAATCACATTTCGTTCGCCATGGCGGCGTCGAGCAGTGAAAATCGATACCGTGTAATACCTGTGATAGGATAGATAGGGTTTCCAAGGCTGGCTCCGGGTTGATTATTGGTAGACGGGCTTATTCGCGAGCGGCACTGCCTGTACTCCGACGGTCTTGGTCTTACTGATGATACACGTTCTCCAGTCAAAAGTTCTATATATTAAAGACCAAGTACCTGGTGGGCTCAGGAACTTTCTACCTCCTAGGCAGGTAACACTGGTCATCTCCCATAGGGTCTTATAGCAGATGTTAGGTGCTTGTTTAGATTTCCCTTTCATGGACATGGAGCAGCCACATACGATGCGGTCTCAAACATGTTGCACGCCCTAATCTGATAGATCCTTGCCAAGTTCTGAAAGTGTTTAAAAGTTTCATTGAATTTAGGCTGGTTAGCTGAACCAGCGCAGGTAGACTCACACTGCCTATGGAGCATGTTATCTACCCTGGTACGTAAAGGAGCGCTGATCAGTCATAAAATGCTAATGCCACAAGCTTCTCATAAAATAGGCCTTGTAAGCACTTCAAACCCAACATGTCCGGAGAGCATCGGATTGCCCTAACCTCTTGACCAACCCCGAAAAATGCACATAAAATAAATACTGCGCCTACTCCTATGCGGGGGAACAATCGTTCCCATAAGTTAGGCTCTGGCTTGAGAGAGCACCATACCATCGCCGCGTCTAATCCGTTGTCTAAGCAGAGTCGTGTTCGTAAGAGGAGCTTCGTCCTGAAGGGGGCCAGTCGTCGGCCTTATGCATGTAATGCCGCGGTGGATACAGATCGAGTCGTATCGAATGCGAGAAGCCGTTGGACCATCAGCAGGGCCCATGATGTCACCGGCAGTCAATGCAATAAAATGGTGGGTATCTCAAGGAAATGGCTGTTCTACAGCTCTTATACAAGGAAATTGGAACATTGGCGCCTCTGGATACTAATGCCTCGTTTGATCATTACTGCTTGACGTACTTTTCGTACTCGACGGGGTGTGATGGTTGTGATGGTGGTGATGGTGGTGATGTTGTTTGTGTTGGTGAGAGTGACGGTGGTGTTGATCGTGCGTGTGTGAGTGATGGTGATGCTGCCGTACTCTTTGGCGACCACGGCGTTCTTCTTCTGCAGGACAGCTGAGCAACTGCCTTTCCTCCTCGTACCATGCGCTTAAGCTCTTCCCCCCAAACATGAGATCCTCATCGTCAATGACTGTGGGTTCCATCCAGGCGTGACCGCGGAGCTCCTCGTTAGGCTCGTTGACATCCGGGAGGAAGTAGTACTGCGCATCGTCGGCGGCCGATGGGTGTGATGGGGTTGTTGTGGTAACCATCTTGAGAGGTGACGGCCCGTGGGTCTGCGAATGACCTGAGGATTTATGCAGGGGCTTCTGAGGATGATTTGTATTTGATGAGTGCGGCGAGCGCGGCTTAGAGCGGGCGTGAGACTGTGGTGATGACTGGGAGTGTGGTGAGTGTAAGCGATGGCTCTGTTGTGAAGTTGGCCGGCTGCTGCGTGGTGGTCGTCTGGTGTTGTCGTCAGAAACACGCAGGCTATCTCGCGTCATAGGCGGTGGGTAAGTGATATCGTCCAGAGAATGTCGGCGGCGAGTTGAGTGAGAGCTGGCGCTCGTATAGATGATATGTGCGAAGGTCGCAAGCCGTGCAGAAGATAGTTAATCCCCCCCAAGAGATAAATGGTAGACAGAGTTGTTCGGTACGAAGCGTGGCGGGTGACAGTGGGTGGTGGGATGACTCGTACTTGTATGTCCCTGAGCGTTGGGTAACAGGCCGTGACTGGATGACAGTTGGTCTCGTAGGGCTGGCGGCGTAAGATGATACACCAGGAAGCCCAAGTATGTGAGTCAGGCGCAGCGTTTTCGAAGTTACGGAGGCGACCGGGTCAGCAGGATATGGGATATAGTGAGCGAAGGGGCAAGAGTAAGTAGGTAAGTCGGCAAGCTGACGCGAGACCGGGACTTTGGGAGAGTGGGCGCCGAGATGTTTCTTGATGTTACGGTGGATAAGGTAGGTAGGTACCTGGAGACTTAGGTACAGTAGGCGGTGGACGGCAAGTGGAGTGGGAACTGAGTAGGAAACACAGGGTCAGCTAGGTATAAAATAGAAAATGGTGGGTTACGGTACAGATTACCGTGGGTAGTGCGGGGTTTGCTGCCGGGGGGATATACACTACTGAAACGGTGGGGCTTACTGCGAAACGGTTTGCCGACGGATGTAACGGACTGATAGGTACTTTAAGGATGCTGCGCTGTACGTATGTAGTAGGTGCCTGATCTATCACCAACTCTTGCAGCTGTTGGCCTAGACTATGTCGTGTCGTATCGATCGGCTTTCGTTGCATATACTGTAACACGTAGGTGTCTCCCTCGCTTTGTTGTTCAATTCTCTCTCGTCTCCCTGTTTATTTACCTATGCTTTCCTTTCTCCAGCGTTCTTTGCGAAGAGCGAGTATCGGTAGTGTATGTTAGTTATTTCGAAGCGGTGAGTTTGAATAATTCTAAAACATAAGACACGAGTCAGATGGAGAAGTGCCTGGCTGTTTTTGTTCGATTGGACGACGCAGGATAAGCAATGCTAAGCAAAGTAGGCATATAACTAGAGGAAAAGGCGGATCACCCTCCGGCATAGGGGTAGAAGACAGGCCTAGAAATATATTTATACGTTCAAACAATGCTCTCCGGCACAACGTCCGGGGTGCAAGAATCCGGGGTTCCCAGATGGATGCAGACCATGGTCGCCTATTTCGCCAGATAGGCAAATCAGATACTACATACCTACTTGCATATGACAAATGTGGATGGTCGGAGTGCCAGAGAGGCGCGGAGGAGGTAGAGGAGGAGGCGGAAGAGGAGGCGGCTCTTTTTTTTCTTTGTTACCTATTTCATCCACCCACCAGTACCCCCGAATACGCCGAATATCGAATCCTTGTGGCCACCCCGCCAGGAAAAGAGGCGCCATAACCTAGAGTCAAAATGTCTAAATCATACGTGCTTCTACACACCTAGCGGAGAACAAAATCAATCTGGCCATGAAGCGGAGGAGACTAGCTTTGTAGTCGCTGTTTCCTTCGCCCTGGGCCTTGTCGGGAGTGCAACGATGAGGTAACAATGCAGAGAAGGAATGTATTCCCTCTCGGGGTCCGGAGACAACAGGCATGGTCCGGCACAGCAGTCCAGGAACCTGCAGGGACCACCGGCAACAAAAGACTGAACCTAGACAACCGACAACAAGGAGGGGAACGCCAACAAACTACCTATAGGACTTGGTTCGGCCCTTTGTCCGGAGCATTGTGCGGTGTCAAAATGCCCGAATAACGACATACTTCAACGGTCAACAAGACGCATGATTCAGTCATTTTTCTTCAGTTGCCTGTCCTGTTGCCGTCGCCGCTCACTCGTGGACCGAAATAAAGGGCCCAGCGGCGACGGCCTGGTAGGAGGGAGAGAGAGAGAGCGGCCAGATACTTGCCTAATTCGCGTATCTCTGTCGATCGGATTCCCCTGGGGGAGAAAGAGTGGTCTCATCGAGTACGTAGCATGTACGAAAAAACATGTAAGAGGTTTGTAAGGCGAAGGCCTAATCAACCTTTTTGAGCTAGCAGACGAGAGGCGTCGCTTAAAATTGAGAGCCCGAGGTATGTATGTCGGTACTACAGACACCAGATGTGGATGTAGGTATGTATGTAGGCACCTACCTGCACAGCTCGCCAGTCACCCTCGCCTTAATTACACTTGTCTCTATGACTTTCTAAGCGATCTATATCTGGACGTTGGAGTTCCGTTGCGGCACCGTATTACCCAACGATTTCATGAACCAGACTATTGTTCAATAATTGAGCCGTAGTCTTCAGCTCGGCTCTCCACGGCCTCAGTGGCCTCAGCACACGGGCTGAGCTGCCGTTTTGGCAAATTTCTGACACGAATAAAGCGGCTGGGCTCTGCTCTGGGGGGAGGAGGGGGGCCCATCTCACGGGGCCTGGACCGACTCCCAATCAAATCATCATAACATTATTCGCCTGTCGATTATCTTCATCCATAATATATATTATTTGGCCAAAAGGTCGACAACGAATGGTTTGGAAGCGAGCGTGAGCCTGAGGAGCCGCGACGCTGGACAATCATTCGCTTCTCGCAACCCGCCCACCAACCATCAAAGAGCCGATCAGCCGCGATCAGCGTCTCTCAAGATGCCTCTTTGGGAAATATTGAAAACCGTATGAAGCCAACAAGGCTGTTATCTGTCTGCGTACAAGCTTGCCATTAGCCTAGGTTAGTAATAGTATTAATTCTTTTCAACCCTGGTTCTACTTTACCTAGGTCGCCACAAATACTCTCTCTGTTTATTTCGAAGGGGGTTTTCCTTCTCTTTTCCCCTCCAATTCATTAGTCAAAGACAAAGCAGATCCTAGTACCACCAGAATACCTGGACCGCCTGTGTACTTCGACCTCCCCCACGTTTTCTACGTCTTGCTTGTGATCAGATCGTCCCAGGGATCGCAATAGCGTACTAAGGACCGTATACAGTAAATAGTCTAACTTGGTGCCCGCTTGTTTCCCCCCGCACGAGTAAACGGAGCCTACCAACGACTACTTGTAGGAAGCAAAGGTATAAGAGGTAGATTACCGGATTGTCCCTACTCACGGATTGACTCGGCCCGGTCTTTGATGCTTATCGATTAATTATTGTTCTCTTACCTATCCAGAGTGGTTTCTTTTTTCTTTTTTGTTCAAACGAATAGTAACGATTAATTAAAGGCGAAGAAGAGGGCAGCTGACAGGAGCTGAATACCTTGTGCGGAAAGTCTAGATGTCGTATGGTCGTCAGGTCAGGTCAGGTAGGTAAAGTAGTCGTCATCCATCCTCATTGTCACCGTGATACCGGTCGCGACCCAAGACGATGCGAGTCTGACTGCCTTTATTGCTGTTCACCGACATTCCTCGCCCTGTCAGTCAGTCTGGTTGGTGCTTCTCCAAGCCCCGAGTCTTCATGATGCATAGACACGTTTAAACCAGCAGAGACTGGTGCCACCGGGCATATCATGGTTGGGCCACCATCGCCGACTGTTGCCTGTGCCACCCAGGCGGATCGTTCTGACGATGCATACTATTTCACGGAAGAAAAAAAACGAGGCTGGACGGTGGGCGCCGGCTATCGGCCCACTTCGTATGGTATGGCTGCAGGGACTTTGTTGACGATCGAGTTTACAAGGTAGCCAGCCACACGGGCGCGATCGATGCCACGCCGACTCATGCATCGTGGCACCGGTAAAAGGTGGACAGATATACCTACCTAAACCTACATATCTACCTTACCTTGGGTACACATCATCACCACCACCACCACCAGCATTTGCGTGTTTAAATCCTAGCATTGGGATGATGAACACCCAATGTGTGAATCGTGTCGAGTTAACAGCTTGCTTCTCATGCTCAGTACCCCGACCGCCCTCCACGGATTTTTTTCGTCATTCCCTGGACATTGCAGACAAAGTGATGACGGATGATCAAGTTGTTTGGCGGGATATAGACTCTGGCTGCGGATGGAGGAGGAAAGGTCGTGAAATACGAATTAGATACGCAGGTTCTAGATTACCGTTGGAGGGGTTGTAGAGGGGTTCCATGATCCCAAAATGGCTTGATGCGCCCATCGCATATATCGTCTCGAGAAAACGTAGAAGAAGCTATTAATACTAATCACGAGCCGCAATACTACTGTATTGGTCGTGTCAAAGGGCCCACAACTATCTCTCCGAATAAGCTTACTTACACACCTTTGCTGACTACGCTCAACGATATTGATGATCCTCTTGATCTAGAAAAGCGGCGAGGCCGTGGTAAGTTCCAATGTTTCCTGTCTGGAATTATTGATGGTTGCTCTACAACGAGGCACTCAAGAACCACCACCGAATTCTGTATCTGTTCTTGCTACCATCGTTTATCTTGGAGCAACGCTCTCGTGATACAGCACTGAACCGGAAGCCAGGTAGCTTAAACGGATAGCTTTACCTACCTAGGTATGCCGACGATTTTAGGCCGGATTCCAACACCTGCATGCCTACATATAGTAGGCCTACCTAAGGTAGTACTTGTACATAGGTAGGTGAATATATGTACCCACACGGCAAATTGCAAAGATTTCACGTCTAATACGGTTTACCTTTTGGCTGCGGGTCACTTGACCGTCTGTTTCATTTAGGTACAAGTCTCAGCCTGCAACACCCGTAATCTTTATTATTAGCACTGCCTAGGGAGAGATCTTGGGACCAGATCTTATGCCTTGCGTCACAACACGCAACACGCCCCGTGCTGTCATGTGCCGGGCTTACTCTCACGGGAAAAAAGGGAATAGTGAAGTGGAAAAGAATTACTGGCTGTGTTCTCCGTTCACCTAGCTCAAATACCTTCATTCTTCCTCGTTTCCTCTTTGTTTCCTCTTTAGTCCCTTGCGCTGTTTGCTTGAGAAACAGATTCGAGCTGCCTGCCCTCTAATCCATCTCGTCAGCCTAATGTACCGTACAACACGCCTGACACTCTCAGGGCTTCTACCGCTTCCCTCTCGGCTATGTCGTCATAGTGGAACTAGCGATAGCGGTCGCGGTGAGGCGAGGAACTGCCAAGGCTTACAACCAACGCCTCCCCAAGCATGCATTTCGAGAGGAACAGGATCGGACTAATATCGCCATCGCGAAGCAAGATTTTTCTTTGGTGCTATGCTGAGTTGCGGCTCACAAAAATGTCAAGGGGCAGGAACATGCAAGCAGGTATTTGCCTGGCAGCATGTGGGTTACAGGCGGCAAATGGCGTAACAATAGCGATAAACATGCCGTCCCCAGAGTTTCATCCCCCTGTGTTGGCTCACTGAATAGCCGACCTCAATGATGTCACCGTTTGTTCATGCATAGTTGATAGTTGAGTCGCCTCTGCTCCACCGAGTCGCCCCGCCACGGCGACGGCGGCGAATGCGGTGGATCATCGGTAACTTACTGCGTCTTTCTGTCTGATTTCTTTCCCGTTCTGTTTCTGTGGACTTGATGGCCTAACGCCGATTAGATCCGGGATACCTATTGTGTCTCAGCATAAAGTCTCCTGCCGTGTTGCCATGGACCAACGTATGACGTCTTGACTATGGATATATTCTGTTGATATCACTTGCATACAAATGCACACCCTGCTTATTGAATCCTCCGGACTTATTATCTTTGTTGTGTTCTGCTATCACGACTAGCACGGGGTGCGCCCTCTAACGAGACAGTCTCATTAGCCTCCCACTACGAACCCATATAACCATCATGTTGATCGGAATACTACTCTAGACTTTCTGGGAGCCTTGTTTTACTTGATTCAAGGCGTCACCCATGCCCATATATAGCGACCAGCACGGGGGAAGATGTGTGTTTCTAGAATGCTTCATTACAAATGTGACTCTCTGGTGTAAGTATAATCACGGTAACACTCCGTTTGCAGTTAATACTGCGTGACACCATTGCGAATCACGCCAGAATCCATATCGTCTTCCCTTCATCATTCCCCGCGCTGCTATTTATGGCATGTCTCGTAGAGCATCGCTCGCCATTGCATACCATAAGGTGAGGTGGAAGCCTACTATTCTTCCTATGAATGGTAAAAGAGGACCTAGAGTAGCGGGTCTCCTTTCTCCTGTAAATTGGCCATGTGTGAATCTCTCTCAACGGAATTGATATATATCTTATGATAGTCGCTCGTTTCGTTCAACTAGTCTGACACCGTAGCCTACTACATTCCGCCCCTTGCTCACCTCCTCAACAATTGCTTGGAATTAGAAATACTGCGTTTGCCGAGTGGGCAGCATCTGTAGCTTTCGCGAGCAAGAATTGGGACTATCGGACCTCGATTACCCAAATAGTTTCATGGGGGAGAAGTTGTCGTGGACAACATCTCCAATAAGTAACCAAAATGGGGCATACCGTATCGCAGCGCAAGCCTATCTGATTGGCAAGCCTGCATACGAGCACGTCGCACCCATGTCCTCCTCTGGGTCAGTTCTGGCTTAACATCGCGAGTTTCGGAGTAGCATGCTATCAAAATTCTGTGCATCTAATCATAGATAGAAATTTGTTGAGAAGTGAGATGGCATATAAATATGTCCGTCCTGCTCTCATGTGTGTAAAGATAATTCAACGCTGTTGACCATACATCAACGTCTGATGAACTGTCGAAACCGAGAACCGCGAAAATGAAGCCCAACGGAGACAAGTAAGTGCATGTCTCATTACCATATCTTCTGTGCTCTTGATATTGTATAGTAATAGGAAAAGTAGGGACCCCATCTCCCTCGAGACCCTGCGTGAGATCGCGGACCAGCACAGCTTCTGCATGCGCCCCGAGGACGAAGAGGGTTACCTCGCCGTTTTACATGCAACACAGGAGTCTGTCGCGATCGTGGATGCGCTACCGGACTACATTGACCCTGAACTGCTGCCGGCTCCAGGCCCGGGAGAGACAGCCTCTCCGCGCACTTATGTGCGGCCCCCCAAGGCCGATAATCCCCTGAATGCATGGATGTTCAAGGTATTATTCCCCTGACGGCGAATCTTGCATCAAACCTATGGGTCCTCTTCTCCTGGGTCTATAGTAGTCGGCTAATACCTTACGAAGACAAACATTCAAGCCTCCGGGGCAACCGGCCCCCTGAGTGGCCGAACCGTAGCCATCAAAGACAACGTATCGGTAGCAGGCGTGCCCACCACTTGCGGCACGCAGCCGGGTCATTTAACCTCCGCCCTTGCCACGGCCTCGCCATATCCCATCCCTAGCCTTGATGCGCCGATCGTATCTCGCATTCTCGCGGCGGGGGCGATGGTCCCAGGTACGTCGACCTGCGAGAACTACTGTACCTCGGCCATGTCGTGTACGAGTGCCACGGGTCCTGTCGAGAACCCCTGGCTAAAGGGCTATTCGGCCGGCGGGAGCAGCGGCGGGTCAGCGGCGCTTATCGCCGTGAACATTGTCCGTAGATGGCGGCAGGCAAGAGGGCTGCCGGAGCTAGACCTAGGAGAGGGTGTTGATATGGCTGTGGGCGGGGACCAAGGGGGGAGCATACGTGTGGTTTGTTCCTCCCCTTTCTCTATTCGACATTAACGCATCTTTATACCAAGGTCAAGACTGGAACGTGAGAAGATGAGTGAAGCAAAAAGGCTCCTGCTAACCGCAACTCTTCAGCCGGCCTCCTACTGTGGCATATACGGGCTCAAGCCCACGCATGGTCTCGTGCCCTACACAGGGATCGCCGGCCTGCTGCCTATGATCGACCATACCGGGCCCATGGCCGCCTCCGTTCGAGACACCGCACTCCTGCTCTCTGTCGTTGCCGGCTATGACAATTTCGACCCGCGCATGGGTCCCCAAACACCACTCCGGCCGGATGTGCCTCAGTACCACGAGCTGCTCGATGCCGAGGTCGCCTCGCGCAAGGGGGCCGGGACCTGGAACGCAACCAGCGCCGCACGCGGCCTGCGGATCGGCATCCTCAAGGAGGCTTTCGAGGCACCGGGCATGGACGCCTCGGTCGCCGCCGTAGTTCGCAAAGCCGCCTCGCGGTTTCGGGACCTCGGTGCTGCCAGCGTCGACGAGATCTCGATCCCGCAGCACAGTCTTGCGCCGCACATCTTCACGGCCGCGACACGCACGTACATGGCTGACGCCGCGTTGCGCCAGGTCCTCCCCACGACCCTCTCCTTTCCCTTCCCGGGGGGCGCACCCAGACAGTTGGACCAGGCCTGGTATGAGACCATGACGCAGTCCAACCCGCTCGTGCCCGCCTTGCTCCTCACGAGCAAGGCGCTGCGCAATCCGGCCGTGTACTCTGAAGCCGTGCGGCACAAAGCGATTCGCCATGTGCACGGGTTGCGTGCCGCGTACGACCGCGTTCTGGAAGACTACGACGTCTTGGTTATGCCTACAACCCCGACGGTAGGGCTTCCGCATGCCGCGGACGACATGAGCGTCGCGGAGAAATGTGACTTTCTTCTATCCAACACGGTTAATACTCTACCTTTCAACATTACCGGTCACCCCGGCCTCAATGTCCCTGTAGGCTGGGGCAAGGCTCGGGACAGTAACGATATGTTGCCGATTGGGATGCAGTTCGGTGAGTAACACGGAAAGCCACTTTCTTCCCGTTCTGGTAACTTGTGGGAGCAGAAGGTTCTCTGGTTAGGCTGGTGTCATATCTTTGGAGCTGTATATGCTTTCGAAAACCTCTGCAAATTTTGCCGTCAAGATTAGCTACTGACTTATTCATTCTAGTGGCGAGGCGATTCAATGAGCAGAAGCTTTTTCTTGCTGCAGCTGCTTGGGAAGTCGGCGGGTTGGGGTTGGACGAGGAATTATGATGCGACACCCCGACCGTCTGACCAAGGCTCACGCGGTGATAGACACATAGATTTAACAAGGAAGTGCTTCGTAATCACATTTAGTCAAGTTAGAAAAGGATAGTTATACAAAAAGTGTCTTAACGGGCTGGCAATCTACTCTGTGCCTCATTCCACCCACATTTCTTCTAACTATTCTATACAACTCCACGCCATTTTCCAATTCATAAAGTGCGCCATATCTCATCTGTTCATGGGGGATGTACGACCTGTCCACATCTGTGCTGATCATTCTAAGCCTTTGAAACGACGGTTAAACTCCTCGACGGCTATGGCTACCATACGGTACAGGAAAGCCCGTCCACTCTCTTCACCAACGGGAATGAATGGTCCGTTTGTGCCGCCGCGTAAAATGATGCTGAGCCCCGTTCGCTCCTTAGCAATTGTCTGTACGTCTTTGAGAGGAATGTCCCATTCTGTGGTTAACCTCTTGCTCCGGATGAGGAGGATGCGGCTGTATGTAACCATTACTACCATGTCTTCTTTAGGTAGTTCTAGATGCGCGATATACTCCTCGTTGAAGTACTTCCCGTTGTCCACTTGTTTGAGCCACCATTGTCCAAGCGCCTCGCGCTGGTTGTAGGGACGAACAATTCCATCTGCGGATATAAAGCGGGGAAATCGAACCCGGTCGAGTTCTGACCCGTCAAAGACCGTGGTTGTATTCCGGATGCCCTCTGAGACATTTGAAGCCAGATCAAAAACACCCACTGCCGGTTTTGTTGCTAATCCAATGAAACCCTTACCCACCCCCTTGAGGAAACCAACAGCGCCTTCCTGCTCGGCGCCCTCGAGAGGCTTACGAGCGACGCCCCCAATTCCGGACGCAACGGAAGTAAAGAAGGAGTTCGCGCCAGCAGTAACGCCAAACAGCGCATGCTTGGGACGATTACGCGCCCGTGTGATACGGCGGCGGTCTTGAAATTGCTTGTCGAGGGTAGCTGCTGCTAAACCCTTACCGAAACTTCCCGTCACCTTAGAGAAAGAATCAGAGAAACCATAGACAGATTTTTTAACAAAGCTCGCAGCGCCCTTGGCGATGCCTAATCCGAGATCCTCAGGCTTGTCTGACATGATCAGGCCTTGGTATGGCTCATAGAAGACATCTGTAATTCCGCTGCTGATACTGTTAAACAATCCGACCGGATTACCCAGGAAGTCCGCACTACCAATGATTTTGTGGACTTGGTAGAGAACCTCCTGGCTGTAATGGTTAGATATATTTTGCGTCAGGACCGGTATAGAGACCCGGGCATTCTCTAAAAGCAGTGCGTTCAGTCTGATTGGCGCGTCATTGACATTTCCGATTGCCATGGTCATGACATTGACGAAGAACATAATAGGGTTCCGAGACGAAGTCTTATCCTCAATGTTTACGCGCTCCGTGCGCATGAATGACAAATCCAACTGCATCGGTTGTATATTCAAGACTTCGAAGTAGATATCCTGCCCTGATTCTTCTTGTTTGGGTTCAGGGATATCGATGCCTTCGTCGCAGAGCTTCTCTTCGGGTGATTCGGACCATGACGCGCCAGGAATCTTAGAGAAGTCCAACACGGCATATATGAAATCCTCGTCGAGATCAATAGTCATCTGTTGAAGCAACAAAGTAGCATATTTAATGTAAAACACGCCATAGCTGTCATCCTTGACTCTGGTGACCATGGCGTGTAATGAAGGATGCAACTCTGTCTCTTGCGCCTGTTTAGGTACCACACTGGGATACAGAATCATCGGGAATAGACCACCGTAAAGCTGGTTGTCAATCTGAATCCATTTGACAGAAGTGCTGATGGTCTGATAGAGGGCCGACTCGTTATACCGAAGGTTAATGTCTCTGAAGGTAATGTACGCTAACTCTTTGAGCTGGTGATTGATCAATGATATTCCAATGCCAGATAGCTTCAATGCGGCCTGAAACGTCGTGTCGGTGTCTTGCTTTTTGACCTCAAAGCCACCCATGCTACTAGTGCTGGCGCCCGTTTGTGTTCTTTGCCTATAAAGACTCTTGCTAGGCTTGAAGTTAGACAAGATCAAAGTTTGCGTCGGGCCATCTGCAGCGACGTTGATATCAATAATCTTCTGAGCGCCAGAGGCACTGACAAACTTCATTGGAATCTGATTGCCGATTTCAGCAAGCTTCACATGTCTCTCTTTACCAAACGCACTTATCACAACTTCTTTAATCTTGGCCGCTGGGAAATCCCAGGCATACGGCATGATGCTGCGCGGAGGTAATCGGTACCTGATGGGCCGCCACCCAGAGCTGTCTTCGACCTCATCCTCATCCATATTAGGATTGGCCTGATAGAAAGTGAACTCGGTATCGCTTTCGTTGCGCATTGAAAATGGCCAAGCCTTTTTTTCTAAGCTAAGGTGAAGGAAGATGGTGGCGTCTTCCATCAAGATCTCGACGCGTATCAGGCGTTGACGTTGCCCAACCTTGGCAATCTTGACGTGCGTAGTGCCAAGATCGGAGATATTAAATGGTGATGACCATTGATTGTCCATTCCTGGATAACACAGCGCTATTTGTTTCGCGTGTGATCGTTGAAGCCAATACAGGGGTTGAAGAGCCCCTGGTTGTATTGTCATGATATTGGATGACCTCGGTTCTCTGACATTTACTTGCTCACCAATCTTATTATTCACTACAAACCTCGGCGCGAGAGTGACAACTTTAGTCAGCTTGTACTTCCCCTCACCAGGTTCGACCGTGATGCCAACGTGAAGTTCGGCTTGCTTCGTCGCCGATTGGAGTACGACATCGGTTGTACTTCCGATGGCGTCGAAACTTTGGGGTTTGCTCCATTCCGAATCACCAAACTTTAGTAGAGCTCGGTTACGCTGGTCTTCGTTTCCAAATGAAAACATCATTGGTTGTGCTTTGTGACGTTCTTGCCCAGAAGAACCGGTGAGCGCCGATTGGCCAGCCACTCTCTTCGCTTGTTGTAGGAACTGCTTCCCACGTATAGCAACGTCCAAGCCGGTCTTATTAAGTATAACATAAGGGCTATAGATCGTCACTCGGAAAGCACCGCCACCATTTGGTATTTTGAAGTAGTGAAGCTTGAGATGCAAGGGGAGACCCTCCTCATCCTTGCATATGAGTTTGTGCTCCTTCCGGAAGTCTTCTTGGACGCCAGGATTAATGATAGCAAACTCGCTGGCTTTGAAGACTGTGTCTTGCATGTCTACGCTTAGCAGTAACAAATGTGAGAGCTCGACGACATGAACGGGGCTAACGCCACCCTTTCTAAGAAAATTGTTCCAGTCTCTCTTTGTGTTCCTGTCGTAAATTCGGTATTTGAAGTCGTATGGTAGAAGATTTTCTAGAACTATGGGAGGGGATAACTTCAGCTTCATGTATGGATATTTCCTGTTCATGGTTAGAAACGATCTGTTGTACCTATGTGGAAGCTACATACCCAGTTAAGAAATGACTTCGGTCATAGGTGGCATTCATCTGGAAGTAGAATGGGTCTCCATTCTCCCCTTTGCAGACCAAAGTGCGCGTTGGTCTCTTCAGTAAATCTTTCCACCACAGATGCTCAGATGACCATGCGTATCCAAATCCGGAATCCGGTCGAATTAGTAGAGACTGAACATAGGCAGCAGCAACCGGAGCGGGACGACTCTCGCCCGGCGCAATCTTTTCGATTTTCAGCAGGTGACCCTCTTTGGCGTCGTAGACCCCTAGCTCCACAGGTATCTGTGTTTGGTTTTCAACAACGAGAGGCGATCGTAGCGTTACATATTTGATATTGTCAGCGCCAAGGCTCACCTCGACAAGGAGTCGGTGAAGGGTATTGTCCATTTTGGGCCGTAAACTGTAAAGAAATTCACCCTCGCGATTGAGACGAATGTTCTTAACTGTATCGAAACCGCTTCCTTCGATTTGAACAGCGACACTGTTTACCATTGCGCTCTCTGACATGACATTCTCGCGCATTTTTTCCCAATGCTCAAAACTCCACGGCGCCTCCTCGCCGTCGCCTAGCTTGAGAGAAATTTTCTCATTGCTCTGAGACTTGGCCTGGACTATTATATCAAAGCCGGTGTAGTTGCGAATCTTATAAGGAGCTTCCACTCCTCGTGGTTTACCCAAGACATCTTCGTCCTGAGTAAGGAATGCAAACGATTTCGATGCCAACGCGATAGTTGCTGTTGTGATTGTCACATCAAATGTTTTCTTTGATGCCAAATCGACGGAAAGAAGACCGCTACCCTGGTCCCTCGCGATGCCAAAGCCAACTTGCCATGGCTCTAACAATGGCTCCCACGCGGATTTGGCAAAGTTATATACGTTAATATACATGTCAACCGCAGATTCGGCCTTGAGATTACTCGACCAGTCGGTTGCTAGTGCCGTGAAACTTTTGATGCTTAGGTCAAGGATTGGCAGCTCATGAACCTCGCCAATAAGTACAACACGAACACCTTCGATAGTAGCTGTCAATTCCTCGTGGCGCTGTTGATTGTTGATAACATCGTGAGGCTGGTGGGAAGTGTCTCCTCGGGACACCGTGGTCACTGCACCAGTACCTTTTGTTACTCTTGATTTGTTGGCAATAGTGGAATGGCCCCTTCCACTTGCTGAACGCTCTTTGAGGCCATCGCGGCGAAGCTGCTGGCTCTTTACGTCTGAGGCAGTACGATGATCTTCGGCATCTCTATCACCAGAAAGTTCAGAAGCTTTGCTCACAACCTGAAGCACTAAAAGAATATCTCGAAGAGAAAGCCGCAGAATTAGAGGTTCTATATCAACATGAATATTAGTGAGATTTGGTTGCGAGTTGTCCATAGACACCTGTATAGAAAAATCATCCAGAACACGTAGCCGTGACTCATCAAACTTGTCCATTCGGCAAAGAAACATGCCGACTTGCGAGACTTGGAAGGTGAGAGCGTGTTGTTGTGACAACAACACTTGTTTGGTTCCAAGGACGATGGCCTCCGAGCTAGAGCTGAGGGGATTAGCTATCAAGATGACCTGGGCATCCACAATGTTGAGGCGGAATGCAACGCTCGTCTTGTTTTCCTCTGTTTTCTTCCTTTCGTCTGGTAGTGCAGCTGGAGTTGCATTCTGGGAATGTTTCCCAGTCCATTGAACTTGCGTAGACTCAGTATCCGAAACTTCAGGGGTTTCAACTGGACTCTCTATGATATCCTGAGTAGGCTCATCTACCTGTAACCCAACAGTGATGAATTTTTGAATGGCAAAAAGATAGTCCAATGCAAAAATGATCCGCGGACTATCGATAGCAACCACCCCAATCATGCTTCGCTCCTTACCTCCGGATACTGAGACACTTGCCATGAATTGTTGTACATTCTTATTAGAAGAAGCCATGATCTTCTTGTACTTGTTTCCATCGCGTGTGCGGGTATCGTGGATGGTGAATGAATGAATTACGAATTCCGCCTCAAGCGAGTTGTCGGCTAGCATCCTAGTTTTCAGTTTACTGTCATCTAGGGAGAATCGCGATAAACTCGCTGTGTCGGTGTTGCCGACCGGCCTGCCCTCATGGGCATTGATGAGTTCAAGCCCAACTTTATGAGCGGTGAAGACGAGGTCGAGTTTGGTCCAAGTATCGTCCCGAGAGCCAAGTTCGGGAGATAGATTGATGAGGTGATCATCGCTGTCGGTAACCGTAGACGACATCGTCTTTGCTCTTCGCAGTGTACCTTCGTCCACATCTCGCTCCGCTTCCTCTTCACTAGCGTCTGTATCTGTCGCGAAAGCATTAGGGACAGACCTGAATATCGCCAGTAGATATTTTAGTTGGTACTGGGTCATCCTGAGATTGATGTCGGTCATGCTGCCTTCAATCTCCATGTCAGGGCGCTTCCAACCCTCCTTGTGCTCTGCATATGTAATGTTAAACCCGAGATCGACGTGGTCGATCATTTCCAACTCCTCAGATTGACCTTCGGGATAATGGAACAGTGACGTTAATCGTATGTTCCTAATACCCGCAGAGAGTTTCATGGCTATCTCTGCGTCTTCAGCGTCGTCCAAGGGTACGAACTTGTTCTGGGCGTATATCTCTCCTAAGTAGGCAGTGATTACATCCCGCTTCGGCCGATCTGGAGAAAGAGGCCCAGGGAAGATGATAATAGGTGTATTGACGATAACGTCAAACTTGAACTTGCTGGTACTCTGCTGAAGTTGTTGTGCTTGATTTGCTGCAGCTTGACGTGCGGCATTGTAAATTGCTTGCATCTTCCCGAACTTGACCAAAAATTCGATAATCTTCCTAAATGGCTCCTCAAGAAAGTTGATCTTAATTGAGCCAGCCCTAAGGAATATTGACGAGTCGTATCCAGGATAGGCTTTTGCGTTATTCGCGTCAAATGTTTCGTAGCGGAAGTCAGCCAGCTCGTGGCCTTGAATTGTAACGAGTTGGCGAAAGCTTGAGTCTTCTGCCGCGCCGATATTAACGTCGTCAACCAAAGTTAAGTTGCCTAGTTTAGCTGCAATTCTCATCGTCTTGCCTAATATGAACACACCGACATCGGCATGATTGAAAGATAGTGTTGCCAGACGAATTCCATCATTATTCAGAATCATACGAATACTCTTCAGGTCAACTTTCACTCGGATAGATCCGCTCTCTGTTTGTTTAGAAGTCTGAGTGGGCTCATTTATATCGACTGCTTGGTTGTGCTTTTCATCATTCTCCTTGGAGTCAGTGATACTCTTCTGAGACCCGGTTATTGCACTTTCGTTATTTGCAAAAGTAGTCAAGATGAAATCCAAGAGTGTAAGGAGAGTCTTCCTGGTTACAATCAAGTTGATCGTTGAGACTGCAACATTGACGTTCGTTTCTATACCCTCATATTTCGGCATGAACTCTGGTGATTCTGGCCTCACCTTGATAAACTTGACAAGGACGAGATCTCTCTGCTGCTGGTGATCTTCCATATCACCCGAGGACACTATGGACTTGAACTCGGCCGATGGATTATCGACGAAATCGTCAACTGTCACAGACCCAAGAGATACCTCGGCTGCTAAATCGAACGGCCTGACATACAAGTTAAGGGCAAAATTCTCGGCTACCAGCTCGACTAGGAGTACGTCAGATTTGTGCCCATCTGGATCGCTTCGGTACAGGGAGCCTTGTAATTTGTCCACAGTAAATTTGAGTTCAAAGTTGCGCTGTTGTCCTTTAAGTTGGTTTGAATCACCGTCTGCTGCGTCTTCAAATTTATCGGAGTCGTCGTCCGAGTCGTCCTCTAAAATGATGGCAGTCTCCTGACTCATAAACAAGTTGGAGGCGCGTTTGCGGTCCTGTCCTTCATGCGACCGAGTTGACGCCGAGCTGAGTATCCTGGGCCTCTTAGGTCGTTGCTGCACGGTTGTGTTTTGCTGCTCCTGATCACCGAACTTTGGTATAGCGACATCGATAAGCTTTATTAGACTCCTGTATTTTGTGTCGGACACTGTAGCTTGCAAGACGGGCATATGGCCGGAAACTTTTACTTTGGTTAAATTCGGCGCCTTGGGCAAGATCGAGAGGGCAACGACGAAATCGACATTGATTTTGTCTACGATATGGTACTTGCGACTATCATCTTTCTGGACTAGCTGAGATTTTGTCTCTTCGATTGAAGGGCCGATGAGAACTTGAGTTGAAGTCAACTTGACGAGAAAGCGGTCGTACATGAGAGACTCGAGTTGTTTGAAATCCTCGTCAGAGTACTTTTGCTGCTGTTTGTCCTGTATTTGCTTCAACGTCCCCTTATCAACTAGCTCACTGTTGAGGCTTATATGGCCAGCATCCAAGATGAGACAAGTCGACTCCTTTGTTTTGATGGAGTGCGGGATGATAATCAACGGTGCCTGAAGGTCGAGTTTAGCATTGATAGTTTTGTGTTCTTCAAGGGCGAACTCAAGACCAGCTCTTGTCTGTTGTCTCAGTCCTTCAACAGTTGCTCCTGCAGACTCCATGAGAGCCGTTATGGACTCCATGTGCCGTTCCGGTGGTTTGAAGAAGTCTACAATACCAACAACGAAGTTTGGATTCCACACAATTTCCAATGGCTTCAACTTCGCTGTGATAGCGAAGTCACCTTGCCCACTAAGGGGGTTTTGCTCAAATTGAAAGTCAAAAAAACTCTCTGGGGCGTTGTTCTCAAGCTCGGTGATGGACAGACGCTTTTGTCTATGCATGTCTGGCGCATCTTTGACCCTGACAATCTCCTTGAACAGACTATCGGGGGTAGTGCCATCATTGACTCGAAACCCGCCCAAGCTGATATCTGCTAGTAAAGAGTCGGTACGTTTCATCGTCTTCGCTTTGAATACGTCAAAATGTAGACTCAACAGATCAGTCTTGCTACCATGTGGACTTTGCCTAAGCGTGAAGCTGCCCGTGGAGAGCGAGGCATCCACTTGTAGTTTCACTGCATCGCGGGGAGAATCGACGGCATCAGCCAGAGCTGCCTTCTCATCCCAGTCGATGGCCTCATATAATTCTTGGCGTTGCTCCTCCGTCATCTCTGTGTTTTCCGATGCATCATTTGATTCGGCAGGTTTTGTTGCCCATACCCACGAGAGCCATCCCTGTTGCTGCTCCTTCTTTGGTGGGGCATTTTTGAGAGCTGCTGCATTCTCTTTCCTGAGCTGGTTGCGAGCCAGAGATCGCCAAAACCGCAGATCCTCATAACCAAGTTTCCACTCCAGCTTGTTTAGATCATCAGTCTCCTGAGCAGACAATTGTTGGCCTGCTTTCTTCTTTTTAAAGAGCTCAATATAGCGAAGACGATCGTCGCGACGCTCACGGAAGTAATCCCAAGTCCATCGGCGATTACGGTCGTGTATCTTGGAAAGGACAGCATCCCCTGCAAATTTGAGCCAGGCCCGAGGATCGTCCTTTGGTGTCACACCCTTCGGCTGGAGTCGTTTGTACTCTTGATGGCGGATGAAGTAATGGAAGAGATCCACCATCATCAGAGCATCTCGATATTGGTCATCGTCAAGGACTATGCCAATCTCGTCAAATAGTAGGTTCGCTTTAAACTTGGGTGTATGCACGTCGCCCATTTTGCCCAACTCAATCTTGGCTTGGCCGCTCACTGGCTTTAGGATAAATTGATGCTCGGCGGTGGCGGCACCTTCGCCGTTACCGATCATAGCCTTGAACTTTGTTAACATCTCATCGTGTGACATCGGCTCGGCTTCTTTCGACACCTCACGGCCTGATCCTAGAAGTTCCGAATCTGTGTTCCAGTAGATACCCAAGGCGGCGAGCTTGGCTAGCTTGTGCGTCGTTTTTGAGGTATTCTGGATGAAAGTGGGTTTCCATTCGCCATCAGTGCTCACGGCACTAAACTCTTCGAGGGTGATACCGAGGGCGAAAGGGTGGCCCGGTGCTGATATGGAGTCCTCGTAGCGCACATGGATGTTTTTGACAGTGACCTGTAGATTATCGACAATCTTAGTGACTAGGCTTTCTGTGAAACTCTGGCTCTTTTTTTGCTCCTCATGACTGAGACCTTCTTGGGAGCGTTCTTTGATAAGCTCGGCCGAATCTAGCTTTTCCATCTTTAAACGCTGTTTCCTTCGGTCTTCCTCCTCTGCATCATAAGCGGCCTCTTCCTTTGGGGAGGCCAAGAGGAAAACATCCTCGATGAAGACCTGCACAGGGGCACCGCGCAAATTGGACCAAGGTATCACGAGGGTCAGTTGGCCAAGGTGACCCTCCATGACATTGATGGGAAGTTTCAGCTGATCAAGGGCCTCCTTACGGAGTTCAAGGTCGCGGAGCTTCACATCGCCAGACCATATTCCAACTTTCAATTGGGCAGGGTCGAAATTCTTGACGTACATGCCCAGGAAGCGATTCAGCAACCCGGCGACCAACCCTTCCAACATCGTGAGAAGGCTGAGGCCGTGACCCGGGCCGGGAATGTGTGGTCGATTAGGGAGGGATGTCTGGTTGCTTCATCTGTGGAAATGCGCAGTCGGGGTTTTAGCTCAGAGCGAGTCGAATTCGCTTAGGTCGAATGAAGGGTATCGAGGTAGAGGGTTGCAAGAACAATATGTTCACAAGGAGTCGGCGTGTCGAGGCGCAGGTTTGGGAAGAGACTATACCTACAATGTCATGAGACAGTCAGGTACTGGAGAGCACCCGCTTGGAGGGTCAATAGCAGATAAGAGAGACAACCCTCGATACCTATTTATTGTATGTAGGAATGGCCGATAGCGTAAAATAGCAACATACCTAGATGTGCAGTATTGATAAACTAGGTAGATCAAGTGATGTAGGCTACAGTAGCAAACCACATAAGGCTGATAGGGTACGGTAGGGAGCGGGGATGTGTGGATAGAAAAGGTATAATAGGTTTAAGAAGCAGGTAACATCAGTAGTGTCATAGATTTGGAGAGCGAAGACGTCTGCTATCTTTGGCCTTTGCTCAGGTTGTGCGCATTCATAAACAGAGTGTGTCGAAGCTTGCCCTCTTCTTGATGGTCATGATGGTGAGAGTCGACTTTTGCTTGGAGTTGGAAGAGCCAACTTAACACGGCCTCTGTTGGTGGGCTGATCGTACAGCTACGTAGCCAGGAGAAAGTGCAAATGATGACGCCAATTGTTAAGTACGGTGCGCGCCTGCTACATACTATGTACTTTGCTTTCATTGATTCGTACCCTACCTACCTAGTAGTATTGTCTTGGCGCTTTCTATGTACCCTCGTACATGTAGGTAAGGTAATGATAACATAGCTGCATGTGGTTTGAACCAACTTAAATTGGCTATTGGTCCTAAAGGACAAGGATGCTAAATATATATGGGCCTATGAGTTCCAATCCACCCGGATCAGTGCCTATGCGAGCTAGGCACCTCTGCAATTTTGGTATGGTTCCTTTGGAACCTCACCAGATGTGCTGTACGTATCCCTAACTCGGTATGTAAGTTCAAGCCACACATGCACTATATTGATGTATTTTTGGATACGTGAGTTACATACTCCGCATGTACCCGTGAAACACAATCTAACATCATGATCTCTTGTACAAAATATCGAAGCGGCCTCAAGAGCATGCGACTCCTATGTAAAGTGTTGAAGTACACAATAGAGGAATATTCTCTTACTCTGATTCGGTTATGTTGCACCATCGTTTTTGAAAGATAAATGGTCAGGTTTCAACAAGAGGATCGACATGCAAGTACCTAAGGTACCTAGCTACCACATGTATTTAATGGATTGCACTCGAGCCACAAATCGAAGCCACGAATTGAGGGGCTAGAGGGGAATGAAACAATCCACATAGCTAAGTAGGCAGGGGAAGACGCGACAGTACGTCATCGCGAGTAGAAAGTGGGAAAGCATTGGTGATGAAAGCATGAAGCTTCAGGAGCTCTACATTTATTTACCCTTTCATGCAGCTTTTTTTATTTTTTATTTTTATTTTTTTTACCTTACATTGTTGACACGTCCAAACAAACCTTTCCTAGATTTCTCAATCACTGAGTTTTTGGGCGATATTATTAGTGCTTTCACCGGTCTCCTTTGATATTCAATCCTAATTAGCACAGACTTACCTCGTAGTAGCCTCCACTTCCTCTCTTCAAGGCTCTCTGTTCCTCTATTTCACTGTAAAATTATCACAAACCACTATGCTTCGCACTACGCGATCTATCTTAGCAGGTTCCTCAAAAGTGATTGCTGCGCCAAGGCATTCTATATCGTTGCTGCGACGTCTCCCAGTCGCTGCGCCAAATCACCATGCAGGAGACACACGCATCGTCGCAAAAGCAATCCCCAGTCAGCTCACTTTCATAATGCAACGGGCTCCCTTCGCGACGAAACCGCCTGGAGGCCTTCAGCAAGGCATTGACCCTGAAGAGGATAAAAGGGTTGCTCAACGCAAGCTCACTCCTCACCCAGAATCTGTCACTACAGAGTCTAGCGTCCGACACGTCTATGAGCCAGCAGAGCCTGGAAAGGAGCGTCCTGTTAGTGAGGGCGTAAAGGATGACTTGGTATAGCATCTCTCACTCCTGGTCTCATTCGAGTCTGTAGCTAATCACGAGAGTCCATAGAAAACAGTCCAAGAAACCTTCTCCCTCTCTAATGTCCCCAAAGAATCCTATTGGCTTGGCTTGGCTGGAACTTTGCCGTACCTTGGAACCTCACTATCTACTGTCTATCTCTCCTGGGTCCTGAACACTACATGGCCCACCTCATCCAAGTTCGCCAACAACCTCATGATCGACCACGAGACGGCAAGGCAACTACTTGATACGTTAGAACCCATTCAGCTGGGTTACGGTGCTGTTATTATCAGCTTCCTGGGTGCTATCCATTGGGGGCTTGAATACGCCGAAAAAGTACCCAATTACACACGTACCCGCTTCCGATATGGGCTGGGTCTCATGGCCTCTGTAGTGGCCTGGCCGACTTTGTTCATGCCTGTCGAATTTGCGCTAACGTCACAGTTTGCCGCTTTTGTTGCTCTATACTTTGCCGATGCAAGGGCCACTGTCCGCGGTTGGGCTCCGCCTTGGTATAGTACCTACCGCTTTGCACTGACCGCCGTTGTCGGCGTTGCTATTGCGATTAGCTTGATCGGACGGGCTAAGGTCGGTGATGCAAAGCCACGACTCACGGGGCTAGGCGAGAAATTCCATGAGCACCGAGGCGAGGAGGCCTATACAAGGAAATGGCAAGATCGGGAGCAGAAGGACCGAGAAGAAGCCAAGAAACAAAAGGAGGAGGCCGAAAGGAAAAAGAAAGAGGACGAGAAGAATGCGGAGAGAAATGAGAAGAAGTCCAATAAATCTGACGAGAATCAAGACAAAGACGAGAATGATGATAAGAAGCAGGAAGATGGCAAAGAAAATGATAAGAAATGAAGAATTCGATTGACATGATGTTGATATTACAAGCCTTCTATAATGCCGAGATACTTCAACCTCAAACCGCACGGGCAATGTTTTGTCAAATCGCCACAAAGCATCCCACGTTGACATTTACTTATAAACGTCAAAATCGCAGAATGGCTAGTTTCCAATGAGATATGATACGTAATGTGCAGTTTCCCCGTATCGGTAACAAGGGATTGGTGATGGGCTAATTGCACTGCAAATGGCGTCAGCCAGTCTGTTTTTGAGGTTTCTCTATTCTGATACGGGTAAATGCTGAAGTATTGCTCTCGTCTCTTCAAGCCTCGTAGACATTACTGGTTTCGAAATTCAATTGGTATCTATATGAAACACTCTAGAAAGGCTGGCGGCAGGCGCTCCAGCAAAAAAATGATACCGCCGATCTAGTTGTCCTAAGATTATAATCTAGCCCTTGTATCAGGATTAATCTATGGCATCTGTATTACAGTTTCTAACATGGCACGTTATTCACTAAAATATAACATAATTATCTGCCATGTAAGCCTGGCTTAACGTCTATGACACAAACAAATTACGTACTACACTAACCTACTAGTCTATATGAATTTAGCTAGATTCTCGTTGAATACTTCAGCTAGGTCGAATAACACTTTAAGATAGTATTGATTGTCTTTCTAACCCACTCAGTGCGTTAGAGATAACTCGGCCTTGCACACACATCAGCAGATCTCTATAAATTTCCTCGACTAGATAGCCATGCCTGTTTCCTGTACCAACCCACAGCTGCATTGAAACTTCGGGGACCGAAATTCCCTAAATTTTAATACGAAGAATTAGTCATTAAACCTAACATGACGACTACGTTATAATAAAGTGCCGGTAGAGTTTAAATAAGCACAGATAAGTCTTGCTAAAGAGCTATATTATAAAGTTAGGTTCCAGGGAGGAAGGCCTGTCGCAAAAACGACGCCGTTAATGCACGGCTGGCATTAACGGTATATATTCCGTGACAAGGCCCAAAAGATAAACAACGCCGTTCGGCACATAAAAGTACTAGAAATTTTACAACTGACTCCTGTGGTTCTAGTTCGATGACCGAACAAAGTGGCATAAAACCTACAGCTTACCTAACATGGCAGGCTTACCCTCTACACGATTTCTTGATTTTAAGAATGCCCCTAAAGATAACCGTGATTAGGTTGAGTTGCATCAGATCACTGCTCTATAAAAGCTGCTAATGCATTTATCCAGGTTGTAGGCGAGGCTAGCTTCGATTCGCAGCTATGGTGCGTCCATAGCCCGAATAAACCCCTCTAATAAGACTATTGAACTACGCCAGGCGAGTTTCTGACTCTATCTGCACATAGCGCATTGTAGATTTGTTCGATGCTTGAGGAGAAGCCCTAGATATTCATTGGTTGTAGTGTAGTCTTTGCCCGATAGCGAAATTACGAAGCTAGAGCTATAAGCAAAAGCTCTAGTCCCCGAACGCTATAGTGTATAGTTAAACAAATGAACATTATAGATCTGCATAGGCCTATCTTATTAAATTACTATGGAGATAGACCTCACAGCTGTGACATAAAGGGAAGTCTTAGTATGAAGACATCTGTAACATAGTAAGCACATCATACTACATAACGTAAGAATTTGATAAGCGAGTAATGGTCTGAACAAAGATTACTTATGATCTCGAGTTTGTAGTTACTTTTATCCCGTCTAAGTTTGGTCTACCTTTCACTCAATACATAAACCTTCGTATATAGCGCGGAGGGCTGGCATACTCCTTGAAAATTTCAAGTAATCACTAGACTTAATGCAACTAACGCGAAATTTTCACTATATAACGAATTAACCAAGGTCTTAAAGCCGGCATAGTGTTACATGTAATAATTCAAGCTAGTATACTAGGATAATCATTTTATAATTACGACCATAACATTAAAAAACGAATAAACAGATAGTTTCTCTAATACTTACCCGGGTTAAAGCCTTATTAATTACTTTAAGTTCTGATTTCCGGTTTAAAGGTGTATTAGTGCTTTTTGCTAGCCTTTCTGTGAATTTTGTCGGCATTCTAGTCCGCTCCAAATATTATAAGCTTAAATAATAATACCTACCGCGTATTTGTCTAGAAAAGCAAACTTGTTGGATACCCCTAGCTGTTTGGACGAGGTATACGGGCTGGGAATGACTCTGAAGCCCTCGATGAAACAGTTGACCTTGCATCTGAAACTGCTCACTGTAATTTTTGCTAGGACCTCGAGCAAGATTTAAGAGCTCCACTGTGAGTTGTAACGTTTAAGAGAGCGTGAAGTTGCTGGATCCCGCGGTCGGACCCGAACAATAAACTATTTGAAGCGAGACGTAAGACGTGACTGTTAAACAAAGTATTGGCTCTGGCCCTAGCTGAATTTCGTGATACATAGGCAATGTTGCCAGCTGAAACAATCACACTGCCCATGCTATACTGTAACTCGCACGACACGAAACGTCGCTTAATAACGCCCAACGATTTCGGCTTTTGGTTTTTAGGATTTGTAATATATTTATCCAATTAGAGACGTCGATGACGAGAATGAGTCTCTGTTTGGGTAGGTAGCGCAAGCTCCAAATGTGAGACATTTCTGTGTTAGACGCAGACGGCCAGTGGAGGTAGTGAGGCAAATACGTGCTGCCAATTTTTAAGTGCCTTGCATAATCGCCTTGAAGCAATGAAAAGATAAGTTATATCCGAGCAAGAAACATTAGGCTAGTCCTATCATAATCAAGCCTACCTCTCCTGAGACTCTGTAAGTACATCGTCCCAAGCCTTTGTGCTATCCAGGCTGAAAAGTATAGTATGCCTGACTTGAGTCTCAAACTGTCGAAATCGGATTCGTGGTTCATTAGTACATTATGAATTAGTTGAAGTTGAGAAGTGTGACGTTTTGACTCGACGGTGATACTATATTGGATATTGAGAAGATTTGATCGATATGATAGCTGGGCGCTCTTTTCGGTGAATGTTGCAATTACTAGTGAAAATCTAATAGTATTGAGGTTTCTTGGCATTATTGTGGCACACGTTTCAGCTAGCGTTAGATTTTCAGACGTAGCGGCGACGTTTTGTTGCTGAGTAACATATAACGTCAATGAGCAGAATAAAATGAGTTCCTGGCTTTAATTGCTAGAGTTATACGTACTGCCTTTTTCTTACTGTCATTGCGCCTTTAATCACCTAGGGAACGCACTACCACTGATCAGGATTAATCTGTCAACTATCGGTAGCGCATCTACAATCTACGGCAACACCGCAGTGCTGCAGGACGGTTGGCTTTAGCAAGAGGTGTAGTAATTTCTACCTACGTCATGGAAGGCAACTCGCCTGTCTGGTACATTATTTTCCTAAATAATTTCCGAGTTCGCCCTTGTAATGTGACCAAGAAAGATTGTTGCCCTTACTTTCTTGAACCCAACTCGAAAAAACTGAGGCAATACACACTGGAAGGCCAGTCATTTCGATGCGAGCTGGCAAGATTCTCCCCCTAAGTCGAAGATCAGAGAACGCGTTTCTAGGAATAACAAGCGGTTACAATTGCTTCGTTGGAAGTTTCAGAAATTAGAAGTCCCGGCACCGACCGAGCAGCGGAGTTGGTACATTCAGTAGTGACCTCTGCTAGTCCTACCTTGCAGCTAAGCTAATAATGACTAAAAGCGAATTGTTAACTGATAGTTGCAATGTAATGTTATGAATATGGTCAAAGTGGTGGAATATTAAATTGTCACATACACAACCCAACAGTGCATCATCTCAAACAGCTCGTCTACACCTAGAATTTCCTCGTTCGTGCTGGAACCTCACGATGAGCATTCTGGCCATCGAAAATTAGGTTTGAAAACTTTTGCGATTTATCTCTGGTGATAACCTCTAATTAAAAATCGCCTGGGTGTTAAAGCATCTGCGGCAATTTTTATTCCCGTCTTAATGTCAGAAGCTGGGTGCTTTAACATGAGCAGAGGGATCGCCTCCCCAAGAAATTACAGAGAAAGCGTTCACAAGCAAAGACGAAGTACCTGCATTAGAGATGTTCGCTTGGTCATTAGTTACACTACGACCGGAGAAAGTAACTACTTCTCATTCCGATCCAGTTGAAGATTTGAAGTAAGATCGTTCCACGTTGGGTGCGACGTTGTGTCTTTTCGTGAATATATAGGTATATGGGTAATTATCTCTGGGCTAGCTAGGTGTATTTCCAGTAACTCCCGGTCCAACCATGAAATAGAACTGTGGCGGGTGAATGTGGCTGACGGAACAGTCGCTGCAATGAGTGGATCCAGCTACCAGCCATACCTTAAGAAGGTGCCTCTTACCTAACCTACCTAAGATTTACGTACAAAATAGAATTCATGGAAAAAGTACTCAATGCTCCAGGTCCGAAATGCCATAATGGAAGTTTAATTCTCCGTACCGAGAGCGCGGAAGCGGTTTAGTCTAGTATCAGATGTAATAACAAGTTTTTTCTTCTTCTTTATTGGTTGGCCTACCGTAGGCAAACAACCAATGACCAGAGTCGAATTCCAATTCGTTTTAAGAAATCTGTTCGATGGGCGATGCTCATGCCATAAATATCGGACTAGTAGAGGCCTGCCACATACGATAATGATCATGACGATGACTGCCGATGCGGAAAGGGCCGGCGCAGTTCGGAATGCTGCCCCGAGGAGTTGCACACTGCCGCTTATTTGACGGAGGCAGCGCCGCGGAAATATTTAAACTTGCTTTCTCAGTCTAACAACGGGTGGTCAATTCTTGACACACAACCTCAAATTTGTAAGCTTAATTTGAACGATATGGGGTGATTCTCGTTGGATCATTGACCCGCTAAAGGCGCGGTCATTTTTGGTTCCTGAAAGCGTAGCTCCCAGTTCTATCCGATCGGCCTCGGGAGGGTTTTGCCTCTTGAGTATAAAGTTCAGACACGCAGCTGCGGGTATGGCTCCTCATAAGCATAGCGTAACTCAGAACTACATCTGCATCATATTGTCGCCATATCAACATACACACACACACCCACCCATATATATATAGCAGATCTTATTCGGCTCGATTTTACACTATGGTTGCACCCTTAACGCCTCCTCAGATAGCCATCGTGAAAGCGACGGCACCGGTACTCAAGGAAAATGGTGTGACGATCACCAGTCTCTTCTATAAGAATATGTTAGCTGCACACCCCGAACTACACAATGTCTTCAACGAAGCAAACCAGGTCGGCGGCGCACAGCCTCGAGCTCTCGCGGGGGCCGTGTTCGCCTATGCCGCACACGTCGATGATCTTGCGAAACTCGGTACCCTCGTCGAACGCATCGCGCATAAGCATGTCAGCCTCGATATTCAGCCCGACCAATACCCCATCGTTGGTAAATTCTTGCTTGAGGCTGTAGCGACTGTGCTAGGCGATGCGTGCACGCCCGAGATAGCCGAAGCTGTGAGTAAATATCAGGATTTCCTCTTGTATAGTCTTTTTACCTCTACGGATAGGGGAGAAAAAGTGGGCAGAACGTGTACTAATTTGAGCTCATATAGTGGACCGCAGCGTATGCGCTTCTAGCTGATATCTTCATAACTCGAGAGCAGCAGTTATACGCTGCTCACGAGAACTGGACAGGCTGGAGACGCTTCAAAATTCACAAAAAGGTAGCTGAATCCACCGAGATAACGAGCTTCTATCTTGTGCCTGAAGATGGAGTGGCCTTGCCTCTGTACCTACCGGGGCAGTACATCAGCCTACGGCTGTATGTCCCAAAGCTTGGGGTTAAACAGCCTAGGCAATACTCGCTGAGCGACGCCCCCAGCGGTGATTATTATCGAATCAGCGTCAAGAAGGAAATAGGCATGTCAGTACCTATACCGGGTCTGTTGTCCAACATGTTACACGAAGAATACAAGGAGGGTGATGTAGTGGAACTCACGCATCCCACTGGCGAGTTCTTCGTACAGGCTGAAGACTCGCCTATCGTGCTTATCTCGGCAGGAGTTGGAATCACCCCAATGATCTCAATATTGAACAGCTCTGTGGCTACAGGGTCTTCGAGAAGCATCTCATTTATACATGGGGCTCACAGTTCGGAAGTTCGAGCTTTTAGCGATACCCTTAAGTGTGCCCGCGACAAATCTAACACGCACACCACAATCTTTTTGTCCAAGCTCACGGGAAATGAAAAGCAAGGTATTGACTACGATTTTCAGGGTCGTATGAACCTTGACAAGGTTAACCCAAGGCATTTATTCGCGGACGAGTCGCGTACTCATTACTATGTCTGTGGACCGATGTCTTTTATGATGGATATTCGGCAGTATCTGCTCGAACACCATGTGAGTGAGGACAGAGTTCATCTTGAGATCTTCGGCGTTGAGGGTCTATAAGCGGCCAGTCTGTTCCGTGGCGACAGGTCGGCAAACGGCCTGACACTCATTGACCATGTTTCGTGTCTTTTCAAATCCCACTGCTCCTTAACGGTGGGGCTATTTTGATTCGACTGGAGATCAACTGGCAGAGGGAAAACCAAATCTCAACCCTAACGGGAGCGAAGGGATATAGAGTGAAGGATAACTAGATCAAGGGATGGTGTAGAAATGTTACTAGAGATGCTGGCCATAATTAATGTACTATTCCCTATACCTAAACAGATAACGACTTTATATGTACTTAATAATAGGATCAAACTGGCGCCGTGAAATTATATAATCTGCGGATTAATCTAAAGTTCGAATTACTGTTTTCTTAGCCCTCCATTGAAGTTTTTATATTAGCAAAGTAGCGAGACTTTTCCACCATTAATCGTCGTAGCCATTAGACTATTCCTTCATTGGAACGTTGCCTTAGCATATAGGATTAACCGCTGAGGCGCGAAACCTCATGAACAAACGATTCATACAGCACGGTGAGTTTTGACTGGACATCAAACGAGGAAAAGCTGAAGCGACGTAACTCTCCAACGGCCAGGTCGAGACAAGGAGAATGTTACACGAGAAAGTAAGTGGAGACGAGCCTCCAGCATCTAATTCTGTTAATTTGCACACAACATTAAATACGACGCACTCTCAGTTCGTGGCAATGCTTGGAGATAGAGCGGGCGCAATTTCGAGCGTCGGGCGAAATGTTCGGGCTCTCCGACGTGTCTAGAACCATTTGTAACCTTTAGCCTACCATGTCGCAAGTCTCTCATGTGTACCTTAATCATTCATCGTCTAGTGCCCTACTTATCAATACTATTAATTACTCGATACCGGAGAGAAAAGAACGGAAGACGAAAGAAAAAAAACCGGATACATTATAATCCCAGGCGCATGAGGGTTAAACTGTATGTCTGATGTATGGCGTCAGAGCTTAGACATTATAAGGAGTCCAAGATTCCTGGGAATTAGACGCTAAATAGCCGAAGATGTTCCTCAAAGTTCCGGAATATTTTATTTTATTATTTTATTTTATTTTTTCGAATATACTAAATAAGAACCGGCAGGAGGTATTGGCTAACTTTTTGGTCTGAACGATGATATGTGGGCAAATAAAAATTATGTAAGTGACGCTCGGCCTCCAGTGTCAGGATAAACGACATCGAACAGCGTCTTGACATTTGACACACGAAACCAGCTCATGGCTGGAATGAAATGGAGATCTCCTTACGGCCGGCTTTGATTGCTGTCCCACAGGGACACTGGAGGAACCTATATAAGCGTTCCAGGAGACAAAATGTACCTTTGTATCTCCTGCCACAGGCTCTACAGATCTGTCGTAGTACCTAAGGTAGGTTTGCTTGATCTGTGCATGGGATCGTTGCAAAAAATACCTGTTAGACTAGCACGAAAGGAAGACGTATATGCACAACCTTGAAAAGGGAATGGAAGAACTAACCCAGCCAGTAAGCTCGTTGTATCTCCGAAATGCATTTCACGTGAACTTTTCCATAACTACTATTTGACCTTGGAGAAGCTTGCAAACATTAAAAATGACTTAGATCCGCTGCTATTACCATCCCCGCCAGCATTCAAATGGATGACAGATATACTTTGTGTCCCGAGGAGCTGGACGAGCAAAGCTAGTTTCTCGTGTATATGATCTACTCGGTCCGGATGAATTTACGCTGCTATTATACGGGCTTTGCTTGCACGTAACTCAAAATTATGTCTCCCTCGTACCTTGACAAATACCGGTACTGGTGAAAAAGCCGATTGGTATGATTATATTCCCTTTAAAGCCCCGCTCTAATAATTAGAGACTCTGTAACTGGACACGCACATTGCGCCAAGGAAAACTTCCGATCTTACCAAGACCCTGCTTCGCCTTACTACGGTTGCTGGGAAAGTTCTTTAAGAGGTGCAGCACAACGCCGGCGCTACGATATGCATGCAGTATAACGTATGGATGAACACCCTCGGTCGTCCAAGCACAAATAGTTGAAGTAATACCCATCTTGCTCATAAAATCTCTGGTTTTAAAGATGATTACCATTTTCGGGAGCTTGTACCGTTGCCATGGAGCCATATACTCAAACTGAAACTATCCCCCATTGCTAGCGTGGCACATGTGTGCCCGTCTCGGAAATCTGAACGATCTTGGCTAGATCTGTCACAATGCGTCCTAGATACCCGAGGATCTTTGACCCAAAACCTCGGGACCTTTGACTGAAGATAATGAGAGTTACACATAGACGCCTGTAGAGTTCTTGGTGCGTCCCACATATCCGTGCTCGTAACACTGTTGCAACTTGAGAGATAATAGGGGCGGGCTTATCGCTGCAGGACAGCACATCGCAAACAAAAGCCACCAGACAGTTACAGCTTGCTGCTTGCCGTACATTCTTGTTTAATTTCCGGTCAACTTACATGCAGATATTTTCTGCTCTTCTGGCATGGAACGAAGAAGGGGTGAACTTCGTACGAAACACCTATGACACCAGACTAGGGCTATTAAGTAGTGCTACAGCTCCTCCATGTCGATGCGCTATTAATAATTACCCTCCCTCTCCTGTAACAAAGATACAATACAGTAATACATTACTAAAGCAAATACCTAGCCATGGTTATGCTGAAGCGGCGACAGTGACCGAGTTTAACGATTCAGAGAGGGAATTGACATGCTCGAAGAGATCTCTATTTCACGCTAATCTTCATATTTATTCCGGTGTTGACTTTACAAAGCACACAACCTTACATTCCTTATGCAATAGAACTACCACTCTACTCTCCCCTTGCATTTGCAATGAAGTTTGCCTTTCTGCTATGACAGACAGTCTACCGCACATTATATCACACAAGTGGGCCGTTTGAGACAATATGCTGCGAACACAAATCAATATGTTATGTGAAATCGATTCTGGGCTGTATGGATGGATTAAAACATGTCGAGTGCTCAACATTAGTAATTAACCAAGACTCTTACCACCAGCCCAACATAATAACAAAGAATGTAACCCAAATAACACGAAGAATGAAGGTCAGTGCATCTCAGAAGCTGTCGAAAAACATAGTTGATAAGAGCTATAGGGGCTAATGTCCGTTTCTTCAAATTTGCAACATAAAACATATTTCAATCAGCTATACAAGGCAACATTACCGACTAATAATAAATATGGCTTTACCAAACCGAAAGGCTTGTGATCGGTGCCATGACCTCAAATTGGGCTGTCGACGAGTAAAAGAGGGGCCGTGTGAGCGATGTCTAAAGGCAAATCAGTTATGCATATCCAGCCCTTCTCTTCGCTACCGCAAAAAGAGAAGAAGTTCGTTGGGTTGTGAATATGGGAATAGAGAAGGACTAGTTCATATACGGCCCAGTCCTCGTAGAGGTTCGTATCTCTTGGCGACTTTGCATTAACTCCACCGAATCTGACCTCATCCAGTTGCGGAACAGACAATTCTCCAGCTCGAGCAGGATAAACTGTTGTGGAACTCTGTGTCTCGATTAAGGCAGCCTTCCGCTACATCAAACTACTTCAGTGCTCAAGCCAAGCAGGACACCAGTCCTAGGAGCTCGTACGACCCTTTCTTGGCCTTTCCAAAAGTTCAGCGCGACGAAGCATACGATACTCAGGACTTCCATCCTTCCACCCTCTCTAGAACTAGCTGTGAGGCTTATCAGCAACAATCTTATACATCTGAGGTGGGACCAGAATACCTGGGCCCTCATCTGCTTCATTTCAGCTTGGATTGCAACCAGTTTCATGAAGCGACATCCCCACCGCATCCAGAACAGGTTCTTTTAGACCACTTGTCTAAAGTAAACCGAGCATATGACTCTTTGGTATCCTTACAGAGGGATACCTCGTGCTGCGGTACGTATGTTGGTTGGGAGTTCAGTGCCCCAACTCAGATTTGCCCATCACCACCCTCCATCGAGGACTTATTTTATCTATCCCAGCAATTTTCATTCATTCTCAACGCAATGACAAGCGCCGGAACGCTCACGACAGGTCATATCGCAGATTCAGCCCTCGTCTTCGCGATACATTCAAGAATTCGTGATATCCATAATATCGTTGCGCAACTTACTACCCGGTCTCTACAGTTATCGAGGGATGCAGTAGGACGAATGGGCGACTGCCACAAGTTATGCATATAAATCCAAATCTTAGAGCTGTTCACGACCCAGCTACTTATCATATAAGTCTCGAGAATGAAGCAGCTTATAAGCTTGTATTCATGGGCAGATATTTTTGGTGTCTTGTTTACCAAGATAATGCTTGTAACTATGTGTGTTATCCAAAGCTGCCTAAGAGGATCGATATTTAGGAAGCTGTTCCAGGAGGTGATAATAGTAGGAAGGAGGTTTAATTCAACTGTTTTGTAGCTCTTACGGATTGAAGAGACTAGCTGTGTAGTACACAGCTAAAGGGGCTCTACTCATAGTTAACTTCCTGTATGACTGGGCCATGTGGAGTTAGCTGAACAGAATTAACGGCCTCGTGTGCTCTTATAAGATACAGTGAATGAAGAGACGTCAAACCGTGAGCCACTGCTGGCAACTCGAAAAATTCACCACTCTCACCTTTCCGATCTTTGTACTACAAAGAAAGAACGGACCGGTTTTGGTATGTAGTAGTGGGTGATGAAGAGAAGCTTGAGAAAAGGTCAAAGGCTTGCTCAGATGATAGATTTGAGTTTCCGTTAACACCAGCCAATGAGAAATTCTGTAAATGCGTGTGCTTTGCGCCGAAGACTTTGCATTCCGCATCACCGAGCTTCTCCAGGAATAGGGGCGTCGGCGTTTACAGCATTTCTCGTCCACTCATTATTGTGTAGACCACCGAGATCCGAAAGAATGCCTGAGACAGTCACCTGGTGAGCAGATTCGGTGTTAACTAACAAATCACAATGCGGTCAAACCTAGGCTAGCCTTCGGCCTACGGACGTCAATAGGTACCTTAGGTACCAACAACCTAATTACTGAGGCCTCTTTCCTTCGTTACGTCGATTTACCACGACCGTGATATGCCTGCGTCCATCTCTTTATCTGCCAGACTCATCACTCTCTTCATCCTCTTCCTGATGAACGACATGCCTTTGGTAAGCCATATCAAATACTTTGATGCAACAGATCGAATATTACTAGTAAGGGCTATTCTCTAACATGGAGCGTATGATCACCCCCCCGGAACCTATTGCTATTGTTGGAAGTAGCTGTCGCTTCGCGGGCCATGTGACTTCGCCGTCTAAACTCTGGGATGTTTTATGCCAGACTCCTGATCTTTCCCGTCAAGTTCCAACCGAGAGATTCAATTCCGTCGCCTTTTATCACGAGGATGGTGAATATCACGGCACAACTAACTCAACCAAGGCGTACTGGCTGGACCAGGACCCTCACGCCTTTGACGCTGGTTTTTTCAGTATCACTCCCAAAGAGGCCGAAGCCATGGATCCACAGCAACGCCTCTTGCTCGAAGTTGTCTTCGAGGCTATGGAGTCTGCTGGATTTTCTCTCGGTCAGTATAGTGGTAAAGAGGTTGGCGTGTTCTCGGGTTGTATGACACAAGATTATGAGACACTCTCGGCACGAGACGAGCTTTCAACATCGCAATATTTCCCAACAGGCAATTCGCGAGCCATCATGTCCAACAGGATTTCGTATTTCTTCAACTTCCAAGGCCCTTCCATGACCATTGACACCGCATGCAGCTCCAGTCTTGTGGCGTTACACCAGGCAATGCTGAGTCTTCGTTCAGGCGGATGCATCATGGCGTGTGTGACGGGTGCGAATTTGATGCTTACGCCGGAACAATTCATTGTCGAGTCGGCTCTACATATGCTCAGCCCCTCTGGGAAGTGCCACATGTGGGATGCTCGCGCAGATGGTTATGCTCGCGGCGAAGGGCTTGCGACTGTGCTTCTTAAGTCCCTCTCTCAGGCCTTAGCAGATGGGGATGAAATTGAAGCTGTCATACGCGAAGTTGGTATTAATGCAGACGGCAGGACGAGTGGCATTACCATGCCCAACCCAGCAGCTCAAGCTTCACTAATCCGGAAGACCTATCAAAGAGCCGGACTTGATCCAAGGAACCCCTCTGATAGATGTCAATATTTCGAGGCACACGGCACAGGGACCGCAGCTGGTGATCCTCGTGAAGCCGAGGCCATCCACAAAGCCTTCTTTGCTAGTTCTAATTCTAGTAGAGACGAAATGGGGTTCTCAACCCCTTCTGGCAAGATGTTGGTTGGTTCCGTCAAGACAGTGATTGGTCACACGGAGGCTGCCGCTGGCCTTGCTGGCATATTGAAGACCGTTGCCGGCATGAAGCACGGGCTGATACCGCCGAATCTTCATTTTGAGACGCTTAATCCGCAGGTGAGGCCATACTACAAACGAGTTCAGATCCCAACAGCCATTGTGCCTTGGCCTGACCCTCCACCCGGGCAGCCACGCCGAGCCAGCGTCAATTCATTTGGATTCGGAGGCGCCAACGCTCACGCTATCGTCGAGTCTTATACCCCTCAAATCCACGACGCATTTATTCGATCGGGCTGCTCGTTTTCAGCTAGCCGTTCCGAGACACCAGATGTGCCTGGACCCTTGATACAGACACCCTTGGAAGAGGCTACAGGCCCCCTTTTCCTGCCCCTTTTCATCTCGGCAGCCTCCCAAAAATCATTGCGAGATGTCGCTCAGTCCTACAGAACATATCTAGCACAGAGTCAAGTTGACGTTCAGCAGCTGTCTTGGCATCAATACTTGCGCCGAACGGCTCTGCCGTACCGAGTAGCACTGTCTGCGGCCTCCACGTCGCAGGCTCTCGAGATATTGGATTCTCTTCTGCTCCTAGACAAGTCAATAATCCCTAGCAGCCACGCTGTACGGATCAAGGCATCGAACTCGCCATTAAGGATCTTGGGGGTCTTTACAGGACAGGGCGCACAGTGGCCGACAATGTCCGTGTCCCTCTTTCGGCAGAATACTGTTTATCGTGGTACTATACGTAGACTTGATGCCGTTCTGAAGGATTGTCCTTATCCACCCTCCTGGACGTTGGAGGAGCAGATCATGGCTGACAAAGATGCCTCGCGCATCCAGGAAGCGGCGGTTTCGCAGCCTCTCTGTACAGCGCTGCAGATTGCACTTACCGACTTGATGCAAAGTATTGAAATTGTCTTCCATACCGTGGTCGGGCATTCGTCGGGAGAGATTGCTGCGGCATACGCTGCCGGTAAGTTGTCTGCAGAGGATGCTATTATTGTCTCTTACTTTCGAGGTATGGTCGCATCTCTCGCGCGCGGCCTTGGAGGCCAAAAAGGTGGCATGCTAGCGGCTGGTATGACGGAAAGTGAAGCACTCAGCTTCTGCAGAGATCCCTTGTTTGATGGCCGCATATGCCTTGCAGCAAATAACAGCCCAACAAATGTGACTCTTTCCGGCGACCTCGACGCAATCGACTTGGCGCATAAGCGTCTGGACGAGGATGGGAAATTTTCGAGAGTGCTGCACGTGGACACAGCCTATCATTCACACCATATGACAAAGTCCGCTCGCGATTATGTCGTAGCCATGCGAGAATACGGTATCTCGCCACTTCTAGAGGGCAACACTACCATTTGGATTTCGAGTGTCGAGGGCCGTCCCCGGACCGATGCACGAGATCTTGACTGCCATTACTGGGTGGATAATATGGCATATCGAGTACAGTTCCGGGGTGCCTTAGAGTATGCAATCTCCCAGGCTGGTGGTTTCGACTGTGCTATAGAGATTGGTCCACATCCGGCACTCCAAAGTCCTACCACGCAGATCGCGAAGGCCCTCGGCTATAACATTCCTTACTGCTGCCCGCTGAATAGAACGAAGGATGGTGGCCAATCTGTTTCAGATTTTCTAGGATTTATTTGGTCCAACTTTGGACCATTGAACATCGATTTGCGCAGCTACATCGAACAATCACCAATGCGAAACTTGGTTCAGTCACGATGTAAGAACCTCCCGTCTTATCCTTTTGATCACTCTACTGGCTACTGGCGAGAGTCGCGAATTTCTCAGCAATACCATTTCAGGACCAACGCGCCCCATGAACTACTGGGCGTCCGAAGTCGAGAAGATAACAAGTACGAATTGAGGTGGCGTAATATTCTCAAGTTGGAGAAAATCCCATGGCTAGAACACCACAAATTCCAAGGTCAAGCCTTAGTACCTGCTTCAGCGTATTGCATTATGGCGCTGGATGCAGCTCGATACCTCCTCGATGGGCAGTCGGCATCGTTAGTTGAACTTCGAAATGTCCACATTCACAGTGGCATTACCGTCGACCGAGGGTCGCCGGGTGTCGAAACATTGTTTTCCCTCATCGTTACAACAAGTACTAGTGACAGCACAGTTATAGGTGCTTCCTTCAGCTTATACTCTTGTCCTGTTAACAATACGGCTAAGATGAAGAAAGACGTGACTGGATCGTTGCAAATTGTCCTAAGCTCCCCTTTCATGGGGGTTTTACCGCCTAGGCGTCCCCGTCTGTCAGAGACGCTGCTTACCGATCCAGAGGCTTTCTATAAAATGATGGATTTGACCGGCCTAGTGTACACTGGTCCTTTCAGAGCTTTAACTTCGATTCAGCGTCGGTACAGTTATTGCTCTGCAACCGTAAAGCGGTTCCATTCGGACGACACTACTACTCTAGCGATAAGCCCAGCGACTCTTGACGCTTGCTTTCAGTCCGCTTTCCTATCTTACGCATCGCCTAATGACGGGTAAGTCGACCAAAATGGTACAGTGAATGTGACTAATGCTAAATAGGTCACTATGGACAACTTTCCTACCAACAAAAATCGACCGAGTACTATTCAACCTTGCTGCGCTGCCGGCTAACTCTGGAGCTAATAATGAGACTACGTTGATTGTTGACACACATACGACCCGTCGCCTACCACCCGTCCAGGCATCTAAAGCTACAATCGCTGTTGATGCCTCTATATTTAATGAGCGAGGGGAAGCAGAAATACAAGTAGAAGGACTTGCCGTTCGAGCCTTGGCGAACACGCAGCCAGAGGACGATTATGAATTGTATCTCAATACTGTCATGGATATTGATCCGACTGACGAGATTGTTCCGATTGAACATACAGTTTCAGATGGCGAAGGCAGTCTGTTGGCTGAGAACTGTGCCAAAATCTCTTCCTTCTACCGTGATAGTCACGATTTCTGGGCGCGACAACCGCAGAACACCACGAAACACCACAGAAATCTGACTCTGAAGGGGTGGCCGAGCGAGACGCCTGGGGACATCGACAATTTGATTCGCAACTCGAATCACACTAGCTACTTAGAATCTATCAGAAGCGTTGGCGAACTCGATCCAAACCGATTGACTGTAGCTCTACCTTTCATTACTGAAGAAGCGCGCCACGTTGCTCACTTTCGCAATCACGTTGGCCGCATTGTAAAGCAAATTACACACAGTTATCCCTGGATGAGAATATTGTATCTCACAACACCGGAAGTTGAGCTCACGAAGCCTATCCTGGCTGCTATCGAACGGTCCTTCCAGTCCTTCACTATCGGGTTTAGTCAAGGGGCCTCGCCCAGTATAAGCGAACACACAGTGAGCCCATCCATCGAGAACGTTCAGATGCGCGTAATCGACCCTAAGGAAGAGCTACACGGCCAGATTGGGTCTAACGGTCTAATGGATCTAGTTTTGCTCTCGGCAGCATTGCTGAAAAGCGATGACTCAAAAAAGATTTTAAAAAACATCAGCGAAGTTATGAAACCTGAAGCATTCTTGATCCTAGTAGATCCATATAGCACCAGATTTGGTGACAGAACAGGGGTGACTTCATATGGTTCTAGTTCAAGGCCTCCACCAACACCACCATATTGGCTAGACATCCTTGACGTCTATGGTTTTGTTCAACAAGCTCGTAATTCGGATCAATTTCATCAAGCCGGCCACGTAATTGTGCGACAGTTCCTTGGGAAAATGCTAACCACACCTACACTGAGGAGAAATGTGACTACTGAGACTCTGCTCTTGGTCAGAGATACCTCTGAAACAAATGACCACCAACTGATTACCGACCTGCACCATGAGCTCTCTCCATACTGTAATCACATAATATCTTGTTCGTTAGACGATGCAAGCGCACAGGAATTGGAGAACTGTACCGCTGTTGTCGTGTTGGTCGACCTTTATCAGCCCCTTATGCTGAACATGACGGGACACAAGATCAGTCAACTTTCTACACTGCTCCGGCCCAGTCTCACAGTACTCTGGGTAACCTGTGACGCCCGAAGCGGAGATCCGGGGCGTGCAGCCAGCTTTGGCTTCTTGCGTACGATTTCGGCAGAGGTTCCTACTTTAAGATTGCAAGTGCTGGATTTGGAGCCGGGGCACGTTAAATCTCGAGCCCAGATAATCTCATCAATTTTTCTTAGATTAGCATCGGCCAACACAGACGCGTCCAACAACTCGTTGGGAACTTTAGAACCGGAGATACACATGGAGAATGGTCGGCGCCTTATTCCTCGTGTCGTGCCACTAAAGCATGCCAACGACAGGGTCAACGCTTTGCGGCGTGTAGTCGCAAGACCTATCAACACTCTTCAAGATCGTGCTGAAGTAACCACAAATCTAACCTCCAACGGTTCACTCCGCTTCGAGGTCAAAGAGACGGAACAGAGTGTCCGTGAGGTCCCAAAGGACAGCGTATTGATTCAAGTGGAATACAGCTCAGCGCTACCTTTCAAGTTTAACGATGGTGTATCCGCCTATGTATGTGTGGGACACAAATGCTTCACCGGTGAGCGAATGGCTGCCCTATCGAGTATAAACTCTTCGTACATTACTTGCCCGCCTCCACAGACCTTTATGTTGCAGCACAATACAAGCCCAAGCCTGATGGTACTTCACCAACTCCTTCGATGGGTTGCGGCTTTATCAAGTGCATGGGCGAGCCCAAAAAATTACCAGATTTTCTTAATCGACCCCGATATAGAGTTTGCAAGGTGTTTAGTGGACATTGCCGCTCGATCAGGGCCATTGAGTCGGCGAATTGCTATTCTAGGAACAAGTCGTGGTGAGGAAGGTGAGTTTCATCCCATGCTCCTCATTAGTCCCCAACACGATTATGATTCACAGAGAGACTGACAGAAAGTTTAATGGTTCCTTGAAATTAGATACCTTACGTTATACCAGCATCAAGGCAGGAGAACTCGGTCATTATGCGCCATTTTGCCTGCACCCACGAATCTCAGTTAGGGAGTTAAACCAAATTTTGGGGAAAGACGCTATGGTTTTCAACTTTTTGCCAGAGACCGATGAACTGTCACAGAGAATTGCGGACGCGTTACCGAGTAGTTCCAGTTGTTGTTCCGGCTTCACCATGTTCGGCTCGGAAATACTCATGCGAGAGGCAGATCTCCCCAGGATCAAATCGGCCTGGCGAGTTGCGACACTGTTGACCATGCAGAAAATATCGAGCGCTTCTCAGAAAACTGAAGATATGCGTACAGTGTCGCTGAATGAAGTACAGTCCCAATCAGGCCGCGTGGAACCATTCCAGATCATCGACTGGAAGAGAGACAGAGACACTCTTCTGGCGGTAGGTCATATTAGCGACAAACAACTCATCTATCCCAACAAGACATACTTTCTCTTTGGTATGACTCGTGATTTTGGCCACAGCCTTTGTTGCTTCTTTCTTGAACACGGCGCAAGGAACATCGTTCTGGCCAGTCGAAACCCCAATACCTCGCCGCAGTGGCTTGAGGAGCTCCGACAGTCCTACGCAGCGGATATACGAATCGAAAAGGCTGACGTGACGAAGCTGGAGAGCCTCGTGGGGCTCAAGAGAAAACTAGCGGAAGCCATGCCGCCCGTCGGAGGCGTGATCAATGGCGCTATGGTCTTAGATGACCGGGTTTTCGCCCAGATGACAATTGACACGTGGAATCGTGTCCTGCTCCCGAAGACGGTCGGATCGATGAATCTGGATACAGTGTTCTCCGAGCCGAACCTGGACTTTTTCATCATGACATCGTCGTTTGCGGCGATCGGGGGACATCCAGGCCAGTCCAACTACGCCGCAGCGAACATGTACATGAACGGTTTAGCAGCAAACCGTCGTCGGCGGGGGCTTGCAGGCTCTGTGCTGAACATTGGTGTCATCTACGGGCTTGGTTTCCTGCAACGCGAAAAAGACTTCCTCTACGCCGGATTAGAGAGAGATGGGTACCCGCCAGTGTCCGAGCACGACCTCCATCACATGTTTCTCGAGGCCATCGTAGCTGGCCGGCCGAACGCCCCTGGCCAACCCTTCGACATCACGACTGGATTGAGCCGATTCCGTCGTGGTACAGCGAACCCCTTGCATTGGCATCTGGATCCCCGTTTCGGGCACTTTGCGACCCAGACCGGTACGGACAGCTCTAGTAGCACAAGTGAGAAGCAAAAAAGTCTCGAGGACGAGCTCGCGGAGCTTACGGGGAAGGAGACAATGGCAGATGCGATCTGTGCTGCCCTCGAGGATAGGCTATGCATGCTCCTTCAGCTGCCCGAGGGTGTAGTTGATAGGCACAATAGCCTAGCGGATATGGGCATCGACTCGCTTATTGCGGTTGAAGTGCGCAACTGGTTCTACAAGACTCTTGGCAAGGACGTTAGTGTGATGAAGGTACTCGGTGCTGCGAGTATTTACGCATGTGAGTTTGCATATCTTCTCCCCTTCCCACCCGGGTTTTACCCCCCGATGTCCTCTCTATCTTACCCGCAATTGTTACTCATCCTGACATTATAAAATAGTGTGTATAGAATTAGCGGAGGAGATCCTCTTGAACCGGGTTGCAGCTGAGGGCGCAGGATCACTCAGAGAGTAGGTAAACCATGTGAATGGAACGGTAGAAGGCCTCAACTGGGGACGCTCGGCCAGGACCGTGGGACCCCATTCGATAGACGGAGTAGGGAAATGGCAAGAGTTGCTCGGTCCATACTCTCCATATAGATATATTACAAAGTAATCATTGACTGTCAACGTAGCGACAAGCGCCTTGTGGTCATAGAACAGTGTGAACATGAGTAAAACCTAGAAGGCATGATATGGTTTGGATTAGGAATAAGAAGCAGTTATAAAGAAGGGCGAGTGGATGTTAAAACATACTCTGCTTACGAAGTACTGCGTACTGTAATCCATCTCCACGACTTGGGGGTCCGGTAACCCCCTGTCCTTCCCCCATCTATTGTGGCCCCTTGCATTTACTGTAACGAGTTCCCCAGATGATCCCTGCCAGCTTTTCCTTGCTGCACCCCAGTTTGTGACGTTGATGTCTCAATTACCGGCAGGTTAGACTAATCTACTGCAGTTGGTTAGGTACCAGTAGTAGATCTTGAATGCTTAAAGGTACCTAGCTCGCCTAGGTTTCCGGATCTTCATGATTTTGTCTCCCACGCTCAAATATCCTAAAGCACCCTCAATAGGACAATTGATCTCCTTAGAAATCATACACATCGTATAAATATATATATAACTTTCAACCATCTCATATCTTCATGTTACTTGCCCTTACAAGGGACTAGTCAGCCCGACAATCTCGAACATTGAAGCCAGGTGTAGTCGAGGCCTCGGAACTTCCTTCGTAAGAGGCCGGAATGACCAACCACTATGATGGCAGAGAATAGCCAGGCTTCCAGGCAGATTTACCAAGTACCCGACTGGGAGACTTCCACAGCGAGAACTCCCAAAGCCACGATTCTGGCCCGGCTGTTTCGCTCCAAGCATGTCAACGCCGGTGCGTCTGCAGCAACCAGGCCGGAAGAACGTGACACGTCTGCCAATGGAGCATTCAAGGAGACGTCTGCTCACTCGCTGGCGTTGCCCACCCATGCGCCCGTCCCACCAAATGTCAACAGCGGTCTTAACAGACAAGTCCTCGTCGGCCCCATACGCTCTGGCTTCGATTCCGTCATCCCTCCGCATCGATCCTACTTTGGCCGCTCACGCCGCTTCTTTCTGTTTTACGTACTGCTGCCGCTCGTCATCTTCATTTTGGTCATCCTTCCTCTGGCAGTCGGTCTCGGTGTAGGTCTTTCACGCCGTTCGGACGGCTCCCACAAACTACCGCTCCCGAGCAATCGTGACAGCTTTACAGGCGATCTGACGTACTATGAACCTGCCCTTGGCGCTTGCGGGGTCCAGTCGAGCAGCACCGACGCCATTTGTGCCATCTCGCGCAAAGTATTCGACGCCGCTCGCTCCAGCTCGGACCCCAACCGCAATCCACTTTGCGGCTTGAAGATTCGAGTGCAGCGGGATTTCGTGGAGAGCGATGCAGGCAATCGTAGTGTCGACGTCACGGTGGTGGATCGCTGCGTGGGCTGCGCATTGTACGATCTCGACTTGAGTCTCGCTGTCTTCACTCAACTGGCACCCCAGGACAGTGGCAGGGTTGTTGGCAGTTGGAGCTGGTTGGATTAGATGGATGAGAGGACAGCAAGTTTGCGGGTTTCTCGTTTATATATAGCCATGCAGCTGTCATTGCATCTTTGTTTTCGGTGTACGCTAGAAGAAGGTATAAATGTGCTATACCCCGTCTGCTACGGTTCGGGGAAGAGTTTGCTTAGCGGGCTTGCCGCTTCAACTACTTAGTGTTATGGGGTACAGAGAGGTCGAGCGGGAGGGGGGCATCCCTCATATCCCTCCTAACCTCGGCGAAAGATAATGCGAGAACTGAGTGCAAATAGCATGAAACCTGATCAATACGTGAAGACTTCAAAGCCGTTGCGCCATGGGGGATAACACATACTGAGTCGAGCATATTGTGGCGACACAGCTGATACTCTGTCTGCTAAGAATAGAATTAGGATGCAGCTTTGGTCTCACTACTCCGTATGAGGTCTGGTGAACGCCTTCTTCACAGCATGCTGCTGTATAACCCCCTCTCGCAGACTATTTGGCAATGCTGCTAGCCAATCCCAAATACAGTACGCTGGAATATCCTGTTCTTTTATGGACTGTTTCGCTATCAGCCCCGGCTTGCTAATATCGGCCGTACGCATCTTCGAACTAAAAGTAAAGTTTACGGCGTACAAGGCTCCGTAGCGTTCAGCACGGATGATCGTGACTAGCCGTTGCTTTATTGTTTCCTATATAGCTTTGACCCTAAGCTTAACACGAGGACAATCAAAATCCTTCACTGCAACGGCGAAGCAACACCCTTCCAATGGCACTCATTCAGCCTTAACAGTCAGAAGCAAATTTGGGGCATATTAGATATTCGTATATCATCAATCGAATCAGGTCTAGATCAAGATGGCAATCTTGATTAGAGGAGTATGCTAGGGACCAAAACTCATATCCTCATTAACTGGAGGTGGCATAGTGTAGTGCTCTATATTGTAAATGTAGTTGGGACTGACAAGTTTGGCAGTTTCGAGGTTGACAAGCATGTTAGGAGCCTGGTAGATACACTGTAACGGTACCTCCGATCAATTTTCACTGAACAAAGATTAAGTATGCCTATTATACTAAAGTTTTTATCATTATCTGTGGCTTGTTGCACAAGCAAATTCCGAGATGAACGCACTGTAAGAAATTTGTAATTTGTGCCTCTTGGCAAATCGTCATGACATCACAAAGAAGAATTGTGCATTGCAACAGACTTCAATACTGAACTTTTAAAAAGGTATAAGTGCAAAACTAGAGGAATAATTTGAAAGGCAATAGACCCAAGACAGATAGTTATTTGACAGAAAATTTAAGCAATAAAAAGCGTATTGGGCGCCGCCAAGAAATAAGTAAAACAGAGCCCTGAGACGCCACATAGAAAACCTCATTATAATACCCATAAGCCGTGATTAGTTTGTGAATCTGACTGGAGCAGCGGAAAGGCGCGAAGGTGATACATGCTGTTATCCCGACTATACGGTGACAACAAGATGACTTAGTCGTGGTCAGTCGGCACGATATTATATCCATATCCCCTGATTTGCGGCGGAATTGAAGGAGAATATGCTATGTTCTTCGCGGGAGGAGTCGTTGCACTAGGCTCGCTTGCCACGAGCATGGGAGAGTAGAGTTTGACTGCCTCTGGTCTAGTGTTCGGCACCGAGATGGCGCTTCCCCAGCTAGATTGATGCTCTAGGCCAGGTCGAGGCGGCGAGTTGACGGTATAAACTCCTGCCGCGCCAAAATATTCGGATGTAAATTTTTCAGGGCTTTGAGCCGGTGGGGAGAGCAGGTTGTAGTTCGACGGGTCAAGATATTGGATCGTCCCGTCTTGAAGAGGTGTCTCCTCATCTTCGTGTTTCCGGTTGTTATGCTTGGTCACCTTTTCTAATAAATATTAGCGAAAAACTAGACAATAAATAGCAAGATACTTAACGAACCGCTGATGATTTGGGCAAAGCTGAACACGATCAAGGCACTTGTCAGTATAGGTACTAACTGGCCAAAACTTGTAGCATCATTCTCCGGGTTCTGATCGTCTTCAAGTTGCATCCACCCCGAGTCGTGCACCCAACTTCTGAGGTTGAGAATATAGCCTGTAGAAATGACGACGATGGCAGAGCCTATCGCCACTCCAAGTAGGAGATACAAAAGGATTATTATCTGTATCAGACTTCTCCGAACTGTCCCGAGTGCACAATATCGTCCAAGCTTGTTCCCGATGTTCCCTCGCCAGCCTTTCCTACTTTTCCCTCGTCGGACAAAGCGTATGGCCTCGGCGATGATGGCGGCTCCGTAGAATAACAATATTATAATATACAAATTCCAACCATGGATTTTATTGTCAGGGGTTGAATTCGCAAGGGTCTTGTCGAAAAAAGAATTTGGATCCTTGACACTGTCATGGAAAGTAGAGGCGGCAGTGCTCCCGTCACTCTGGAAGCAAGCGGCGGGCAAAAAGATGAGACTGTTGGTTTCGTTCCGAGCTGGTATGTCTGTGGGAAAGCGATGGTCTTCGGCATTCTGGTTCGTGAATAGGAGTCCGGTTACGATAAAGACTCCGCTAATGGCGAGAATGCGAAGTATCGCCAGCCATGGAAACTTCCAGTAATTACGAACTATTGTGACTGACAGTAGATGGGTAGCACAGGTTAGTAGCAACTATCCCCGATTAAGAGTCAGTAACTACCACCCATGATTAAAATCTGGCTCATTCTAGAAGGGGTTTTCAGAGCATACAAGAGCAAATGGCATATAGATATTAAAAAAAAAAAAAAAAAAAAAAAAAGCCAAATTAGGAAATGAACGGTTTTGAGATACGCACCATGTTTGCAACGATATTGTAGTGATATGCCGAGACGGAGCAGCCCCTCCAGTACCGTAGCGTGAGGGAATAGGCTGCGCCTGTGAAGACTTGCTGGTCACTGCAAGCGAGCACTAAGGTCTCGCAAATATCTGAGAAGCTCACACGCTTTTGTTTGTTATTCCCCCTACAATGATGTCAGATCCGCAGTTTGACACGATCATGAGATAGAACGCGCTTGCTCTTGTTTGTGATTCATCCGTTTGTATATTTTCTGTCCTTGCCATAAGACATCGATGATGCTAACTGCTAAGGCGAATGAAGTGACAGCAACGAACACCCCAAGGACCTATAGCGAAAGGGCCGTGAGTTACTACTGCTTTGGAATTCAAATGAGGGATAGGGTGGAGCTGATGGTTAGAGAGTTACGTACTCCTATGCCTCCGATGTCTGGATCCCCGGGAAACTCTCCCTTTCTGTAGCCACCCAAGCTCACGTTAGTGGGCCACGTTCCGTTGAAAGTGACACTTTTGCCGAACTCATCGTTTACACTGCAGTTTAATTTGGTGTTGTAATGCGACTCGCAATATTGAATTGAGACGAACGCGCCCATTTTGACTACAGATCGATTGGGAAAACCAATACAAACCACTTCGATAGGTACCGAGGAACTGTGTCGTGTGGGTATCACCGAAGTCTAAGAGGGTTATATATAGCCTTCTCTAAGCAGGCCAACTGAATTAGCGAGAAGTAAGGGCATAGACTATGGCCTACAATATCCTGTATCAGACGGTTGTGCAAGCAAACTAACCAGACTACTGGAAGGCTCATACTAACATAATTTGTTATCTTCCAGAGCCTGCCTTATGTTGCATTTCAAACACGAACTTTCGGCCCCATGCTGACAGGCTATGCATGCCCAAGAGCTGGTGAGAAAGCCATCGTTGCACTAGATTTCCATTAAGATACCAGTATGTAGGTAGGGTCTCGCTAGCGAGCTAAGCTTGAACGAGAGCTATCGGGAGTACAGAGATATCTAGAGTCTACAGCGAGCAGGATGCAGGAGGCTGGGGTGATGCTTGCAGATACTACGTCGTCTTATCGGCTCAAGGAGTGGCTGTGAGAATTACTGACATGTGAGCATTTGAGCCAGGTACAAGTTATGGCTTCACATATTGCCTTACAAGAAAATTCCTCTGATTGACAATCAAAGCGGGCACATGCGTTCGAAGACCAATCTCTCCCCATGGGGGCGTTATGTCGTGATACCAGCCTCTTCTGGAATCTAAATCGATTGGACGCCCACCGTTATCGACTAACCTAGGTGGTCGTGGTGAGCGCATATACTTGTTCACCACAACCATGCATACGTCCTGCAGACCTAGTGACTGTATTTGGAACAAGGCTACGGCTCAACACATCAACGCTGTCGCTACTAATCACTTATAAGTATCTCTATTATATTTACATATCTAGACGATTACTGATAGCAACTTAGGCATTGCGTTGGCAGTAGTACTAGCTATGAAGACCTTAATTGAATAGGAGAACACAAAAGTGACCATATTTACATGCTGCCCTGAACTAGCCTTCGTCCATTTTGTCTTGGCATTCGAAATAGAGGGGGTTAAAAGAACGTATTAAACACACACACACATAAAACTTGGTTACGTGATGCAAGCCATATTGCAGGCCTGGTTATCCTGCTAGCCCGATGCATTAAATGCAAGATGCATGCGTGATCCGCGAAGGATCTTCTGTAATTACTGAACTACCGGTAGCATGCAGGATTTATTAGCTTGGGGGCCAAGCGATTATCCCCAAATGGCACCAGTTTATAATTCGTCGAACTGAACCTCAGTTTGGGGAACAACTCTGCTGGCATCAAATGTGATGAGTTCTAGGAGCTTATAAAGAGACCGGTGACGAAGATTAGGGCTGTCTAAGTTCGGCTTTCAGATATGGTATTCCATACGTTTGAGTCTCTTTGTCGGCAAAAAGCAGATAGGTAACTGTCGGATCCTGAAGGAGCGTAATGCAGATTGATGCATACACCCAGGATTCGGTAGATGAAGTCCAAGACCCAAGAATTGGGATCTGAGGAGCTCAGTGCGACCCTTGTGTTCATGCAGTTTAGCCACCCTTATGCTAGCATCTTGGTCTTGCGAATGGCGGTCTGGCACTAGAACTAACGACAACACGACAACAGATAGACGCGGGAAATGCTTCTGATGAGTAATTTTTCTAGAATTGTTGGCAAGCGTACTATTTGTAGCTTAATTGCAGCCTGCTCGTGAACGAACAAACAACAACTCCCTAACAGTATAGGAAGTATCCAACTGTAGACACTGTACGATGTACAAAACCATAAGGCTCTGAGGAGCTAAGGTGCATAACGACATCGCCCCGATGAGAGAATATGCACCGGGATCTTCCTATGCAGCAACTTTCGCTCCATCTGCTTTGACAAAAATGTGCCTTCTTGTCTTCCATATCCTGTGACCGTAACTCCAGACCATTCTAAAGCAAATCAAACAGTCTACGAGCGCTCGCCCACGCAAAACGCCACGCTGATAAATCCCACTGTAGCAACGCCTCCGCCATCTGCCCCGATACACGAGACCAGGCCGAGTCAGAAGGCAAACCCTCGTAACAGAATACAGCTTGCCAGAAAGTCAGAGAGGAAAACACCATGTCCGCCAATACTTTCACTCAGCCCCGAAGGATATGTCCACATTAGTAATCTCAAATAGTAACCCCGTAACCGTCTAACTGCGTCCGCTAGGCCGCAAGATAACTATATCTCTGTGACCTCAACAATCAAATATACTATCCTCTAGGCGCGTATAACGTTCAGTTTTGTACAGCTCACTGCCGCTTCCTGCTCCTTAGATCGACCCGCGAGTCCGATTCAAGATGAGAGCGAGAGGCTATGCAGGAGACGAGTTGGTGGTCAAACGTAACCTCACAACCCCACCCGCTCGACGGAATTTTTTTTTTCTTCTTTTTCTCAACATTCTGGAAAGCAATTGCGTAACAATGAGCCTCAGGGGTGATGTGCCGGGGGAGATGAAAGATAAACAAGAATGTTTGAAAAAGCCATTAACTGAGACAAGGAAGGTCGGCGGCAGCGAAGGGGATATTGCAAAGAAAACAAGTAGACGGCAGGCTGGTTGACTGCTGTAACGTACTCGTGAGGGCCTGTGGTAACTCGTAATCCAAGGAGTCTTCGGACGTTTTGATAGTCTCATGTGAGCTATGTTTTATGGGTAAACCCATTGAGAAGGAAATCTTTTTTTTCTTTCATTTCTGTCGCTTTTATGTTTTGTTTCTCTTGTTTTCTCTTATTCTTCATGTAATCTTCACTTCGTCGCTTAGAATACTTGCTACAGCAGTGAGGATAAAAGCAGAGGCCACGCTGGTGGAATTACTGAGCATAATGGTAATCAACATCGTCGAAGCGGTGTTGCGCATCGTTGAACACCGTCAACGGTGTCACGGTTGCGGAAGAGGATACAGCTGAACTTAATGGGTTCGTGTGGTCTATCGCGGAGTATGCAACCACGTCCGAAGTGAAGTCGGGAGGGACACTTATAGCATTGTTGAAATTGAAATCTGCCGAGGAAAGAGGCATTGTGCCGACATACGTAATATCTGTGTTAACCATCAGAGTATCTGGAAAGTTGTAGTCAAGATTGGTCAGACCGGTGGCATTGAGGCCGGATGGCAATATTTCGGCTACGGTGGAATCTCTCTCAATACCGCCAAAGGAGTGTTGGATGTTATCCATATCCTCGTCAAGATCGTCATCGTCTTTAGGATATTGCTCATCCTGCCGCACCAAGATCTCTTTCATCCAGTTTTTCAATTCGTGCATAGAAGGCCAGTCGCCGCCGCCCTTGCCGCCGCGCTTTTCATCATCCCCACCGTCCATCCCGGAATTCTTGTTCTTGGACCGAGATGGTTTCTCCTTAAAATGGGTGCGTCTAAGATGAGCTGCTGCGTTATAATATGCCCCATACCTCTTCTTGGTCTTGCAGGCTTTGCACTTGGACAGTTGATTCACAATCTGGACATTAACAGGCAGACCTTGTTCATTGGGATGGACACAGATGAATTTCCTGACAAGTGGTTGGTGCTTGGCATCTTTATGTCGACGAAGCTCATGTTCGCCACGAAATCCTTCTTTGTGCTCGTCACACTCGTTGCAGAACACTTTAGGCTGCCTCGGCCGAACATATTTCGCCTTAGAAATGATAGCCTTTCCATCCTTCTTAACATCAGCCGGCGGTTCTGTCTCGTTTTCGTCGACGGACGGCTTTGGCTTGAGCGGTGCATTCAGGGCACGTTGGTTTTGCTGCTTCAGAGATTCCTTGGCGCGGGCACTGAGGGAGGAAGATGTCGACTTGATACTAGTAGTGCTTGTGCTTGATAGTGTTCGTTCCATGTCCGATGCGACTGACAGCCCATCGTTCGGTGCCGTCGTTGCGTACTGGTGTGCCGCTGGAGGTGTGAGGCTTGATCCGACGGCAAAGAGGGTATCTTCAGGAGAAGGCCGCTTTCCTAAAGGCGAAACATCACTAAACTCGATATGCTGCTGACAGCTCTCAGGGAAATAGGCATCTTGCCCTTGTGACATGTGGGAGCCCAGACTGATCATACGTACACCCCCCGCCACCGAGTGATTATCAAACTGACTGTTCTGTCGCGTCATTGGGGCGGTATCGTATGTAGGACCAGATGTCATCGAGCCACAGACCGAGACATTCATGTTGAAGTTGGAGACATCCATATTGCTCTGCTGAGAAGCACTCGAAAATTGGAGCACTCCTAGGTCAAAGGCATGGGTTGCGTTCTTTGCCAACCAAAGACCAGGATCAACTAATTCGCTCATGGTGGGTTCCATTTCTGTGAGAGTGGACATCCTTTGATGCTGCTTCTCTATCGAGGGGGGTTGTGTCGCATTGGCGAGAGCCTGGAAGTTTATGAGGTTGTCACTACTTAGGTAGTTTACTTGCTCTGAATGCTTTGTCTGCTGGTTGTTCGTCTGGAATATTGGTGGTGGAGATACGGGTGCATTGCCCGTGAAGGGGCCGGCTGACCTGGTAGACAAGTTTGAGGGCGTGCGGTCCATCTTCTGAGACGAGGGGATTTGCTGGGACATGGTCCGTGGTCGTTTTACAGCATGAGGTCCATGACTGTGCTGAGACTGATGCTGCTAGTCAGTATCCAGATGATGCAGAGGTGACTTGGGAGTGGCATAAGGACGTCTTACAGAGGACCGCGGGTCAAGACTATGACGACTATGTACCCTCCCGCTATTGCTGCGAGGTATTGTAGTACTACTCCTCGATAAGAGTTTTTGGCTCGCGGGAACGGCGGACAGTCGAAAGTCATCCTGCGCGGAAACAAAAAGTTCTGATATGCCTGGGCTGGAAAGTGACGGCTGCGTTTGACGGGCCGAGCTTCGCAACTGGGAGATCTGCTGCCTCGCTATCTTGAGATCTTCCACACTGAGGTCTTCTACGCTGCTTCTGAGCTGAGCTCGCAACTGCTCAATCTCCAGCTGCTCGGCATTGTGAAGATGATTCATGACGCCAGGTCGGTTACCTTATTCAGGTGGAAAAGAAATGCGGGAGAGGGCCAACCACGCGAGAACCGTTGTCGCTTCACTTTCTCTAATAATCTCTTCCGCAGCAACAGCCTTGTTCTCGCGAAGGCTAGGATGAGGGGAGTGGGCCAAGACACGCGCTGTGGGCCGTTGTTTGTCAATGTGGATTGAGAGACGAGAACAACGGATGCACAATGGTTTGTTGATCAACCAGAGGGAGGATTATGAGGGGAAGAAAGAAGCGCGAACAACATCCTTGGACCCGAGGGCGAGACGACGATGACGAAGAGAACGTTATGTACCAGTCAGTCGAGTATGAGGCTTCGGCGCATGCGTGGCGGTGGGCCAGGTATGCAGGCCCGTCACCTCTGCTAGTGTGTATGCATCTTGTGTTTAATTTACGAGAGCTCAGATCGGTTTCCTTGGCTTTGTAACTTGATCAGCTGGGGGGATGTCGGGATCCTTGCAATCACCCAGAATAGTCAAGACTCAAGAATAGTTCGAAATGCCAACCAGCAAACACGCTAGCCTCCTGTATGGTGGTTTGATACACGTGGATGGCTCCAGCCAGGGCATCACATCAGAGTTGCAAGGAGGGCAAAGGATGTAATTAATGTACATGCAACTGTATGTGGCCTGTAAGATTATATTGAGAGGAACATGCTGAATGTGGTCGATTTCCCATAGCTTGTCCACACTCACGCACCCATAGACTGTAGACCACTGCAACACAACAGCTCGGACAAGGTGCAGAAAAGCTAGCTTAGGTCTCTCGGCAGTATCTAGTAGTGTGTCATGTCTCGATGGTGCGAGCCCACGGTTGGGACTGTTACTCTGCACGGTATGCAAGCACTTTGGAGGGATGTGCGTATGTGTATGTGTATAGGTACAGCTTACCTGGGGGTCTTTGCTAGCCTGCTTCTCTAACACATACAGTAAATGTCTTGGGGCGCATACGCATGCCTGTTGCAGTGATGCATGTTTATTGGTGTTGTCGAATGTCCCTTTTTTTCTGTTAAAAATTCTTTAATGTAAGTGGCAGTCCAAGGCCAGAATTCTTATCCCACCCACACAAATATACTCTCGGAGAGTCTCGTAATCTCTCTGTATGTGGCCGTGATGTTAGAAATTGGAGAAGTGCTCTGCATGCCGCTCAGTGTAGATTAGGGCATATAATAAGATCCACGGTTGCGAGACTAATGTAGGAATTAAGACAATCTTGACGAAGAGTAGGAAAAGCAATTCCCATAGAAACGAAATGCCATTTGTTCAAAGGAGCGAAGATCGGTTGAAGCCTAAAGTCGCGGAGGGCCCGGCCGTACCTGGTCCATACTCGCCCTTCAATTATCACAGATGTGCTGTCGTCTAATGAATGATCTCCAAATAAAGGTTGCAGCGCTGAAGTCGTGCATTAGGACAACCAAACCAACTCCCAGCATAATTGTCAACTCGCCGGACTGCTAAAAGTACCATATGACGGCCTATTAGACTGGACAATACATGTAGGGGTTCACTTGAGGAGAAGCAATGATCCAGCCCACTCAGCAGCATCGACGAACAAACACTTACCAATGAAGAGAAACAGAGGCTGCAAGGAGAAACCTCGTGCTCGTCGTCGTCTCAAGGAAAGCTGCATGACATGGTTGTTCCACCCTAGTCCCTGTTTGCCCTGTGGCCAGCGAATCCGGGATGGCGCCGCAGCTGGCCGGGTCGCGATGAGCTGTCTCCAATCTCCAAAAGTGAGGCGGGCGCCCCGCGAAAGCTGTTGAATGGCCACTGGCCCTTGGGTAGTTGGAAGTTGGGAGTGGGACCGCAATCCTTCCGGCATGCCAGACAAGTTGGTGGGGTCGCGATATGGTACATACTACCTATACATGGTGTTTGTGTGTGTGGGTGCGGGTGGAAGTGTACGTGTGTGTGTGTGGGTGTGTCGGTGCCGGTGCTGGTGCTGGTGCCATATGCAGGGTGCAGCACTGATGATGACTGCAGATGGACAGCTAAGCTGGCAATCATTTCTCATTTCTCCCAAAGCCTTACGCCTGGCTTACCTGTTCTGGTGAGCACAGCAGATTCCAGAGTCAAGAGAGCGACGGACCACCGATGGATCGTACACTTTGTGCGACAAATCTGGAGTTACCAGTATCGGGACAGACCTGCACTGCGACGTGACCAGGGCGCGCCTCTACTACCCTCCTCTCGCTCCAGCTTGCCCGGTTTATTACGACTCGGAGCCGTCGGGGTACAGGCCTATGTACTGGTAATGATAAGCTCGAATTTGCGATACATGGTCAACATGGCGGCCTTCATGGCTGATCGATCACCTGCGTCCACCATGAGATAAGACAAGGCCCGGCAATCCGCTGGTTTGCCGTAATGTGGGCAGTGTCGGTGAAGGAAAGGTCATGGCTGAAGCCGGTGACAAAGAAACAAGAAGCTGGGTTTGGTATTGGTATTGGTACTGGTACTGGTACTGTCGTATCGAGGTTTCTAGACCTCGGCGACTTCCGCCAGCCAACCACCATAGCTACTGTCGCCAATATGCAAGCGAATAGACTGCAGCTCTCAGAGTTGTACATGTAACATGACAGCCTCAGCAACAGGCCTAACCGCCAAGTATTGGCCTAGGTTGGAATGCCGTACGGCCGACACAGCTCCCTGGCTCACTCACACGCAGATAATGTAGATCTTATTTGATGCGTTAACGAGTCCACGAAATGAGCCGCCTACGTTTGACGCCAGAGAAGAAAAAAGTCGGAAAACACATCATCAATGCTTGGCCTTATGAATGTGATTCTCTTAAAGCCTTAGTTTCTGACGCCCGAGATCAATCTTCGTGTAAATCAAGATAGCACAGGAGTGAGGAATCAGCTAGTCAAGACCACTTAGTCCGCTGAGCGCAAATAGATATTGAAGGAGTGAACGAGAAAAAACTGGTTCCGGACTGCGGCCCAATGGAGTCTGGGCAGCCTGGCGACACGATAGGTTTGCATCATTGGGTGGTGATGCCGTTGATTGAGTTGATTGACGCAACGAATGGAACAAAGGAATGCGCTTGGCCCTTGTGGCTGCAACATGACTTGTTATTGCAGGCTGCGCTTCCGGCCGGTAAAGTTGGCGCGGATATTCTTCGTGGCTGCAGATGTAGATAGCCAATGGATCGACATGCAGGCGGACTACATTGCAGTTCTCTCGAGCAAACGTGTCTTGGGGCGACGGGGGCTGTGCGTCGAAACGTCTTGGAGAATCAGTTCGTCGTCACACATACACACCCCCGACACACCCTCGTTTTCTCTGGTTGCCATTTCGTTATGGTAGATACGTAGAAGCAAGATCATCATGATGAGGTAAATGAAAGCTAGAAGGGCTTTATTATCATTATTCTATTAAAACAATTTGTTGTTAATTCTCACCTCTTGTGATGCTTACTTTAATGGTTAAAACACATAAAGGAGATTGCCTCTAGTCTAGAGATAGAAAGTGCAAGATTGGGTATTGGTATTAATAAGCGTAGGTAGAAACCAATTATATTATCTATGTTAGTAGGTCATAGAGTACTATTTTCACTGTAGCTGCTTGGCCTTCTTGGCTGCTTCAGATCTTAGGCTTTCGGCGCGCGTACGCGCGGCGCTTCTAAGGTTCAAAATACGTTTCTTCCACCTAATTTTTTACGTTCTCCTGAGGTGCTCTTCGAAGTATATGTATGCTTTCTCCTTTCTTTCTTCAATGCTTCAGTTTAAGCTTGCTTGAAGTGGAAGAGGGTGCTTGCCTCATACTTTTTTTCATGAGTCGTCTTCCCAATGGATAAATTTTAATTATTTATCATGGCCTCCTGTAATGCTCCAGCCATGTAGATGACTTCCAACCCAAGGACATCCTTCAGTCCCCCGGCCGGGGCCTCCTGTAAGCAGTACTGTCGCCAAGCACAAATGCTCACCTTGTATTAAAGAATACACCTAATCATGCCCTCGAATCTTATCGATAGAAGAGAGCCTGCATTTTGATTGGGTGCATCCTTCTCCAGACCATGTAAAGACCTGGCTTTCTAGTATTTCATACCATACAAAGTAGTCTACTGTAAGGGGCAACCACCAGGTGGTTCTGACTAGCTTCCGGCTTTGAACCAGCTGGCAGCCAGTCTTACCTTTGGACTGATGTACAGAAAACCTCCATCTATGCCGGGAAATACTCGGGATATCGGTCATTGCTACCTCCGACTGCTCCAAATCAAGAGAGCCACCTTTACATACCTCTTTGAGATGATGCCACCTCCATCAATGAAAGGTGTCAACTCACCACCTCCACGCTTCTGAAGTGACCGTTTCTCACCTGACGTAGCTTACCAGCCTACCAACCTTACATAGGCCAATCTAGTTGCGCTCATGGCCGCGCCTAGCTAGATAGGCTACCTCCCTTACATTTCCATGTGATATTATTCCGAACAAAGCGGCACAATGCGCCGTCCTCAATCGCTCTTCCTGGCCTTAAGTTGGCTGCAGCTCTGTAGAGCTCGCCAGCCCGGCTTCAGTGTCCACCATGATCTTCTCGCATATCCCCAGTTTGAAGTTGTATTCTCCGAAGCCTACATTTCAGAACCCGAAGCGCAAACGTTGGTTGACAAGGCAGACGTCTCCCACCCTAGCTACAACGCCGGACTCGCAAGCCAAACCGACATCACCTCGAGGGTTCGCGCCGCAAGTGAAGACCAAGACTTTGGGGGCCCTGGTAACTACCATGCCCCTGCCGAATCATACGAGATCATGAGCATGCCACCGCACCGTTATCTGTGCGCTATTCCTGTTATCGAACTTCCGCCTGCCCCGAATAAGACGGCCACAGAGCTAGCTAAAGCCGAGGAGGCACGCGAGCTGGCTCGGGCTTCTGCCCATGGCTGGGACTTGATCAATGAGCTGGATGGCACATGTCTCTATTATATGTCGGGTTGGTGGAGCTATCGCTTTTGTTATGGTCAGGACGTCGTCCAGTTCCATGCTGTCGCCTCTAGTGTCAAGAGCGGACCACCGATGCGCGATCTCAATACGGCGGAATACATCCTGGGCAGGGTTCCTGACCCTCACGTCTCCCCCCGTTCTTCGCGGCGCGGTCAGCAAAGTCAGCAAAAAGACCAACACCCGCCCACAGGCCCAGCACCACCTAATACTGAGCTACAGGTCAAAGGGGACCAGCGGTACCTAGTGCAAAGGATGGGAGATGGCACAGTCTGCGACCTAACCGGCCGTGAGCGCACTATTGAAGTGCAGTATCACTGCAGTCCCGGCAGTACTCAGGACCGCATTGGTTGGATTAAGGAGGTAACCACGTGCTCGTACTTGATGATGGTCAACACACCGCGCCTCTGTGTCGATGTCGCCTTCCAGCCACCCAAAGAAGAGAGAGCCAATATTATCAGCTGCAGAGCTATTGTACCAGAGTCGGAGCAGGCCGAGTGGCGTGCGCGTAAAACACTTGAGGCGCAAGCTGCCATGGTGGGCCAGGCCAAGGATACAGCCAAAGCACCCATCACCATTGGCGGTGTTGTCGTGGGCGGACGACAGATGCTCGGCCAGGGAGAAGATGGCAAGGAAGCACCAAAATTGTCACCACCCAGAAATTTCCGTGGCGGCAGTCTCAATCAGCTTGTTGAAATTATAGCATCAGCATCTGGCAAAGACGAAGGCGGTGAGGTCAAAATCATGAGTGAACAGCAACTTCAAGAGTTGGATCTCAGCCCTGAGGTGATTGAGAACCTAAAGAAAGAAATTCAGGACATCGCCGGTGACAGGGGCTGGAAACTCGAATTGGTAGAAGTTCCGGGTAATGCCAGAGAACTTCTTGGAGTCATTGACAATGACGATGATGATGACAGTGATGAAGGCAAAAGTAAAAGAGGCAGCAAAGAAGACAACGATAAAAGTGAAAGGGACGGGAGTGAGGAACAATTCTTTAAGGAGGACCTGTAAACATAAGCATAGTCACTGGCGTTCTTGAGACGAATATTGTATTAGATTTAGAACACACTTCTTCTGATATGCAAAGCTTATGGGCTCTCGGAGGCTCTTCAGCGACCCTACTAGGATGTGAGTAGTAGAAAACATTCATCTTTTGACTGAAGTATATCATTTCTACCACAGCGAGTCCTAGTGAACGAAGAAATTATAACAAGTCTTCGTGGTAATGCCTATGCACCCGATCTACACCTCCAAGGTAGTGATCGACGGTAAATAGAGCGTCGTTCAGTGCTCAGCATAGTACAACCATGAAGCAAATCTATAAGTAGTAATCGCAGAGACCGACTCCCCGCTCGCCCATATTTTTGTACATTTGTAGCCAGCAAATTAAGGCTGATGAAAAGTTGACTGGTATGGTGTTGAGGTAATCAAGAATGAGGCGCACATTGTTTGCAACCAACAGAATAAACCATGTTATGTTCCTTGCTGAATGCTACGAACGATTATTTAAGCCCGCAAACTTAGCAACACTGTGTCTGCATCAAATCGATAAGGTCTAAAACTAGGTAGAAGCTCTGTTTGTTATAATATGCTCATATTCTTCTACTCAATCTTGAAAGTAAATATAGATAGCATCGAGATAAAAGTTACCAACTAGGGGAATGTGTCAGTGTTCTTTATTCAAAGAACTATTTACCACCTTATTCCGTACTCGGCCTCTGTCTGTGATTGATCTCTGCTTACCTGTAACGATATAGCTTATTGGCATCGTCATAATTATTCACATGCCCTTGGTAATGATGTATGCTGCTAGTTCTGCCCTTGCCACTTTCCCATCCAACTCGACCGAGGTCACTCTCTCCAAAGGCAATGCTTTGATGTATGAACAATTTCACGTTATACTATGTTGGAGCTCATATTACTGCCCAAGAACCATTGCACAATGTCTGAGAGTACCTCATCGCCACCAGTATGATGACCGCCCTATTTCCAGCACTCCACTATCACGGTCCCGGCAGTAGGCAAAAGCGATATCTATGAGGACATATGTTTCCGAGTACGGCTACAATTTCGAAACCCTAGATTGAGCGTGGAGGTAATGACAGCACTACGTTGAGCTCATATCAGGGGGCTCTGTCTCTGTTGTGACTATGACTATGACACGGCAATGTCTGTCAGCTACGGCAGGATGCCCGGCGGCGGTTCTTTGGCATGAGACTCCAACACAGGCAGATAAAAACAGTTCACTAGATTTCCTATGGGTAATAGATTTATTATGCATGTATCATTATTTGTATCATGAGCTTAGAGATGCTTTTCTCCTCACCTGCGTCTTACAGAATGAGATAGAGCTACAAGATGTGCCAGAAATCACCACTCCTAAGACTGGCTCCGTTGAACCTATAAAAAAAAAAAGGCACCACCCGTATTTCCAACCAAAACACGTAAAACGCTATTTGAGATCAAAGTTTTCAAGTTAAGAAAATTTCGAATAGCGATCCGAAGAGGTATTTGTCCCTGTTAATGGTTACAGGTTACAGAGTATTGCGAGTGAGACTTGCTCTCGGCGCTCAGATTCCTTCTATTACCACCGTGAAAGTAAAGTCCCTATTAGCTAGTAGCTACACCTTACAGAACTCAACTACCAATACCGCCATATAAAAACTCCCTTCTAGTACTAAGATGAATGACCCTCATATCATAATTTTTGATCAAGAAGGGGATGTATTGTCTAGATCTAGACACATAGGTTGTGTTCGGAAGCATAAGCTTGGATCTTGTAAGAGGAGTACGATATCATGGAATATTGACTGAAATTAACCGAATAAGGAGTAGTGTATGCAGACTAAAAAAATTCTTATGAAAGAGGGCATTCAGCAACTTATTTAGTATCTTGTTTAGTATCGTTGATGCGTACAATAGTATTAAAATGGGTGTGACAGCTGACAGCTTTCTAGGATCGTACCCAGATGACTTTGCTCAACTCGGTATTCAGTCTCGGTGCAACTCGGGAACAGGCATGGTACTATAGTTAAAGGTCTACGAGGCGATGACACGGCTTGCTGAGTCTGGTTAGGAACGTACGTGACTCCCGAAATTGGTAAACGTATGCAATAATACGATACCGTAAACACACCCTCACAAGCACTAAACAAGCCTTCAGGTAAGAAATGAAATCATGTCTCTAGTCCGATACAATTCATAAGAGGTACCAGGTAGCATAGCCACACCTCAAGTGCATGGCTATGACCAGAGCGATTTAGAGCAACAGGAACGAATAGCTCAACATCCCCACTAAAAGTACCATAGGAGTATAGAAGATATCTACGAACCGTTGGTGTGTTGGACTTGATAGGGGCTCTTCGTTTGGACATGCCCATTAGTGTTAAATCAAAACATGGTCTGGCGTAGCACTCTGATTCACATCTGAGTCAATACATCCCATTTCTTGGATAATGATGTGCGTGCGAGATGCCCTCGTTTTCGGATGTGCATTGCCCGTCATACGCAGTGAGAAGGCAGGCCAAGATCTGATAAGCGGCTCGATGTTACCTCCAACGAGGCAAGACATAGCAATTGCAAGCGATATGCCAGATCGAATGCCACGTAGCACACATATCGCATCTGTCTATCGCGTCATGAGATCCAGTCTCGTTCGCTGGCCTTGCGTGCTTGGGCGCCGGGGCTCATGCCTGCAGCCTATCAAGACCTGTCAGCGTGCCCAACCATCTAATCACTCATACCATCACGCCGTCAATACCGGGTAAAGCCTGAGCAGAGCTGTCCTCTCGCCTCAGAATCCCCAATGCGCATGCAATGCAGGTCTTGATGCTACAGTTTGCGTGGCTTGTCACCATGGAGGGCAAATGCATTGGGCGGTTGTATCCACAACGGATGGCTGTCTGATATGGGCGGGGGCGGAGAGCAAGCACACCAATCAACCTCGGGGGTTGCGGGAAGGTAGCTATCTGCGACAAACCCTACTGCATCTAGATCGTTTGTAGACAGCATGGCTTTCTCATCGAGCGAAGACATACGACCCAGGCTGAGAACCGAGATATACATGTAACAACATCGAGTTGCATGATCTCTCTTCAAAAATGTCGATGTGCCAGTGAGGTGGCAGTCGGCGCTGTTTGTTTGCAAGTCGTCGTAACTCTTGTAATAAGGCTTGTAACATGTACGACTCCTTCAGCCATTTACTCTGAGGCATCAAGGGCATCAACAGCAAAGCGCGCATTTCCAACCTACGGTACCTCTACACTACTAGATAGTAGGATATTAATACCTTACGGAATGCCCAAAGTACTGGAGGGGGCCGGTGATCCTAAGTAAACTCCACTGGAGATAGGGGCTCTTGCGCCCCTACAGCACTATAGGGCGTTATGGAGTGATCCTATAAGGGTATACGAGTAGAAGAAACGGAAAAGAATTGAAGTAAAGAACCTTGCTGGTCATGAAGGGGTTTTAATAGAAAAATTTGTTTGCTTACATGTTTTACGAGGTGCACTAAAGAAGCTTGCGTGGCATTCAACACATTGTCGTAAACGCATGGTCGATTTAAGACTCTCGCACGATACCGTATCATATTTTTAACGACGCAACGGGCTTACCGGCCAAGTCAACGGGTCGGTTATCCCATCGCCCTGGGTTCAGGGCTCAAAGGTGGATTACACTAGATCGACCTGCAGCTAGTCGTAGTGCGTTCGGAAGATGCCTGCGATAAATCCTGCAAACTCTTTAAATCTATCTCGGTACGGCCGTACTAATGCTAGGATACATATACCTTAGTTTAATACATGCACACATGGCTTAGCTAGAACAAACCGAAATTTGCTTTTCAACGGTCAGGCCGTCTCTTTCTCCCTCCCTCACCCCTAACTCCTAACTCCAAGGATAAGCGAAAGCATTGTGAAGCCGGGGAATGCATGGAAGCAAGATTATTACGATCCTTTAATAGAGTCACAGGTGTCTTATCATCAGTTCATTTCGCAATTAGGCGGATGGGGAAACAAAAGCCGAGAGACAGGCATCCCAGAGTTCCCAGCCGTCACATCACATCGTGTGAAGTGCGGGGGGGTTCCTGAGAGGCATGAAACATGAAACTACTGTATACTTAAGACGACGGGTATGCATAACTTAGAGGACTAGTCTAGTTAGTAGTGTAGATAGATGACTATCGTGAGATGTGGCGGGCACTAGATAGGAAATAGGTATGCAAACAGTGTCTCAAGACGGCGAACGGCCTTCCAGTCGTTCTTTTTCGATCACACTGCATTTATTACATCAGAAGCGAATCACCTCCGACTGGCCAATTATATGACATTCCAGCATTCCAACGTCGCGGAAACTGGGGCTAGCTAGGTTCCGTGTCCCGCCGCTGTGTGCTGAACTGGGCCAGCACAGCTTGGCTAGTGTTGAAGTGACTGGTCACCCTTGTTAGAGGCTCGAAAGGTATAATATTCCGAGCTGAGCTCATTTCAGTTGCTGTGACAACTCGACTCAAGACAGTAGAGGAGAGAGAGAGATGGGCATGCAAAGATTCTAAGACGACGACGCAAATTTAAGTCGTCAATAATTTGAACTGTAATATCGATGATAGTAAAGGGGGACGCCTCGAATACCTTTATCATTGTGAGGAACTGGCTAGTTATCTTCAGCGATTCCTATCGTCGAGATAAGTCTAGGTAGCATAAGTAGTTTTCCCCTCTTGGAGGTTACTAAGAGGATATCGGGGTTCCTGTACGTTCAGGGGTCAAGGTAACGAATATTGAACAGAAGTGACATGCCTGCTGTATTATTGCGTACTGCTTATTCCATTCCTGGCCGGCAGCTAGGATGCCATTGGACGATGAGGAAGCTTCCCCGTCTAGTAAAACCCCCCCATCTTCTTTCCCTCCCCCCTGTCCTGCCCCAGTCGCGTGTTATTAGCAGGTCCCAGCTTAGACTAAGGGGCCATTGGGCCAACGCTGTCCTAAAATGGCTCTACTAATTGCTGATTCTAGGTTAGGCATGCGCTGTGACCCGGCCGGAAAGTGACGGCACACATGCAAGATGGCCCGCTACTGCAGGTTCATAGGTGATCAATTATTCTTCTTACTTGTACTGTACAGGGCTCTTAAGGAAAGCGGAGGATAGCGCTGATGTACCCCTTGTCCGGCAGCAACATCGAAGCTGCCTGTTCCTCTCCTCATACCTGGCGACCTACTTACTTTACACTATCACTTTTGCCTACCTACCGACAACCTTCAGAGCTCGCCTTCTCTTGTCCTACCATTCGCTACCCTAGTATGTACTGAAGCAGGCTTCGATTCTCTGCACCCTCTGAAACCCTCTCCTATGGTACTAGCATTACGCCTTTGTGCTCTCTTCCCTCGTCTGGCTCTTTTGGTGGATTGCGTTCTTTCGTATCCTCAATCTACAAAGGTCTTGTCTGACCTACGGTTATGCTTCTTCGGAATATAGCCGCTCATTGGGGACGCTGAAACATCAGCAAGACAGTCGGATACTTCGTGTGGTGACACACAGAATCGAAGACATACTGATAGTGGTCGATCCATTTCTATGGCACTGACGATTCACGCACTTCTCGATTCCGTTCAAATGTGGGTGTGGTGGTGTACAGCAAGAACAGCCTCCCCCAACGCCTCTTTTATCAGCACATAGTACCGTTACAGGTTCTCAGCCAAGCCATGAGCCCCCGTGTCCAGTGAATACCACAACGGCCTCTTCTAAGCCGCCGATCCTCCAAACGTTCTTGCAGCAAACGGTTCACATCCGGTCCACGACGCACGATCCTGGCATTAATTCATCCCTTAAGACGCCTGAACCCTAAATCACTCCGTAATAGTACGAGGCTTACCATCGCATACGATATTTTGGGTGACTGTGGTTCTCCGCTGTGGTGGGCATGAGCTGGGATAGAAACGATACCCTTGCGCACACTGTTTAGTATCTAACTATAGCCCTTTGTGCTTGGCTCGCTCAGGAGCATCTTGACTATTTGATGAAGGGCTCCATGGTTGCAGTAGAGTTTAAACTGCTTTGGTATTGTCGAATAGAAGGTTGATAGCCATCTACCCGCAAGAGATCACAGAGCTTTCACAATGGATAGTACCGTTTCCCACAAAGAGGTTTGGGAGCGCCGACATCGTCGTGCATCCTCGCGAGGTAGCACGGCTAGTACAACGCACACCCAAATGACGACGAAAAGCACGAGTACTTCCTCTTCTCATCCGCGCGCAACCACACCGTCGAATACATCTCATACGCATAGGTATCACCATAGTCAATGCGACAAAGGGATGGTGGCTATGAGGCCATTACCACGTTTATCAAGAGAGTCGAGCCGGGAATCAAAGCAAACAACGGCGCCAGTCTCGAGTCTTCTACAACAAAGACTGGAGCGAGAAAGAAGGGCAGAGGGCGAACGGCTGGCCAGTCAATTTGGTGGCGAGCTGAGCTCGTCCACTGGTGACTTCTGGAATGGAGATGTCCAAAGCTCACCTGATAAGAGATACACATCTATAGTTGAACGACGACCCAAATCAAGCCAAGGAGATGATGCTTCAAGCCAAAGTAGTATGGGAGCTAAGCAAGTAGAAAAGGTAGGAGTATTTTGCTCGGCCACCCCTTATCATGAAATTCCATATGACTTACAGAAGCCACTTCTAGGCTGTATCTACTTTGCACAAGCAGAACTTTGACCTCAAATTAGAACTGTTCCATCGACGCGAAAAGCAGGCCACCTTGGAGGCGAGGGTAGAAAAGCTCGAGTCCGAACAGCGCGAATTGACAGACATTCAAGAGAATTTGCTTGTGGAGTTGGAAAAGAGAGACAAAGCGATTGAGGAAGCCGTTAATATGATAGTCAAGCTGGAAGCGAGAGTCGATGAATTGGTCCGAGAAAAGGAGATAGTCCGACGAGTCGAAGCTGACGGATCCTACCGTCATTCTCGTCCAAGCACATCTGAATCTTGTAATACCGCGACACCCAAAATCGACGATGATGGCGTCTTACAATTGACGAGTCCTAAGACGCTCGAACGGATGCCTAGTTTCCTGTCCGAGCGCAGCACACATACAGAGAACCTGCGAAACATCGTCTTGCAAGGCCGGAACAGTCTAATGCACATGCGCAAGGTTTCTGAAGTTTCTGCGTCAAGCGCCGAAGTGAGCGAGGTTAACCGCATCGCTAGCCCGAGTCTCAGCATGCTCAGCGAGAGCTCCTTCGTGAGTATCTATGGTTCCAAAGATGGGCAGGATACGTGTAGTTTACCGCCGCTGGAAGATGTGGTGGGTATGGATGGTGCTCTTGTTGATCGGTCACTCACGCCGACCAAGAGAAAAGTCATGACTTCCTGCTCACCTCAGAAGATTGCTAATCCCAATCGCCTGCCTAACATGATGCCAAGAGCAGGAGCCAGTCTCTCTGGTCAGCTCTTACCGCTGAAAAATACGTTGAACAATGGTTCCCCGCCCCAGAAGCTGGAAAAGCCAGGCGAGCAAAAGGGGTCTACGCATGATATTTCCAGGCTATCCACAACTAGTCGCAGGAGAGCAGTAATAACACCAACACCTCGATCTGCAGGTTCACCACCCAAAGCGAGCAAGCAGGAAAATAGTGAAACACTACAAAAAGTCCTGACCAGCTACCCAACGCATAAAGAATTAGCAAATTCTCACACTTTGCCACCAACCCCAGATACCGTCTCCTCCTCGGTCCTGCGAAAGCATAAGAACCTGTCCAGTTCACAGGACAGCCTTCCCGGACCGGAAGACGCTCTGACTGCGAGGTTTCTTGCGGCACCATTACCTGAGAGCACTGCCCATCTCGAGTCAACGGGGAGCCGGGGAGCTCGCCCCGCATTGAACGCACATTTGGCGTCGACTACAGCTTTCTCGGATCGTCGCGACTTACCAGGCCGTAACTACACGGAACTCGACGCAGACCTCTTCTCTGACTTCAGCAAGTTAGCCCGGTCGATCCCACCACGGCCTCGCTCGGCAGCAGAGACCACGATCTCGCGTCCTCGTACAGATAGCCTCGTCTCGGACTCAGACTCGGACTCGGACTCGGACGGTGGTGCGGATGCTCACTCCGATGTCGAAAGTCATGATTATTGGATGCGTGAAAGTTACAAACCGAACAAGCACAATGGCGGCTCTAGTACACGACGTGAGCGCAGGCGCGCGCCTTCTCCAGATTTGTTTTCTTTCCCCGTTAACTCAGGAGGGTGGGAACCGGACGCCATGTTTGGTGCACTTAAGGGTAGTGGTTTTCTTGGTCCCCCTGTAGCAGCCTTAAAGCGTGATCCTATTGATGAAATGGCATCTGCGTTACAAACGCCTCAACCAGGTCCGCTCGAGCCTGCGGCGGGTGTGCCCCAGCCTCCCTCACGCAGATCGAGCCTGAATGTTCATGCCGCGAGTCACCTCCTGCTCTCCTCATTAAATGGGAGACCTAAGAAGAGTCCCTCTCGAGAGAGCAGCGTGATGAGAGTCAACGCGAGAGGTAGGAGTAATAGCGTTGATTGTACTGGACATATGCCATTACCCCAGATTCAGACAGACGTAGGATCACCTACAAAGAGAAGTCAATACCCGCCCATCTCAGGACTCCAGTCGCGGGGACGAGGTCTAGGCCTCAACTTGTTCTTCAGAAGACCTGGATCAGAGAGCCGCAGTACTCCCCCAAGTGCCCCTGAATCGACTTCCTCATTGGCTTCGCATCAGGCACCATTAGCGCAGCAAATTCACTTGCGACATCTCACAAGGCCGTCAGGAAGAAGTAGTGTCCCACCGCCTGCAACCATGCCTTGGGCAACGCGTCCGATCAAGGTCTTTGAGGACGACTACCATAGTGCGACACCACCTCCCATCATGCGTAACCGCCCACAGCCACTGCAGGGGGACTTAGCTAGTCTCGACACTACAAATTCGGCGGCGTCGCAGGCTGCGGAAGCGGAGATAGTTCCAGCTTCGCCGACGACAGCACCCGGAGCCACAGCTGGCGTTGTTCAGATAGCACCGGGTGCGTCCCAAAGTGGAGGCAAGAGGAAGTGGCTTGGCCTCGGGAGGATGGGTAGCCTAAAGAATCGTACGGCCTCATGAAATGTCTAGCTTGTAGAATTTTGTATCCTTAAAAGAGGCATGTATAGTTGGCTAGAAGGACTTGTTGTGAAACAGCGCAAGCTGGAGATTTACCGCAGGGCGGAGTTGGTTGGATGATAAATGGAAACCAGAGCTGGAGCAGGTCTACTTTGAATTGATTTTGAGCGAGTCGCAGACCTGTTCAGAGAGCGTTGATGAACTAGACTAGAGAGATGCGGGCAAACCCGTTAGCAAGAACAGGCACAAGACCCTGGCTAAGACTGTAAATGTACAGTGCCCTTAGTCAAGGGATGCTACTTACTATCCTCTAATTACATACATAACTCTTCTGTATAGAAATGAAGGTCTTGAAGTGTATCAAGTAAGCCAACTACGACGTCCGCCTGCCTACTCATTGTTTGAAATTCTTCGCAGCCTCTTTAGTTTTTTAAACTTGCTAGGCTACTCAGATGGTTGTAGTATAAAAACTGCGAACTGTACACAGGGGTCGAAACAAGGGAGTTGAAGTGATTTACTGCTTAGAGTATTTTCTACCTAGCGCATGGACCAGACCAGGCCTCGCCTCTGACATCACCACATCCTAGCAGTCAGCAACTTCAACGCACGATATAACGTTTCATACTAGCCTTACTTTCATTGCAGCTGGCAAAGGCGTAAAGTGAGAGCCGGGTCGGCCGTCTGTTACACACTACGTATCGTCAAGGTGATGATCGCGCAATAGCAGTGGTTCTCCGCAAGAGACAGTCAAGATTGCAGATTTATTTCAGTCATGGCCAAGGCCAGAGGCCGTGACGGCGTTGTGGACGCATCCTTAGCTCGCCGACGCAGCGCGAGAAATGTCAAGCTAGACCCGAACGAGGCGCTTGTGAAGCGAGAGAACGGAAATGATGAGGAGGAGACGCGAAGAGCGAGTAAGAGAGGGCTCACGCCGCCGTCACCGGCTCCGGAACGTCGGCGAAGCAAGAGAATCAAAACGGACGACAGCACGACACAGGATAGCGACAAAAAGAACAAGCCGGCACCGAAGAAGAGGGAGCATGGATCTCTGGCATCCACCACACCACCACTACCCGTCAAGGTAGAGACCGACCAGAGTCCGCGCAAACCCAATACGACGAAACCGAGCCACCCGGACAAAGAGGCCGATCTGCTACAGGCCAAGAAACTCAAATCGTACTCGCAGTTCGCGGCGGCGCGCCAGTCGCCGTTCCCGGACTTCGCGCACCCGCAGCCGGCGGAGTGCAAGCTCGCGCACAAGATCCTGGCGTCGCTCCACGGCGAGCGGCGGCGGCCGGAAGACCAGGGCCGCGCGACGGTCGCGCCCGCGCTGCGCGCCGGCTGCGGCGACTCGCCGTCCGTGCTCGACGCGCTCGTGCGCACCATCCTGTCGCAGAACACGAGCGACGCCAACAGCACGCGCGCCAAGCTGTCGATGGACCGCGCGTACGGGCGCAGCGACGCGTGGGACGCGGTCGCGGCCGGCGGGCAGGCGAAGCTGCAGAAGGCGATCGAGAGCGGCGGGCTCGCGGCCGTGAAGTCGAGGGTGATCCTCGACATCCTGGCGCAGACGCGCGCGCGGCACGGCGCGTACTCGCTCGACCACCTCTTCGGGGCGTCCGACGAGGAGGCCATGCGCGAGATGCTCGCGTTCCGGGGCGTGGGGCCCAAGACGGCGAGCTGCGTGCTGCTGTTCTGCCTGCGCCGCGCCAGCTTCGCCGTCGACACCCACGTCCACCGCATCGCGGGCCTGCTGGGCTGGCGGCCCGCCGGCGCCACGCGCGACCAGACCCACGCCCACCTCGACGCGCGCGTCCCCGACGAGGACAAGTACGGCCTGCACGTGCTGCTGGTGCGGCATGGCAAGGACTGCGAGGAGTGCCGCGCCGGCGGGAAGAATCTGGGCCGCTGCGAGTTGAGGAAGGCGTTCCGGAAGGGGAAGGTGAAGGGCGAAGCTGGAGACGAGGTTAAAGAGGAGGAGGTCGAGACTATTAAGAAGGAAGAGGATGGAGATGAAGATGTGAAGGGATTGACGGAGTAGGATGGACATAACAACTAACTACTGCGAGCTGACGCCGTATTTCTTAGGCTTCAGTTGCTTCTTTGTATCAACACTATAATGTGTCTAAACGTTGAGATCTAAATATTTGTAATCACTAGTTAGCTCAAGGACGGTCTCAGAGTAATATTGTTTATTATTTATCTACTTAATTATAGTTGTTGCCGCAAAACGCGATACAAAATTATCGAAAATCATACTTGGTAGATGCTCGCAATATCTGATATGTAGTATCTATTGTAGATGATTATAGTCGTGGCAAGGATGTAGTTGATTGATCTAGATTTTAAACTTATTCATTCTGTTTGATTTTAATATTTCCTGATGGAAACTTCAACCTAGCTGCTATGTAGTACTTCACATGCGAGGGTTTAGTTCTAGTTAATCATGAAATTTGTACATAGGACGCGAGCAAGCCTATCATTACACAAGATTTATATTCAGTATGAGCAACTCGAAGTAGGCTGTCATGTTACTGAACCTAGGGACGACACCTCCTTTACATACAGGAGCTGACAGGTACTCATTGTGCAAGTAACGAAGGCATCAGGTATTGACTTTTCAAACCATCAACCAGCCCTCTGATTAACTGGAACGGCGCTACAAAAGGCTTCGGCGTTGTGAACCTTTTGATGCTTAGTATCGTGGTATTGTCTACTTTCCGGCAAACGTCGAGGTTGGGTGAACAGATGCTCTGACGAGTTCACTTCCCAAATCACGCAGCTTATGCTGACTTTAGGGCTGCTTCATAGTCGAAAGATGCCAAAATGGGCGCTTGCGCCTCTGTAGCCCACTAGTGCGGGTGAAGTCCGCAGGGCGAGGTTTTCAGCCGATTTCGATTTTCTTGCACCAGTCTCTTCCATGTTGAACTTGGTAATTACAAAGCCAAACTTCCATGATCATACTCACGAAGCCAGCTATGCAGATGCCCGCGCTGTCACTTACACTTGTCGCGCCAAGACTAAACTCCCTCTCCGATATGGGAACATTATCCATAATGTCGGCGAACGTGTTCACATAGACACCGCCCCCCAGGAGGCCTTCCCAAAAGATGATCAGGAATATGATGTAAACATTGGGTATAAAGTTGAGTAGTGAATGGAGTGTCAGCAGCACAAGATTACCGATCTGAAGAAAAGAAGGGAGATATAAATGTCGAATCCGGATAAAAGCGATGGACGAGCGCGAAATGAAAACGCCAAGCTGGTAGAGGAAGCCATACATCGGATAGAAGTCTCGGTATTCGCTGAAAGGCGAAGAATCCAGTGGGAAGAGCAAGGTTGGCGATACCCCTTGGTTGATAGTGTATTCAGCTACATAAACCAGCAGCAAGGGAAGCATGTATGGAAGGAAGAGAGACTTGGCACGACGAAGATTAGCCCCAACTCTCGACCATGTATCCACGCTACGCGTAGGGAGGTCGGCAGGCGTGACAGCAGGTCCCGGGGCGAGAAGACTCGAGGCAGCATTTGCTGTCGGTATATCATCGACATCTTTGGGGCCCACCTCGTCCGACTCTAGAATGGGCTCATACTCCCGTATCCTTGTTGCCTCCCGAAGGGGCCTTCTGGGGAGGATGAGGAAGAAGCTGACTAGCATTATCACAGGTAGAGAAGCGGAAGCCAACAGGCTATGCTTTACACTGAACCCGATCCAGTCAGTCAGCAGGACATACAGTCCAGCGCCAACCAAACCCGCGGCACCGGTGCCGCTGCCCCACGCTGCAAGGCTTAGGTGTCCATAGTAGTGCGTCAAGCCGAGGAAGCTGAGTTCGCCGCCACCACTGGTCAAGCTGGCGAGTATGACGCCTGCCATCTTGACCCCAACTGACTTGTCGGGGGGGGTGAGGGCAATCATGAGCATGCCAACGGACGAGATAACGGCGAAGAAGATAATCCGGACGGGATAAGACACCCTGTGTATGAAGTAGGGGGCGATTAGCTTCGTAAAGAAGGAGGGAAGAACGTCGGCGAGGAGGACTACGCCTTTGGGTACATCGGAACCGACGAGGTCTTGGGCGGCGGAGAGGATGATGACATAGAGGACGTTGTTGATCAGCCCTTTGAGCTCGTCAGTGACTCGACCAACAGAGGGGGTCGATGCCAAACAAGGCGAAATGCATACCGAAGAGCCAAAATGCCACAAAGACGGACGCATCGGTATCGTGGAAGACGGAAGACAGGCGGGCTTTGTAGAGGGCCCAGGACGAAGACGGAGAGCCTGGCATTGGCAGCAAGCCGGAGGAAGCTGGGGAGTACCTGGCCGGAGACATGATCGAAGCCAGGTCGAAGCTTGAGGGCTGCCGAAATGGGTTTAATGGCTAGCAAGACATGGCATGGTTTAGAGTGAGAGACAGCGTACGGATCGATCACGAGGCAGTTTGATGTGAAGGGCTGAGGCTATATTCGGCTTGATAAAGCTTCTAGACGGCCCTTATCGGCATGTTCGTAAGATGTGCACGCGACCACACACATTGCAGGTAGTACCAAGGAAGTATCGGCAGCTGACTTAAGTAGTCAACTTATAGGTACATGCGCTTTCAGGTACATCGCAGTACTGCCTGCCCATCAGAGGCACCGTACATATACCGTAGAGCTCCCTAAGATACCCACTATTAAGGCTGCTACACAGCACCCGTAAAGAGGTCCTATACAAGAATGACATGGTGCTCGCAGGTGGTCTTAAATTCGACATCGGGTGCATTTAATGTTCTCGAGCCGCTAAAACCCAAGAGCCTTTTCCTTTAAACACGAATTTGAAACATACATGGCACCTTGAGATGCATTCTGCTCTATATCGATGCCAGGCAGTGTTGCAGTCGCGACAATAACGTCCACCGTTGAGGACTCGCTTATTCTCGCCATCTAGGAACGAAACCTGGTCCTCTCAAAACATGCTGCACGTCACGCGGGCTTACACACTCTTGAGATACAGATCAACCATGACTGGGAGTAAAGGAGCTATCAGCCAGACTTCTATCCCTAGCATACACTCACGTCCCAGGTAGCTTGATATTCTCTTTAAATGGTTTATAGTAGTATAGCGTTATTAGAAAGTATGTATCCCTAAGTTAGTATACTCTGTGGAGTACGGAGTCACCTTAACCTACACCTACAAAATGGTAGAGAGGGTAGCCGTGGTCTATAGGCGAATGATCGGATTTATGTGCAATGTCAAAGTACTCTAGTCCATACATAGACGTGTTGGGAACCTAAGGATGGATCTGTGTGCAACTTTCCTCTGCGTAGCTACCAATATGCTATTGGAGTGTTGAGTGGTTCGCTCCTTGGTCGATATAACCCATATACTAATGGCAGTAACTGTTCAGATCAATTTTAATCATGTTATCTTTCAAAGCTATCAACACTGACCAACTTTCTATTTTACGCTCTCTCTCCCTGTCTTTTTCACCCACTCGTATGGTCAAATCTCCTTTCTGCAGAGCCTAGCACGGGTTTCAAATAGCAATTCTAGATGGACTACGAACCATACGAATCAGGGTCCCGGCACTGCCGGCTCGGGATTCTCCTCCTCTGTTAAGTCTAACTCGGGATAGTATCGGTAGATGCCTTCGGCATATTCCCGTCTTCGGTTACTGGCGAGGTATTCTTTGATTCTTGGTCTTTCCTTCACAGCATCGTACAGCTTAAAAACATGCACATATTTTGCAGATTTCTCAGCAGCCGCCATGGCTGTTCGAAATGCAAATTTGACGCCATCGATAGCCTATAGTTGCCAATGCGGTCAGCTGGGGGATCCTAGAAACAACATAGCCCGCTGCTCATCGACCTTGGTTTGCCAAGGCATAGTACGCTTTTCTCGGTATTATCGTCTAGGAAACGTACCTGAAACAACACCAAGTCCGCATAGGTCAGTTGTCCTCCGTATAGCCATGGCCCATCTCCGCTGGCCTGTCCTTGAAGCACACGCTCGAAGTATCCCAAAAACTTGGGCAACCGGGTTCTGACAAAGTTGGAGCTCTTTCGCAGTGACTCCTCCTTTTGGTCTTCGTAGTATAAACTCGTTCCTACTGGGTGGTGGCAGTCGTGAACCTCGTTGCACAACCCGTCTAGTGCGGTTAAAGCGAGAGCGTTCACGCGGTATAACGCGTCCGGGTCGCCATCTTCGCCCTCGGCGGAAGGAACCAGGCCGAGCCGTGGACCTAAGTATAACAGGATATTGGATGTCTGGCTGATAAGCAGATCCCCGTGTCGGAGGATGGGGGGTGCGAGGGGAGGTGGGTTGATGTCATCGCCGACGTTGCTGTCGCCGATCTGAGCAAGCACCAGGTCCCTCCCTTTCTCTACGTCCGCAGTGTCGGTGTAGGTCGCGCCGGCCTCTACAAGTGCCAGGCGGATGAACTCACCGCGGCCGGGGGGGCCAGGCCAATAAATTAATTCGTAGGGTACGTCCTTGACGGATTTCTGGCGCTTCGGGGCGGACATTGTAGTGGTGTTTGAGAGGACGGCGAACGTGTAAATTCTCTTTAGAGGCTGAATTTAGAGGTTGCAAATGTAACGGCCAAGGTCGAGGATGAGTAATTATACCGTAGAGCGACTCAGGTCTAAGGGGCTCTATGTGTATACCTAGCTATAGAAATCCGAAAATGATAATGAGGTCGAAGCCACTACAGAGGTTATAGTCTAGAGGCTAGGGGGGCTGGAGAAGCGCGGGGAAGTCATATTTACTGCGGTGTAGCAAGCCCCAAACATCGAATAGGTACGCAGTAGATTTCCCTGTTGTCTAAGTACCTTTACCTTAGGTACATAATTAGTCTCCCATCCCGGGGTAAGCAATCGTACCTGTGCATCCCGTGTGTATGCAGAAAGAGACGCCATGATGCACGGGTTAGCACAGTTCTATTCGTCAATTGGTCAGTCGGACGTATCGGGATGGGGGTAGTTGGTGCGGGGGGCATGCTTGTGAGATGCTTGTGAGAATGACGAATCTCCTTGACTTACATGTAAGCGTATCATATGACGTAAAGGTGCATACTGCGTGCATGTGGTACAGGATGGATGCTCCTGCCTGCTCCCGAGGCACCCGACGAAAGATATCGAGATACCTATCTGTATCTACAAGTAGTAGTCCACCAAAGTATTTAACTGAGAGGAAGTGGACCGCCTGCATACCTCTTCATTATTAGAGTTGTGGAGAGCATAACACTGTTAAATAAAGAAAGAGAAGGCTATCGCTTAGAAAATCTACTAAAGCGAAAACATTGTTCTACTAATACTAGTGCCTAAGTGTTTTACACCTATCTGCCTTTGAAACACCCAAGTACAAACCACGGTTTCTTAGAAGTGCACAATCAACTCTGTCTAGCAGGTCCGTAATAGTCAAGGGAAGGGGTATCATGTACGTAGAATTATACAGCAAACAAGTGCCAGTGGACACCAAATGAAAATCACACGGCCCATGCGAGCTGCTTGCGCCTCGATCCTAGTATTTCGAGACGGCATCTTCGATGACCTTCTTGCATGTCTCGGGATCTGTAAATACGTGCCACACGTCACGCGGTATGCCTTCGAACGCTTTCTCGAACCGGTCGGGTTCGTTCTTGGCCTCGATGCCGATAGCTGCTATATCCTCGACTTTGCGGATAAGAATGACCTTGACCCAGTCGGGGTGCTTTCGATAACTAGTTCATGACATATGTCAGCAGCAGCACGGTTGCCTATAAGAGGAGGGTCGGGTGCTTGGGGAGGGGTGGTGGTGACTCACATCTCACCATAGGCCTCGGGATCTGTCTGCGTCGAGTCACCCACACAGATCATTTTCCTCCTGGGCAGCCAGGAGTGGATTTTGCTTATGCGGTCGACCTTGTAGTCCTCCGTGCCGAGCGTCAGAGTGGTCAGAAGTCCCTGGACGCTCATCCAGCTCGAGTCGCGCAGAATAATCGTACCATGCGGGTAGTGGTTTTGGCGAAATTCGCGAAGAAATGGGTAGAGGTTGTACGGTGACGCAGACAGGTAAAACCACGACGAGGCATCCTGAACCAGAGAATGAATATACTTGTAGAGCTCGGGCATGCCAGGGCAAGGTTGTGGATGGTCGGTGAACGTCGTCCGGAGGATACCAATGGGATCGCCCGTCTGTGTGATTTTTATCGTGTCGTCAATATCTGCGCTGTGTTAGTGTCTTTGACCAGACATCCTCCGTGAGGTATTCGTTCCTACCGGATATGATACCCCAACCCTCGGGGTCCGCATAGAATGTCTTCATCTCAAGAAGGCCGTTGGCGCCCTTGGGGACTTGGGCAAACGTAGGAACAAGACGTTTGCCGTCGTCCCTATCGGTCAGCTTCTTAATCTCGCTGCTGATACCGTTGCTCCCGCTAGGGCCCAGCTTCAGGGGCTGGCTTCCCCCATGTAACACCTTGACCTGCGCTCCTGGTTTTATGTCCTGCACAAAAGGCAGAAGCCTCTTCTCGATGGTATCGTACTCAGGATCGTGCTCCTGCAACTCGACCTTCTTAGCGATAGAGCTGACGGCGTCGATGACTGTACAGGAAGAGTGCTGCGAGAACATGGCAGCCACATATTCAGCTTCCCACAGGCCCGTCTGTTCGTTGCGATACGCAGTGTTGTCGAGTAGCCATACTGTGTCCTGTGCCGTTACCGGCCGCGGCAGCGGGTTTTTCTTGCCTAGGTAAGAGAGGACGCCGTAGAATTTGTCTTTAGCTGCCAGCGCAGATGTGACGAGAGGGATCTTGCCCGAGAAATCGGGTAGATCTTGTTCAGTCTCATCAAACTGGCGCTCTTTGCGTGTACGTTGCTGCATCTCAAGCGCTGGTGTGTTTCTGTAGTTTGGCGCCATCTTGGCTACGAGACGGCCGCTGCAGGGCTCTTTATGAATAGGCAATGTCTCGGCGATGTTACTTCTCACTGCCTCAATGTTGGAAGGCTGTGAGAGTGCCGCGTGACCTCTGGACGGGAACGACAGGGTCGAAGCAGGGCCACGGGGTTGCTAACTGGCTGCTCTAGATTCAAGGAAGCAAAGCGCAGCATCAAATACCTAAGAAAAGACACCAGACTCTAAATTTCCCTAAGGAAAGAGAAAAGATAGCTTATATGTACCTCGGTGTGATGGTGTTGGTCAGCCGGGATGTTCACCTCTCCTGCTGCCTCCCTTCAGCTGCTCTGATTGATATAGCAGCAAGGCATGGGACAATGACGATGAGGTCAGATGGGATGCCGGTGTTCCCTCCCAGGTGCCCGGTTATAGGCCGCTTGCACCCCCATCACCGAAAACAGAACTGGTGCTCCATCAATCAGAGCAGGTCGCAGGACGCTTGTTCCCCGTTTTAGCCGTTTCAGCTTCATAACGAGCCAGTAACGATGCCCGATGCATCTGTCACCTCCATCGGTAATCATAAAGGGACAGTAGAGAGTAAAGCTGCACACCACATGCATGATCCCTAAGAGCTTGGCCACCCACCAATGTGTAATCAAGGAGTTGACCGGGACCTACAAAGCATGCTGCCTTAACGGTATGTAAATAAGTACTTGCTGCAGGTATAGATACATTATAGTATTTAACTGTAATGCATGTGTTAGTGTTGGATACCTATACTTCAACAATACGTACTTACTTTAGCTCAATGACATTCTGAAGATAATCCGGATGAGGAAGCTGTAAAGAATATAAAACTGCAACGGAGGTTTTAAGAATATGTCCTTACGCACTACGCCGCAGAGCTGTATTTATTATTAGTAGCTTGATCTATGTCTACCTGTTTGGCTGCTGCTGGTTGGGGCCTGGCGTAGGGGCCCCTGGACTCTCCATTAAATTAATCCTAGGACACTCTCATCTCTGCCAAATCAATCTGTCCGCCGACTCGCACAAGATGGCGACGTAAGTTAACCGTGATTCTCTTCTATGACGCCTGGCATTCTTTACTTGACGATTGTGACGCAATAAGTGGCGTTGGAAAACATTCGCTTCTACGAGACGAAACCAGTTTCCAGACTCGAAATCTTGGACACGTAGAGGTTTATTAGTCATAAACATTGGTTTATGCTGCCTAGACTATGCTACGATGCAGCCATGACTTCGCAATCTGACGCCACCTCAGGCCTTTCTAGTATAGACCTCTAATTCTGTCTTGGTGAGGTCTGGGTTCAATTTTTATTGCTTATATTTAGAACTCAAGGTAGACGTTTAAAGACAAAGTTTGTTTATTTGTCATATTGAAACACGCATCCCGAAGGTTTCGTACTCATTCTAGGAGGACGTCTCACCAGCAGCTGATGTTGCATCCTTTCGTCAGCCAGTATGTGACCCAAGGCATTCGGATGAATAGTGGCTTGTTGAACGCTAGAGTTGCACTACAGAGCAGGATTGCAGGACTTTCAGGGGGTGGGTGGCTTATGGTGTTACAGCTAACGAGGGCTCTGTTGGTGTATTGTAGTGGATTCAATGGCGGTGCTTGGAGCGATTGTTCTCTCAGCCGGTCTTGTACCGCTTCGTTTGTCATAACAACTTCCGATGGCTAAATCCGGAGCCGCTGTCACCCTAGATCACGTAATTATCTCGACCGCACTTCCGAAAGTACCGAGAAGCAACTAGGCGTGCCAGGTCATAGTGTATTATTTCACCCATTCTCGTGATGGGTATGAGTTGAGATCCGATGAGCTCTGAGGGCCTAACATCAGCAGAGGCTCCAGGAGAGAGATTAAGAGCTATACTGAACGGTCTACACGTTTGTGAGTCAACAGCTGATATCATTCGATAACATCAGGGTATAACCAACCAGTATGTTCGAAATTAAGTGCGTAGGAAGTCCCTATGAGGTGAGATCCCACCTAACTCCTAATCACAACGACTAAGAGCTTGTGCTCTAGATAGGCGTAACACACGGGAAGGCAACGAAGGACAAAATCGCAAGCTCAATAGACTTCTATGGCCGATTATTTCATAAATCGTGTTCGCTGGTATGGGCTGAGGTGGTGCAAGAAGCTGCGAGATACGTCGAGCCTCTCGAACGCATAGCGCCGCGGTATCTAGAGGAGATCAGGGGCATCGCCGAAGGAGCGGATCGAACATTCCTCGATGTATTGGCCCTTAACATACGGACCGAGATTATGTTCGGCCTCTTCTCAGATGCGCAAAGGGATCTCGCAAAAGCCCCGAGCGACGGTTGCACTAGTCTTGGATGGCTAACGGCATCGAGATCTTTCCTCTGTCAAAATTGGGACTGGATGGTCGAACAAGGCCAGAACCTCGTCATTTGTCACATCTCCCAGCCAGGCACCGGTATCCCGGACTTCTCGATGATCACCGAGGCCGGTATCATCGGGAAAATCGGGCTCAACGCCGAAGGTGTCGGCTGTTGCTTAAACGCCATCAAGTGCCGCGGCGTGGACACGTCAAGACTACCAATACACTTCGCGCTGCGTACAGTTTTGGAATCGCTCTCGCGTGCGGCCGCTGTGAAGGCCATCAAGGCGGCCGGTGTCGCTGGTAGCGGACACATCCTCATCGGTGACGCTACCGGGTCCATGGGACTCGAGTGCACAAGCAAGTGGGTGAAAGAGCTACACATGGACACCGCGAACCGGGTATGTCACACTAATCACCTTGTCCTTGACAATTCAGACGTCTATGAGCCAGCATGGTTAGAAGACTCGCCAGCAAGGCTCGCACGAGTCCGTGAACTCGCGGCCCAGGTATCTGATCCGACTCCGGACACCATTACCGAGGTTTTCAAAGACACAGAAGGATACCCTAGGTCGATCAATAGGAGGCAGGAAGGCATGTCTGAGACTGAGACGCTGTTCACTATCGTCATGGATCTCACAGAGAAATCCGCACGGGTCACGTTTGGCAGGCCATCAAATATTCGCGAGCAGGTCGTCTTATCATTCTAAAAAAAAAAAAAAAAAGGTGCTTTCACATCAAGCTTAAACAAGATTTAACAAGAGCTACGACAGCGTGTGCCGATAGCCTCTAAATATATTCACCTTAATCGGAGACCTATATATACATGAGCATTGAGATGCATTCTTTAAAGCCTGCCTATGTCCCTCCCTTACCTGTGCCTTCAATCCATCCGATATCAACCCCATACTTGTACACTCCCCAGCTTTCCCACCACCCAAGGCTGAACAGCCAACCCTCATAAACGCCAGCAGTCCGTAGCTCGGACTCTGTCCGCCATTCGGCTCCGTATGGCACGAGTTTCCGTGTGCTTACTTCGCCATCGGCCAACAGCGTTGCTGTTCCTGCGATGCTACAGGGATTATGTGGTATAACCTTGTCGATACCTCTGAGTAGGATTCTACTAACAATCGCGCACAACACCATAACCGCCAGAATGGCCTGGAGCGCGATTTTGGGTGCTGTTTCCTGCTTTAGACGCAGTCGGCCAGGGACGTCAACTTGGGTCGCGATATGGACCAGGTTTGCTTTTGCGGCGACAGCGAACGGCGTTGCTATTTCAGTGTCAAGGTTTGTTGTCCGCATATTTTTGTCGATGGCTTGCGGCATATATGTCTTATAGAGTTTATTTGTCGCATCAATAAGATTCTTAACGTTGCTGCTTCCAACAAGGGAGTCTATAGGCAACGACGCGTTGGCCGTGGCAAGAAACTGTACGAAATTGTCGAGCTGATCCTGCTCAATAACACCGCCTCCAGGGGCTGGGATCGTAATGTTTCCAGTTCCATACGCGAGGGTTAGCAAGAGGTTATTGAGGGGAAATTCAAACACTCGACCCGTATAGTTCGAGAGTTGGTTTACTAGGTACTTTGCTGTCGACTCATCGGTGACAGGGGGTGCGTCTGGCGAGATAACGCCAAGTGAGGGCAATGTCAAGGTGACGTCGGCATCGACGACCTCCATATGCTGAAAACACATGATGCTTGTGACATCAATGTCAAAATCGTACGTGGTGAAATTTTTCGCTTTCGACAATTTAGATATGGCCGATCCCCGCCCAAGAGTCACTGCAAACGATGGACACCCATAACCCCCGACCCAATTCGCCACTGCTTCGGGTGCATAGCTCGTCGCCATAGGGTGATTTACATCAGTGTCGATGGCTCTATTACCCACGACGGAGTCACTGTACCACGAGAGGACGCTGGCATGCCCAAAATAAATTGGGCGTCCGTCCTTGGGAAGTGCAAATCCCTGAAACCAGGGGACCGTCGTGACATTTTCTAATGGGTGCTCACACGCCCATGGTATGACGGCAGTTAAATTTAGGGCTACCCTGTCATCTGGAATCTCACCATACTGAGCTGCTGTGCTATCCCATTTCGCCATCACTGATCCAGGTGCAATCACGCTGCAATTGAGAGAAGGGCGCGTCGCCTGCAGCTTTGCTACGAATGCCACCTCACTCCCCGGCATTATATTTTTAGGAGAGTCCGTCGCTGTCAGTACATTGAAAGCGAGGTCCCCGTAGGTCCATTCTGGATACGGCAAGCCATTGAAGGCAATCAAACCGGCGATAGTGCCGGCAAGATTATCGTCATAGAATAGGTTGTTGATTTTGAAGTCAAAGATATCGCTCTGTGTTACGGTGACAGACTGGGGTGTTGGCACGGCTATAGTGATGAAGAGCCCAGACACGAGAATGGGAAGCCAAGCAGCGAGGAACGTCGCAATCATGATTAAGACCTCGCCGAAACTGCCGTTCTTGACAGCCAAGAATATGCGGTGCGGAGCAAGTCGGTTGGTCAGGTTGAGAAACAAGGATCTAGAGGCTGTTGCACTTCCCCGACTATTAGAAATTAAAAGTTAGAAATGACTACTTCAATTCTGGCTCATCCAATAAGGATCTCGGAGCATGCGGAAGCAAAGGGTATGTGAGTGTCAAAACTTTACTAAACTAGGAAAGAAAGGACTCTGGAATACGTACTGCAATGCCAACCAAGGAGCGAGAATACAGACTGCGAGCTGCATGCTAGTGAACATGCTGGCAACCACAAACGCCGCAAAGGCAGAAATATAGGTTGAGAATCCATGCGTTGTAGCGAAGCCATTGGCGCTGAGGTCGACAAAGCCTTGGTTCTGATCAGAACGGCGCTGGATCACTTCGAGGACGGCGATGAGAATGAGCGGAAGCAGGATAGCAATTAATTGAAACCACAGTTTAACAGAAGCCGGAACCCACCAGTGTTCGGACTGAAGCGAGCTGGGATCGCATGTCTCCTGGTCTGCTATTGGGTCCCTATGCTGAACCGGATCAACCGTAAAGGTGGATTGAAAACCTGGAGAAAGGACACTTCGGAAGCTGTACGAGCAAACTTTTTGATGAATCCGGCTTGATCTTGCAGCTCCTAACCCCGACAGGAGGCTCCGCAGCGTAGAGCTCTCGGCGAGTATAAGAGCAGTTGCTCCTATTGAACCAGGGTCCCGAGGTACCACATTCCAGGGACGGACAAAGACCAAAAGCACCGAAAGTCCAGCCAGCAGCGCAAAAGAAGTGCTCATGAAGCCTACAGATAAAGCTCTAACCCACAGGCGGTTCTCCTGGCGAAGAACAGAACCATCGGCTGTCGTGTTAGACGGTTTCATCATGTACTTGTGAATGAGCTGAGCGGCTATGCCATTGAAAGCTGCAGTTCCGCTACTAATCAAGCGCTGAGGTTCCATAAAATACCCGATACTAACATTATTATTCATAGCCGAAAGTATTTGGTAGAAAGTCGGCACTTGCTTAGATAGGACCCAGTCCTGTCCGCCAGTGCCAAAATACGTTTGATCCAGTGACGACTGAACAGCCGCCCCCAGGTTAGCAGGAGGAAAGCCAGGGATTTCAGACGACAAAGTTGAGACTGCATTAGCCATCATAGATTTGCTTTCGCCATCTGCTCCATTCATGTAGGTTACCTCGTAATTACTTATGTTATACGTGGCCTTGCAAACAGCAACAGTGAGATTTTGTATATAAATGTAATCTGGAGAACTGCGCATGGGGTCATAAGGGGAAAACCGAAGATCTGCTAGCGTCATGACGATTCGGTGCTCAAAAGTAATGTTCGAGGGATCCGGCAGTTGGTAGTATGAGTAATCGATACTAGGATCACACATATAGTCGCCAAAATAACCCTCATAGGCTTGCGTTGCATTCGGCTGATGGTATCTAGCACGTAGAGGATTAGTTGTGGCTTACAGCATAGTCTCAAATGTTCGTTTCAAGCTATCAACTATGTTTCCGTATCGGAGTTGGAGGCGCTGGATCTGGATGCTCACATATCATGGTCTGGGCCCTCAGCAACAATAATGTTAGTGAGGTTGCAAGACGGCGTAGTGATGTTCAGGACAAAAAACTGTGCCAGGATACTCCACCACGGTAGTTCAACTTCAGTACCATTCATTCCTGGGAAATACTCGCAATCAAGAGTCGTCTCCGCCCCAGGCACGGTAGCGGTATAGTTTGTACCATTTACTGTGTCTGGGCTAGCTATAGGCGAGAAGTCTGGCACTACGAGCCCACGATCTATGGCAACACCAGGTAGTGGCGCAAGGCCTTGAACTCGCGTGCCGTAGTATAGCACAGTTGGGTGGGTTCCAATGCTGGAGGTAGAGTTACTCAAATGAAAGTCGCTTCCATTGAATGCGCTCGCGACTGTGACCGGAATACCGTCCTTTTTCAAAACGGTGGGCTCGAGGACAAACAGACCGGTAGAAAAGATGGTCTGCGAATAAATTAGTCGGGACAGCATTACTGATAAAAGAGTGGATTCGCACAGCTAGTTGAATCAACAGAACCCCAAGTATAGACGCGACTACAGCCCAGTGACGCCTTTTTGTTGCTCTCCACAACGCAATCAGCAGGAGAGGAGAGACGTACTCTAGAAGGATGCTTCTATCTCCTGCTGTGGGACCTCGGCGCAGCTCTTTCCAAGGTGTTAAAATCTTGTTTGAGTAGTCAACCTGGACCCAAAGACTGAGTACAACAGTCAAGAAAGCTGTCGGTCCAAATCTCCAACCATACTGTCTCGTGACATCCTCCGTGCTCAAGCCCCGATTTGTTTCAGAGAAGTGGTATAACAAAATAGTCACTAAGAATAGCGAAACGAAAAGTACGGTAAAGCTGACAAGAACCTCGGTCTGCAGCCACACCGAATTCCACATCTGGTGCGCAACATCCGAACCTTTGTTTAGACTTGCCGCGTCGTTTCTATATTCGAGACTCGATGGGTCATCGATTGAGATCGACGTAGAATGGAGCTTCGTTTCGGGCCCGGCTTCGTCATGTTGCGGCACCATGGTGAGCGCGCTTCGCTTGTTGCAGATATAGGGCTATAATAACCTCTCGCGATCGTGGAAGGCCGGACGAAATGGTAGCAGTCGATTTTCATCTGTCAAGCCTGGTAGTGTTTTCCGCACGCTGAAACGGTGAAGCTATAAGCTCCGTTCACTCGCAGTATCGTTTGTCTCACGATAATCCTTGGTTCGCGTAGTGGTTGTTCTGTCCTCCCCCCCTTTTCCTCCTTCGTCGTATTGGAGCCTGGAAACGCCAATGTAATCATATGTGTGAAGCTTTCGAATGCGTACGTCGCTAGACAATAAACAAAGCCGCAGATAAACAATCAATCAATACAAGGCTCAAATACAAGCGAAGAACTGCCTAAGGCAGTCCATGACCCAGCGTGTTTAAATAGATCAGCCCTATCATCAGCTTGGCGGGCTAAGGAGTATAGCACCGGGGGGTTTGTGGCAAACACGCTAGGACCTTGGTTCTTCTGCTAATTAGCGTTCAGCCATTGGGCTAGACGAAGCCGTCATGGATGGACCGGACCGACTACTAGCCCAAGTGGACCAGGGTCTTTTTCTTTTTGAGCATTATTAGCCCTGGCATGCCTGTTTAGCGTGGTTAGCGTGATGTATGCGTTTGTGATCCTGTTGGTCGGGTATAATACCATACAGGTCGTTGATAATCAATATGTTGGAGTTGTTTGAATGATGTCAAGCAAGAGGCGACAGCCCTTTGTGTCGTCAAACTTTGTCGTGGGAGCGTTTACGTTTCTCTAGGTCTTAGTAAATGTACGGCACGTTTAATTCGCCAATCAAGAATATCTATCGATATAATTCGCTGACAAGACATGGGTATCTCGTAAGACTTCTGCTTTAGCCATTCAAGTCTTCATTATCTAACGGGCGCTCATTCATAGAGAACAAGACCTCGTTCTTAGCCAGGCACAATTGGATGGTCGCATTTATAACAGATGGGGAGGAATGAAATACTTTGTTTTAAAATGAGAACGGCTCATTTTTCCCACTTCCTTAAAAAGGAACAAGCGTAGCCTCACATATAATTTTATCGAGTACACGGTATTTCCCGATAACTTCCAAGAGCAAACGCTCATCTTCATTTTTGTTAACTGCTGATCGCTGGCTCCGATATGCCTAACATGCTAGAGCCCTTCACATAATCTCTACTCATTAGATTAAAGTTTGCCTACTACGAAATGTAACTTAAACATGCTCAATACCTGCATTGATTCCATCTCCGAATTTACTAATTAGCTCACCGATATTCTTGTTTGTTTCCTCTTGCCTTAATGTGTCCGGCAAGAAAATACTTTACGAAATATAAGGAATATAATGGGAACTTTTTTTCCGACATAATTAGAGTCATGGACTATTCTAAGTCTCAAAAAGTCGGAGGTCGACACAGACCGGTGTAAAGGTACGAGTAATTAGAATCACAGCATATGATATATGTATGGAACTAATTGTGTTAATTACCATTAGTGGCTATGGAAGTGGAGTGAATTGATTTATTAATATAGCTCCTAATTAACTCCCTTATAGTAAATGCAACATATTAATGTTTACAAAAATTTTCTAAGAAATCAGCATATCATATGCCATGCATAACATCTGCTATTATACATACGCGGTCTTAACACGATAAGTAATACGAAATGCTACTTTTGCTCTGGGCAACAACTCGCTCCTATAGCAAGAAGGCAGCAATTCCTCCAGCGATAGCTCCTAGCCCAAAGCCATTGATGGCTGCACCAGCGGTGGGAACGGATGTAGGTGAGGAGAAGGTATACGAGCCTGTCCCAATGGGGGTGCCCATAGAGTACGATGCGGTGGGAGCAGCGGACATCGACGCAGTAGAAGTGACCGACGAAGGCTCGACAACCGGTGCATAGCTGTCACACACAGCTCCATCAGCCAGCGGGCAATCCTCAGCGATACAGATTGCCTGCAACTGAGACCCTTGTGACTTAATTATTGTCGTTGCGGGTGCACAGCGATACCCAAAGAGAGAATTGAGTGCCTTGCCAACGGCTTGCACATCAGAGTCCGCAACACCAAAAGACTGCAGTACAGGAGGTCAGCAAATGCATCCTAGTCTCCGGTAAATATTTGAAAGCGGAGCCCCTGAGACTAAAAGTCCAAACAGCACTCATGTCTCTCATGATGGGAGAAGGAAAACAGCTCGAAAGGTTACTTACAGAGGCAGCTAGGCCGACTTGGGTGATAACTGTAACCGCTAAAATCAGTATTGCGTTTTTCAGGTAAAATGAAAGGAAACTCGGGAGTATGTAAAACTTCCGCAATATAGAACTAGCTTAAACGGGGGTTCTTCGGCAAGACAAGAATAAACTACGTGTTGCTTACAGTACCCTACTTCGTGTACGTCTAAGGCCATAAACTTGTGTACGTCATACATCGATGGGTCAGCCGCGTACGCATCGAATCCTGGCATGCCTCTGTACTACGAGTTAGCAATTATAGTTTATAACAAGGGCTTCGGAATTCCCGGAATGCTTAAGAGCCAAAGGGTTCAGAAATCTTCGAAATAGGCAAGTGGTGCTTCTGAAACTCGCTGAGAAGGGTATCGAAATCATAAGAATCGCTTACTGCTTAGAACAGCCTAGCAACGAACCGAAGAACTGATACAGATGAGTGAGCAGGAAACTAAGGCAAATAGATTAGATATGTCTTCGAACAGGTCTTGTGGATGGTTATGGTTACTATTGCTGTGAGCTTTCGGTGTTCGCGGGCTTGTTATTCTTCAACGGCTCAGCACCGCCATCGTCGAGGAAGTTAACAGACACTCCTTCATCGCCACCACGATTGCTAGAGGCGAGCTCTCCGTTAAAATAGGGCAACAGATTCACTTTAGTCCCGTTGTATTCGCCCGGTGCTAGAATTCCAGGAACCGTGACTCCGACGTTGGGCTTCGTGTCTGGAGAATTCAATAGTTAGTGATAGTGAGAGCATGTATAGAAGGCATAAAATACGTGCAATTTCCAATCACAACGGTGTTGACAACAAGTGTGAGTAGTGTGGCCTGGTTCTCAGCTGTGTTGTCCTTGAGTAAGGCCGTTGTGTAGTAGTCACAGATTGAGACATTCTCAGGACGCTGAGCGTTAGCCGTGCTGGCCGCGGCAGCGATAGAAATCGTCTTTGAGAAACGCATGTTCTCGGAGTGGCAAAAATTAGCTCGAAGTTCAGTCCTGTAGCAGAAGTTCGATACGATGAGATGGCTCGGGGGAACTTAGTCAGGTAGTTGTCTACGTTGATCAAAGGGCGGAGACCTTAGTTTTAAGGAATAAAGCACTACGTGATTTTGGTCGAATTAGTTCATTCCAGATCTAAGACGCCCTTAATCAGCCATGGCTTGGTTTAGACAAAGCGAATGCATGTAGTGCAACCGGTTCTGTTCTAGGTAATGCGATGCTACTTGTCTACCACTTTTAGGAAATAGGACACTACTAAGACGCCAAATTGAGGAATCTCGAGGTCTCGGGAGCTTGAGATCCGGTTACTAGCGTGTTCTGAAAGCGTACAATTTTCTTCAGTGCTGGTAATCCAGGTCGTGTTCTAGCTTGTGAGTTATCACGATCGGCGGCTCACTTCATGGTTGCATGATGGGAGTGCTCAAAAGATGCATTCACTCTCCTCAAGTCCAACACAATTTCACCATCGTCTTGGGCTATTCTCTGTTCAATAGGTGGAAACTCATCAATGTCAAAATTAATACCTGTAATTTATTCATTCAGCCCATCATATTGAACTGCTGCGCCTAAGGTGCATCTCCGGCAGACAACCTCTCCGACTCTGTCCATACGTTCCTAGCAATGATTTACACAGAGGGTTGTAATCATAACGTTGATTATTACATGCATGGCAGCAAAACTTAGGTACATGCTGCTGTATTGTGATTCGTTGACTGAACCCCGTGAGAGGGCGACCAATCGAAATGAATCTTTTCAAATAGTCTCACCAGGGATGGTGAAGGAATGACGCTAGTCATTCGCGCTGTTTACCCCAAATTGTTATTAGTTTATGTCTTAACAAGCCAAGCTCAGCCGGCATCTTGGATCTCCGGCGGCTGCGCACTCTTCCGGGGAAGAAGCTAGAGAGTATTCATCTATGATCTTTAAGTCCCCGACCAGCGGACAGAAAGAACGGCATTTTCAAACCCTAAAGGCCAGACTCTGGATTTCAGAGTCAGGGCGTGATAATAATGGGTGTTGTAATTACTGAGGGAGCTATGTGAAATCGCTGAGTTCTTTGACATCATACGTAAGATTTTTGTGACAACAAAGGAGAAAAACACTCAGCTGAGTACGCGCCTTTTCGAAGCGTCATAGCCGACAATGTACTTATTCCTCATTTCTTTCGTATCTAGCGCCTTTTTCCACCTCTGGCTATGTAGCGGCCGGGAGTTAAATACGAGTAACATATTAAGCATAGCTCACTACTCTGTCAGTGCCGCAGAGAGACTAAAAGGCTTCATCGTCATTTTAGGTATACAATTAGATGATTATTGGTCATTCTTCCCGTAAGGCCGCCTGTCGAGAGAAACTTAATTGTAAACTTGGCCGCACAATTACGTATTTGAAAGAGTATTACAGGCTCTATTAGTTATTGAGTTATCTCGCATACGAACTGTTTGATCGCTGTAGCTGACCTGTATTCTTTTGTGATCCTCTAACAGACAACTGCACTGTAGCTCCTTTCGTCATATTGTTGTTAACGACTTCACATGAGTGGCGTTGTCGGATAGGGTTTCAAAGAGAGTGATAGGAGCAGTATTGTAACATTGGGTCTAATAATTGGAAAGCTGAAACATAAGCTCTCATTCAAAATTGACGAACTGAGAAGGGCCCGTATGCGTCTGTTCAACATTTATAGGAATCCAAGACTTCCGGTACCCGTTCAACGCTTACATTTTATAGATATGATACCTATCTTCCTTGATAGCAATGAACATATCGGAAGAAGAGTGATACATGAAGACAATGCACGCGACTGAACGCTCAAAAGTAATAATACCGAATGGTAATTAGGATGCGAAATCCTCAGTTACGGAATTGTGGCTAAAGAAATAAAGTACAATTAATTATATGCACCACTTAACTGTCTACGGTAGAAGAGGAATGCATATGCTAGCCTTACTGACAGTATACACAGTTTTCGTGTTCTTGTTAATTTGTAGTTTCTGAAGTATATCTGCACGTCGCCCTGCTGTTTTGCATGGTGTAAGAGCACAATTGCTGCAGCGAATAGGAACCTTAGTTGTGGCCAGATGGAGTAGGGTTGCCCTCTAACTTGATACGCATTCTCCGAGGATCTATTTACTACGCGGCCACGACTGATATAAAGTATACAGAATCGAAAGGGTGGATGTTTAAAGCGAGACGTCCCTTTACACATAGTATCTACTTGTAAAAGGAATCATGCGATGATATTGAACACGCATATAAAGTTTCTCGCACTCCATACTTAATCAGAGGGCTGACCTTGCAATTTTAGCTTAAGACTATGCTCGTTCTAGTGTTTTGGCCACATTGACCTTTTTTTATTTTTATTTTTTATTTTTAACATACTCTCTGGCTCTCCGTGGGTTGCTCCTTGCCCCGCAAATTCTAGGCCCAGTTGAAATTATGTAATATGTACTTCATCTTCTTTGAGACGCATATAGCTATTAACAATGTAGGAGGGCCTGCCCTGTGTCGAGGCACGTAAGAATATAAATTTATCTCAATTTGATAGTATGCTACACGGGAGTTTCATTGGAAATAGTTTTTACTACATACCTGCTCTAAAAACTGTTGCTAGTATGAATTCACACATCGATAATTATAATAGCTTCTTCCACTGGCAATGCACGGCACTCCAGCCTTGTGTACCATTCTTTCCATTTGAGACAAGTGTTTTGTTACATAGAATACACTAAGTGAGCTCATGTATTTTATCTTGGTGAACTATTTGTCGCCATTTAATTTCGTCAAGTTTGTGTGGAGGAAAGGACCACTAATTACTGCTTAATAGTAGTGGTCTAAGGCTCAATGTTAATGATCCCTAGTCTTCCAGCCCTCGCGAGAGTTCCAGGGCGCATATGTTTATTTCCAAATGCTCTACATACAACCTGGAGGGTAGCTGTGACAAAAGCGCGGTACAGGTCAGAGTGTTGGTCGAATTGATGATACTAAGTGATACAACTTTGCCAATTAACTCAGCGAAGCATTATTTTAACAGGGATAAGGCCTAACAAGAAGTGTTAAGGCTTTTTATGTTATACCCTCACAAGTACTTGTCTTCAAGTATTCAAGATGAGCACGTACTTTATATATGGCTCCCTGGAATGCGCGAGCGTTAAGTTGATATAAAAGTTAAGAATGAACATGTGTATCGTGTTAGACTGTGGTGCACTCCTTTGTTGCACGTGGACTCTTAAGCAGGTTTGTAACATGGTTGCACTAAAATAGCAATAGTATCTCATAACAGCGTCTGCTTCCTTTGAGTAATTCAAAGTGCGATATTGATGGTAGCAGGTACTATCTATTAGTAATACGAAGGGTTTACGTATAATTGTGCCGTATGTATGCTTTAAGATTAGATCAAATGGATTCCCTGGATACCCTGTCTACTTGGCATACACGTTTTAATGCTACCGGATTCGGTTGGTCTAGTCTACAGCAGGTAAATACTCCGTTCGGGCAGGCTACCTTACAAGTAATGTTGCCGGACCCGGCAGATCCAAGTATATCCCCGGCAGGATCTTGAATGTTAGTGCTAAAATTTCGACAGGGGCTTCAGTATTAGCGTTGAATAACCTTAGTAGGAGGCCCTATATATTGGGTTTTATGGTAAGCTACCTGTTATGTTTACTGGTCTATCATTTCGCCTTTTCTAGTCTTTCAAAGGGCTCAAGGAGCATAGCTGCAGGAGCTTTTTATATACTAGTTATTCGTATACTGAGGCAGCTACGACTTATAAATGCCAGAGGTTATGAGTTACTCGGCCATTAAACAGAGTAAATAGCCTACTATACTCATTGATATGTAGAGTTACCTACCAGTGTTATTTAGTGCTAATACTGAAGCCTCTGTGGAATGTTTCGCACTTACATTCAAGATCCTAGAGGTGTAGTCGTGAATATTTACGTGTACAAGCAACTAGCCTATGAAAATCGAGAACACTTGGCCTGTCATCATGTGATTATTAATCATAAGAGTAATTACTGCTTATTGGAAAAACAAAACACACACATTCTAGAACTTTCACGCAAGATGCAGAAAACGTCTAAGCAATCCGAACAACGCTTAGCAATGCACGTGAGCGAGGCACAGTCTAGCTGTACAGACATATACGATGCCCCCTTAATATACCGAGCTGCATCGGGCTAATATTTGGGCTGGCTTTGTAATCCGGTTGACCGACACGGACCAAATGCGGAGTATAAGCCGCTAAACACGCGAGTGGGCCCGCGCCACCATAATCTCAAGATTCACGTATATCAACAAAGTTACTATATATACTAAGCTAGCCGTGAAGCTTTGGAATCTTGAATTGATCGGTATCCAAATAGCTAAACATCGTGACAACGTCTTCGCAATACTTTTTTTCCATCTGTGCGAAATGGCTTCTTCCCTTAAACCCATCAAGGCCTATGGCCAGAAAGGCCCGAACCCTCCTAAAGTTATCATGATTCTTGAAGAACTCGGCCTCCCTTATGAGATCGTCCCTATCGATTTTGCTGACATTAAAAAGCCTGAGTATCTCGCCGTTAACCCTAACGGCCGCTTGCCCGCAATATATGACCCCAACACGGACTTAACCCTATGGGAGTCTGGCGCTATCATTGAGTACCTTGTTGAAAAATACGACCAGGAAAACAAGATCAGTTTTCCGAAGGGAACAAATGAAGCCTACTTAACCAAGCAATGGTTATATTTCCAGACTACTGGTCAGGGCCCTTATTATGGGCAAGCTGTGGTGAGTAATCACCGCCCGGTTCACACCCCATTAACACTCCCGACGTCGACCTTCTATCTTGCTAGCCCTATATATTTCCAGGCCCCTCTATTCTCACCTAAGATAAGCAAACGCTGATGTCGTGATATTGTAGTGGTTCACCCGGTACCACCCCGAAAAAATCCCCAGCGCGGTTGATCGCTATGTCAAGGAGATCAATCGGGTCACTGGTGTTGTCGAGGGCCATCTAGCCAAGGTCAAGGCCGAGGCAGGCAGCGATGGACCTTGGCTAGTGGGTAACAAGCTGACATTTGCCGACATCGCTTGGTTTATGTGGCAGCACGGAATCACTGCAATACTCGGAGAAGAGACCATCAACTATGAAGAATTCCCTAATGTCAAGAATTGGCTCGATCGACTGTCGTTGCGTTCCTCTGTCAAGCATGCGTTGGAGCTCGCTAAGGCTTAGCAATATGCGAAGAAGTTTACAGCCTTGAGCCTTTCTTAAACAGAGCTGGTGATGCAAATCGGGTTAGAGTAGGCTATCGCTGTTCACTAAGCATCTAATTGTGTGGTTTGCTGTATTCTCCAATAGAGGTTGATTAAGAAGGTGTCAAATAGCTTATATGTGGAGTATATTTGCTTTATATATAGTACTGAGGACGGACTCTTAGTAATTTAAATGATTCGCAACTTTGAAAAGCTACATTGTTGGACAAAAGAGAGACTACGGCAGTCTTACGAGGTAATTAGCCTCTTTGTCTAAGATTTAGCTATTCTTGCTCAATATATTCCAGTCCTTACTTGTGCGAATCAAGCGCTATAATTACGTATTTTGTCCTTGTTAATGTAAGTTTCAATGATTAGAACGAACCTCTTTCTGCCGGTATGGCTTGGGATATTGATAATACGTGGCTTACGTCAAGTTGAACAGTTAATGACTAGGATACGCAATACCGACTAGTAACAGACATAAGCCATCATCAGTGGTATTCATGGTCTGGTTCTGGGGGCACCATAACCTTCGAATGTGTATTTCAATTAGATTAGACAGAGATGTGTCTGCCTTCATTTTCCTACCAGTGATTAGCTATATCAACTTTTATCGCGTCGCTCTTCTACGTTGAGTGGTACAGTAAGTAACCGAGATAATGTGCCACTGAAGGCCCTCGTGGGTCATGACTCCATTGTTAAACTTATTTTCTTTCATGCCTTACGACATCCAAGTAGGTGAAAGAAGCCCGAAACATGAATTGATTGGGGATGTCATGGAAAGCATTACTGCCATATGTCGATTAGAAATCACAGAACGCGAGCTCGTACACTTGAACCCATTTTCGTGACTTCACGTTCAGAGTATGGCCAGCTCTTCTGCTTTCTAATTAATTCAGGATGAAGATATTCATGGCATGTCTCTGGCCGGTGGAGCTCATGTCAGCTAACTTGCCGTCCACTGCTTTAGGCAGGAGCAGTTCAACATGTAGTAGTCGTAGTTGATGCCTTTCTGAAGGCAAGCCATCGCAATTCCTGCTATGACTAGGCATCTGTGATTTTGTATGTTGCTGTTAGATTCCTAATGTCTGATTATTTGTTCAGTGGCCCTTTTAAATGTACTTGGTACGTGAAACTTATCGAGATTATGGCTCTATATTTGTTTATATAGCTGTGGATAATAACGACATATTTGGATGCGTCTCTAACTACGTCAGGCGCTCGCAGTTGAGATTACTTGCTATGCTATGATTTTGAAGGCCGTAAATAGTGGGTTTGCAACGTAAAGGCGCAAATAGTCAAAATAGGTGAACATAACATATTCTAGTGTATCCCTGAGAATCAAAGACAGGTGATCTTTTCACCTATATGATAATTAATCGAATCCATAAATGGATGATAAAGTGAAGTGAGGTCTTCATCTTGCGATAGCAAGACTCTGAGGTCTATGACGCACCTTGGATTGTGATATATACGCACGCAATTATTTAGAACTAAATTTGAATTACTGTTGGCATTGGCTAATTAAAAATTGCTGTCTCGTATAGCTTTCCCAGCCCGTCGCTAAATTTCTTTCAAATTAAGTAATTATTGCAGATGTCTAAGCTTCTAGACTCTCTTGTCGGCATGAAAAAGCTTCGGCTGACTCTGCTGGAACGGCATTACTACTTATATCTTAGGTACCAATTGGTCGTCATAAAAGTCATTATCAATGTCCTTGTCATGTACAAGTTATACATATGTTTCCTCCTCGAGGGTGTGAGTAACAGCTCGTACTGGCAACAGCTGTAAAAAGCATCTATGTGTTGAACTGTCATGAAGAACGCATAACGCAGCGCTGTTATTACTGTCAGTTCGGATTTGTTGGCCACACCCTCCGTATAACAACTCACTTTGTTTCCAATGCACGATAGAATGGTTTCACGATTAGGGAGCGGGTGTTATTTGGCTTCTTCTGATGAGATCACTGTCTTGGGCTGAAGCAGCCATCACAGAGGACCTTGACCCGAGTGACCCGAAAACTAGCCAAAGGACCACCGCATGTCTCGCAGTGTCGGGTGGTGGTGAGAAACCGCAGACCGGCATAGGTAGTGATCTTGATAATCCTTACTAATAACTGCTGATAGTTGGGCTTTGCACGTTCCATCTGAAGCATGACAGTGGTCCTTACGAGGTCGAAGTCGGGGAGCAGGCCGACGAACTCACGCGAGCCCCGATTCACACGTAGGAGGTTAAGGAGCGTGCGCATGGTGCAGTTGGTGAAGATGATCATGATGACCTCGTTGGGGAGGATGGCAAGACGGCCTAGCCCTGCGATGGCCTCGGTGGATATTTCGACACGAGAAAAGTCTTGGCCCAGGATAAGTGGTCGAGCTACTGTGAGACGGTGGTAGGTGGACTCTCGACCCTGGCGGCGTCGGGCTGCGGCTCTAGTATCTGCTAGGCGCATGTCGTTGAAGTGTCCTCGACGGCGATGCATGATGGTACCCCTTTGGCACCGTGCCTCCACGTTTTGCTCTATCCTTGTATGCCGCGTGTAGTCGCGAATGTGCCGAGGCTGGGAAGAGGAGGACAGGAGAGGCTGCCCAGGTGTGGAGGGGGTGATAGATTCTTTACCTGTCACAATGGCTTCCAGTCAGGTTGTTTGGTGGTTTCCGATTGGCTGCACGAGAATGTGCACATGTACACACATTAGACGGCTGGCTGCCTGCGAGACCTACCTGTGTAAGTTATCGAGAGAAACTCGTAAGTACATGTGAAGAGAAGAAGCTATACACTGCAAATCCCAGCTGTTGGAGGTGGTGAAGAAGTAGGTGTAGGTACTCACCCAAGGTGTATATTCATGTGTTAGGTAGTCAATACTGTTTCATTGGCCAAACAACCGTTGCCTGGTACTCAGACTATGTCTACTACCGTTGCAAGTTTGGTCTATTGAGGGGGTTTGGAGCTGGTACGTCTATTACCTATTGCACGGCCAAAAAGTTCAACAAATGATGACCGGTAGGAAATGCAACCAATTACATACGTAGGAAGATAGAATAAGAATTCGGAGGGGTTCGACGTCTTGTATCTGATGTGTTTAGCGAGCAATAAGCATACTTGGGTGCATGTGCCTAACTATACCAAGTACATATGTGCAATGCCCCTCAGTTATAAAATCCTTCTTTTATTTTCCTTTATTTCTTTCACTTCCTTTCTAATTAGAGATATTCTGTCTTCAATTTGTCAACAGGCTACTGTTCACCGGAGGTTGGACCGAGATTAATCAGTCATTCGGGTCTGGTTTTGCGCCTGTTGAAAAGAAGCAAGTAGACCCTTGTGTACTCGAATATGTGTGGGGTCTAGATTGGTACATAAGGCACCTTACCTAAGTGCTCTACATAAAGGTACTGTACATACCTTATACAAGAACCTACCTACTGTGGAAGGTTATACCATGCATCATTGTGGCTATTCCACCACTCGCCACTTCAGCCACAGCCCCTGATCCCCCCTAGGCTAGTACTGTTAGGTGCCTGCAGGGTACTCCTAAACCGCTGCTAAGGTAATAGATGGCATCACCTGCATCGGTTGTCAGCTGTCAGCCCTCGCAAGCGTCACAAGCTGCTATGCCTAGCAAATAATCAAACGCTATGACATACCTTGCTGTCCCTATACCGCCGTGATCTGCCTGCCTGCCTTTATTGCGAATTGGATACGTCTGGACTGACCATTGAAGGTTGCATCGTCCATCAGTATCCACCATACCGCATCCACAGCCTACTTCCCATCCCTCCTCTTTTCGTGACACTGTTCCCGTGCAACGGCCCATCCTGACAGAGCCAAGCGACAGAGGAGGGAGTCAACTCACGCATGCCACCGCGAACTGTGAGGACTTCGAACTTGATGAATACCCGCAGGCGACTGTGAGAGAACAACGAGCGAGAGCCAAGCGGGAAGAGAAGAAACAGTGGCTGGACGATCAGGACGAGATGAAGTTTTCTCACAGCATTCAGTTTAATGCTGTTCCAGACTGGAGCAGCCACTACATCGCCTACAGCAACCTCAAGAAGCTGTCAGTTTACTTCAGATTAGCCGTTTCTAAACCCCTCCTCTTTTTCCGTCTGTTCTAACTGGTTCTCTGAAAGTATCTATCAGCTTGAGAAAACAATCCACCACCGGCCCGGAGCCACCGATGTCGAGACGAGACCACTTCTCCGACACGAGGATCCAGAGATCGTCTTCAGTCGGGCCCTGGATGTTGAATTGGAAAAGATATCTTCTTTCTATGGCGTGAAAGAAAAAGAACTCTTCGATGAGGTTAGCGACCTACTGCGCGATATCGGCTACTTCGAGGAAGACGGTGAGAATGGTCAGAATGGCGTCCAGCGACCCACCATACAACAACCCGGCACCGACCAAGTCAGGCGTACGAGAGGTCCTCGGAGTAGTCGTAGCGCCTACAGCGTCCACTCTACAGAAGACGGCATTGAGGACAGTGACGATGAAGACCAGGATGAGACCTCTGCGCTAAATAGAAAACGCCGGTCTAGCATGGGCAGCGGCTATGGAAGACGGCGCTCAATCCACAACAATGCCCACGCTCCTACCGATATGACGGCATCAACTGAGCTTACCAGATCGATGCGCAGATACAGCACGGGCTTCGATGACTACGCTGAGACAGCGCAGCTATTTTCGGATGGTATTATGCTTAAGAAGCGCATAATAAGTCTCTATGTCCAGCTGTGCGAGCTCAAATCATATGTGCAGCTCAATAGGACAGGTTTCAGCAAAGTTTTGAAGAAGTTCGACAAGATCATCGACAAGGAGCTTCGCTCCAAATACATGAAAAACACGGTGGATTCGGCTTACCCCTTTCTGCGCGAGACTATGAGACAGCTGGAAGAGAATATAAAGAAGATGGAGACAGCGTATGCCAGTATCGTCACCCAAGGAGACGAAGTCCTCGCTAGGAAGGACCTCCGATCGCACTTGAGAGAGCATGTCGTGTGGGAGAGGAATACAGTGTGGCGTGATCTAATCGGTCTCGAGCGACGCGCCGAGGCTGCCAGCCTTGGGGATGGTCTTCGCGGCTCTCAAAGCGATGGCATAAAAGTCAGACTACAAGGCGACGATGCCCCTGTTATCGCGATGAGAGAGATCAAGACGCCGATTGGCCGTTTCACCTATCCAACTTGGCTGTTCGGGTCGAGCATGTTTACTATACTTGGCATTATTGCTGTCTTTTTGGTTCTCTTATTCGTTCCCATCATGGAGAAGCCCGAGCAGCAGGCATGCTTAGCCATGCTTGTGTTCGTCAGTTTACTATGGGCCACCGAAGTAAGCCCCTTCGCTAAAACGCACGAATGAAGTGATCTAACAGTCATAGGCTATCCCCCTTTTTGTAACCTCCCTGTTGATTCCATTTCTCAGCGTCCTTCTAGACGTGGTACGACCCGAAGAAATTCCGCATGATAATCTAAAGTCCAAAAAGGATGCTGCGAAATACATCTTTTCGGCAATGTGGACGCCTAACATTATGCTTCTCCTGGGTGGATTTGCCATCGCTGCCGCCTTGTCGAAATGCAAAATCGATAAGCGCATCGCTACATTCGTTTTGAGTAAAGCTGGTACCCGACCAAGGACGGTGCTTGTCGCAAACATGCTTGTCGCTGCGTTTGCCAGTATGCTCGTTAGTAATGTGGCAGCCCCCGTTCTCTGCTTTAGCATCATCGAGGTAAGCGCGTGAATAGTCATGCACCAACAAATCGCACTGACACTTTATGGGTAGCCGATGCTGCGCAACTTGCCATCCGATTCTGACATGTCTAAAGCTGTTATTATGGGTATAGCGCTAGCTTCTAACATTGGCGGTATGCTGTCGCCTATCGCTTCGCCGCAGAATGTGATCGCTCTAGGGCTTATGGAGCCCGAGCCGACTTGGCTCGGGTGGTTTTTCGTCGTAATCCCAGTTGGTATAGTGTCCATCTTCCTCATCTGGATCCTATTGCTGCTCACTTTTCCATCTGGGATGAGTGCAATGATCGTGCCTCTCCGCTCGGTCAGGGAGCCGTTCACGGGGCAGCAGTGGTTTGTTTCCATCATCTGCATCGCAACAATCGGCCTCTGGTGCGCTAGCCATGCTCTCGAGTCGACATTCGGCGATATGGGTGTCATCGCCATTCTCCCTATTGTCATCTTCTTCGGGGTTGGTATCCTTACCAAGGAAGACTTTAACAACTTTCCTTGGACCATTATCATTTTAGCGGCCGGCGGGCTTTCCCTTGGTAAAGCGGTAGAGTCCTCAGGCCTTCTTCAGACGATGGCTGACAAGATTTCTGCCGAAGTGCATGAGCTGGATCTCTACGTGGTTCTCCTAATTTTCTCGAGTCTAGCACTCGTAATCGCAACGTTCATTAGTCATATGGTGGCAGCGCTGATCCTCCTGCCCCTTGTGAGAAATATTGGGCAGGGGATGGAGCAGCCGCACCCGAACCTGTTAATCATGGCCACTACGCTCATGTGCAGCGCGGCCATGGGTCTTCCTACTAGCGGGTTCCCTAATATGAGTAAGTTTTCTTTTACCACCATTTTATATCTGATATTATGGGCGCAGACTAATAATGAGCAGCGGCCATCATGAAAGAGGACGCCACGGGCCAGCGTTATCTCTCTGTCAAGCACTTTATCAGCCGGGGTATTCCTAGTAGCATTCTCACTCTCGGCGTCGTCGTCACGATAGGATACGGTGCAATGCGTGTTATGGGGATGTAAACATGTGATTGTGCAGTTGCGGACAGTAGCGGACGGACGTAGGCCATGTCTGCATTACTACTTTGGAATCTGGATGCTTTGGATACACGTAATCCATGCACACATGAATTGAGCGTGTGATGAAACGTTGTTACGCTATATACTCGTACTTGGCGTTTTGAGAACTGCTGGAATGGTTTCCGATGAGGAAATTTGTACTTGAGACGTAAATCATTTAAAATGATATTTAACATGTTCACGTTCTTGTTATAAAGCGTTTAAAGATATCCGGCAGTTTCTTCAAGTGTATGCCTCATATGTTACCTATTCATATTCTTCAATGGTGCTGACAGTACATCTATACGTTAAGCTGGGTTGTATCAAAAAAATGGGATACAAATAAATTCAAGTAGTAAATGAATAACTTTGGATACATAAGGTAACGAAACCGGGCCTTAACTATGTATTTAGTTAAGGTTAGTACCTAGAGAGTTGTGGCCAAGGATATTGTCATGGACGTTTGAACAGAAGTGTACCTGTTTTGCGGTGCGACAGTTTTATTGGCCACAGCTTGGTAGGTATCCCGAGGTACCTACTTGATCAACCAACCTATCTAACCTCATGTGCTGGTACCTACCCTAGCTGGCCAGGTATTGTGCCTACTTCGTTGTATCTCCGTCCGTGGCACGGTGGTCCCTTATACGCCAGGTGATACACAGTAGGTGGAGCATCCCAGCTCTTGATGACATCGGTCCCATGCACCTGTCGTGCGCTTATTCGCACAACATCTATACCGGACTCTGTGCATATACACACACACACAGCCTCTTCACTTCGTGTATAGCGACATCTTTATTTCTGCCCGAATCAGCGCAGTCCACAGTCAATGCGTTCCCATCCAATATAACATCGGAGCTTCGCCAGGCTGCTGGTGGGCTGGCAAGCAACCGCCATGCTCTCTGCATTCACGGCTCGTCCCATCATCGAGCTGAAGCAGCGTGACAAGTCGAAGATCGAGACGATATTGGCTTACGGTATGCTTAGTATCCCTGATTGTTCGTGCCGCACGTGGAATGGCTAGACTGATGCGATGGTAATCAAGGCGACCGAGTCCTCGTCGGCCTGAACACCGGCGCTCTCCGTGTCTACCGACTGAACGAGCTGCCACAAGACGCATCATCTCGAACCAACAGCCAGGCTACTGATCCGCAAACCGATTCGCAGCCAGAGCCCGCTACAACACCCGTTACAACACCTCCTGCGAGGCCTACCGATCTTCTTCGCGAAGTTGACAAGTTCTCTACCCGCTCAATCGACCAGCTTGCCATCATCAAAGAAGCGAACACCCTTGTCTCCCTCTCTAACTATCACATCTCCCTTCACGACCTCCAGACTTACGAACTGATCGAAACTATTCCGCGCACCAAGAATGCGACCTGCTTCGCTGTGACTAGTAACATCGTTAAGGATGCTGCCACAGGTATCCCGGAGATCATCAGCCGCCTGGCTGTCGCTGTAAAGAGACGCTTGTTGCTTTGGAGCTGGCACGAGAGCGAGCTCCACGAGCAGGTCACAGAAGTCGTGCTATCTGAAGCTATCCGAAGTGTGACCTGGGCCAACGCGACGAAGGTTGTATGCGGCATGAATGCCGGGTACGTGCTGGTTGATGTGACAACATCTGAGACCCAGGAAATAGCAGGAGTTGGTGGTGCGGCCGCTGGCGGGCAAGGTAGCCGCTTTGGTGCCGCAAGCATGGGCTACATGGGACTAGGAGGATATGTGCCCAAGCCGCTCGCTACACGATTAGCCGAGGGCGAGATGCTGCTAGCTAAGGACATACACTCGCTTTTTATAGATGCAGTCGGAAAACCGCTGGAGAAGCGTCAAGTTCCCTGGCAAAGTGCCCCAGAGAGTATCGGATACAGCTACCCATACATCCTCGCGCTTCAACCTCCAGTCAAGGGCTCACTGGAAGTGCGAAACCCCGAGACTCTCAACCTACTACAAACAATCGAACTTGCTGGGGCCGCGCAGCTATACTTCCCGCCCCCAACAGTGAGCTTAGCACATGCAGGGAAGGGCTTTCATATAAGCAGTGACCGGGTGGTCTGGAAAATGGATGCTACGGATTATGATACTCAAGTGCAGGAGCTCATAGAGAAGGCCCAGTTCGACGAAGCCATTAGCATTTTAAGTATGTTAGAAGACGCGCTGCTCAAGGATAAGACCGGAACGATGCGTGAAGTGAAGATGCTAAAGGCAGAAGTTCTTTTCAAACAGAGGAAATTCCGGCAGAGCCTGGACCTCTTTAACGAGGACGAGGTCCATGCTCCTCCTGAAAGAGTTCTCAGGCTATACCCAAAGATCATTGCCGGTGACCTGTCGGTTGAGACCCAGCGTGGGGAAACTACGGACGAGGATGACCACGACCAAGAAGAAAACGAGGCGAATGGTGATAAACCTGGAACGGTTGAGGGTGTCACCGATGCTGCCGTACCAACCAAGACAGGGACAGGAAGCTTTGCAAAATATTGGATAGGAGGGGGTCATCGCAGAACCGAATCTGATGTCGCCTCTATCGCTTCCTCTAAACTGGGTGGCACCGACAATGATGATGCTGCCAGTATCAAGCCCAAAGCCAAGAGCTCTGAAGATGCTGGACCCCTGGAAGGGAAAGAACTAATGAAAGCGGTCCGTGAACTAAACAGCTTCCTGGCTGGCACAAGAGCTCGCCTCCAGCGGGTGATTGACCCAGAGACTGGCAAGCTTCGACCACGCAAAGTCACACTAGACCTGGATCATTCTTCTAGCATGGACGAAAATCTCGATGCTCTGTTGACCAACAATCGCTCCGAATCGGATGAGCAACTCGAGCAGGAGCTTCAGCGTACATTTACTCTAGTCGATACGACTCTCTTCCGTGGGTACATGTTCTGCCAACCATCTTTAGCCCCATCACTATTTCGCATTCCAAACTTCTGCGATCCAGCTGTTGTTAATGAGAAACTCCTCGAACACAACCGCTATAACGAATTGGTGGATTTCTTTCATGGCAAAAAGCTTCATCGGGATGCACTGACATTACTTCGAAAATTTGGAGACGTGGCAGCTGATGGAGAGACTATGGTGCTTCAGATCAATGGTCATGGCGAAGCACAAGTGGAAATTCCAGAGCAGCTCCGTGGGCCTCGGAGAACCGTTGGCTACCTTCAGAGTTTACCCCCGGAGATGATGGAACTCATCTTGGAATTTGCTGAATGGGTCCTCAAACGAGACCCTGATCTCGGAATGGAGGTATTTCTTGCCGACAGCGAGAATGCCGAAACCCTCCCACGAGAAAGAATCGTCAGTTACCTGGGCGGGATCGATGTCAACCTCGAAATTAGATATCTTGAACACATTATTAACGAACTGGGAGATGGGACCCCCGAGTTCCATAATCGACTAGTGGAACTCCTAATCAATGTGCTGAAAGATGATCAAAGTCGGGATTCTAACTGGACGGAGAGACTGCAGAGCCTAGTCGATCTCTTGAAGCAGAGTCGTCAGTATAGTCTTAGTCGAGCTTTTGGCATCATCCCTCGAGACGGTACGTCTGTCTCAAATAGGCATTGCTCTTCACATGTCGCTAATATAACACGCAGATCCGGCATTCTACGAAGCTCAGGCCGTGGTACTCAGCATTATGGGTAACCATAAGCAAGCACTCGAGATATACGTCTTTAAAATGCAAGACTACGCGAAGGCAGAAGAGTACGTCTAAATAACTAATTGACAAGACGATAAAAGCCAATGTTGACCGCAACCCTAGATACTGTAATCATATACACGCGCTACCAAGTGAGCAGCGCGAGTCCCTAGGCGCTTCTACCGTCGTCCCGGATGACCCTGATGCTACGCCATCTATCTATCACACGCTCCTTTCCCTGTATCTAACCCCTCCACCACCACACAAGCCGAATTTAGAACCAGCATTATCTCTTCTCTCGAGACATGGCTCTCGTCTACCAGCAACCTCGACGCTATCGCTTATCCCTGATACACTCCCTGTAGCCGATCTCGAGTCGTACTTCCGCGGGCGAATACGCGCCGCGAATAGCGTAGTATCGGAGACACGCATCGTCGAAGCCCTGCGGAAGACGCAGTTAGTCAACACGCAGGCGCTCTTGCTGCTTGGCGACGGGATACCAGGCGGACAAGGGGGACGTAATAGGAGGGTAGTCATCGGCGAGGAGAGAGTATGCGGTGTCTGTCATAAGAGGCTGGGCAATAGCGTGGTGGCTGTCTTACCCGACAACAGCGTCGTCCATTATGGATGTCTAGGGAAACAAGGCCGCAGTACTAGTGGCGCTCGGGGTGAAAGAATCGCGGGATCCTGGGGAAGACAAGGCTGAAGAGAGCTAGTCAACCCTACGGGTGGAGGGGTTTCAATCGGAATGCCCTCTACATGACGAAATATCGATGGGCCGTAGAAGGGCATATTGGCGCCAGTATATACATAGTAGATATTCTGGGGGACCTCTGAAAGGTATCATGGCCGCATTGCATGCTGACGGAGTTGTGTTCGTTTCTGTTGGTAATACCCGTTTATTGGTCGCAATTGCATCGCGGCGTCAATTTGAATCAAAGAACTCAGATATACCACGGCTGTGCTATCGCTCTCCCTAGTCTTCGTGAGCCGAAGCGCGATGCATTGGATCAGCTAGCGCCATCTCGAACCTGTCTTCTAGTCGTATTAATTCGTGTGGGGTCGTTTGTGCAGAGGCGTATCAGTCCTGGAGTTTTAACATCGATAGTTCCCTCGCGTCTGTCTGAATATTTCTTCCTCGTTCTGGTGTTCCGCCGCAAGACGTATCTCGTACCCACGGTCCTCAAGACGGGTAGTCCCAATAAAGTCAGACTTCCTCCTCCTCCTCTTGCAGCTCCTCGCCATAGTTTTCCTCCTCTGCCGCCTCGTCGACTTCATTGGCACCTCGCGTGTTCCGCTTGGCACCAACCACACCTCCTCCCCCGGCGTCCCCGGCTCCTGGCGCCGATTCTCGCGCCTTCTTGTTGTCTTCCTCCATGCGCGCCGTTAGCTCGCCGTTGATGCGGTCCTGTAGCGCTGCCGCTGCGGTGCGGAGCAAGCGCAGATACGCGGACTTTGTCTCGACGGAGAGCGATGCCGGGGCGGGGAGGGCGAGGGGCGTCGAGGAGAGCGTGAGCGGCTCGTGGGAGGTGCTCGGGGAGGTGTAAGTCGCTCTCAGGTGGACGGTGGTGGAGGTGGGAGGCTCGTCGAAGGATGCCATGTTGGTCCAAGTGCTGGCTGGACAGACTGACTGACTGAATCGGTGCTACAAGGCCAGGCTATCGTTCCAGCTTGGTAATCTATTTGTCTTTCGTTGATTACTACAGAGTTGTGTTTAAAGATGGATTAATGTACGTACGCAGTAGCTAGTAAAGAAAAGTAGCATATACCTTAGTGGGGGAGGGCTGCTTTGCCATGAGGGGCAGCAGTGGCGGTGCGATGAGGCTGATCAAGTGTTCCGCTGTAGGGACCTCCTTAGGTTCTTGGTTACATAATGTAGGTTTTATCACCTTCGAGCTGCACAACAAATTGGGCTTAGCGTACTCGCCGCTTTTGCATAGGCTCAGCTCACTCTCTTGTTAGTCAGGTGACTGAGGGGCTACATTTCTATATAATTGTGGTGTATATGTAGAGCGAAACGGTCCTCAAATGGGCAAGTTACAATCGGAACCCCTTTAATGAATCACCCTGTTTAACGGATCATTTTGTAGGTATATATTTACAGAAAGCTGATAGTGACTGGATGTAGCTAGAAGCTGACCAGGAATGAGAGCTTAAGGAAGGTAGGTATTTATTTGGGTATTATATAATCGACAAATTAAGCTTACATCTGTTTTATGGCTTTGATACTGTGTAGTCTTATTTTTATCCTTTGCTTGAAGAATCTGCAGTATCTTACTAAACGGTTCGTGATCGGTGGCTTCTCGTTCAGGACTCCGTGAATATCTTGTATTGTTTCTTCAAAAGGGGGAGACGCTTCATCGCTGCACGAATGGCCATCTGGGGCTGCAACAATACTACCAGACTGTACCTCTTCTCGGTCGACACCACTTCCGTCCACTGGCTCGTCAAACACACTGTCATCTTCCAAATGACTCCTTTGGTCCTCGCAGTCTGGGTCGGAATCTGAGTCAGGGAAACGGCCGCTGGGGAGACGCAGTATCTCGTCCTGGTATTGGCTGTCGCACGATGTTTTACTCATCGTGGTCGGGGACCTGCGCCTCCTAGCGGACGATGCGTCTGAGCGCGCCTGTAGGTACGAAGTCACAATTGTGGCTGCGGAGTGGCCAACTTGTAGTCTTGGTCTTTCGTATAGGCCTGGGAATCCTGCTCTCGAGAGGGTTTGCACATTCAGCACCGGGGAGGTGGGAAGGCCGTCCTCGGATCTTATGTCCTCAGCCGGGCTTTCGCAGTAGCGGCCTAGCTCGTCGCTGGCACTGTGTTCTTCGTTGGATAGTGGTCTCGATTGGATATTCCAATCACTATCATCTTCTTTGTCATAGACATCCCGAGTGGAGGTGACACCCAGCCAGTTTCGTACAGCTACCTCGCTATCCTCGAATGGTAATTGCGTCAGGCGAAGATCCCTGACATCTGTAGGCATGCCTACACCCTCATCGATATTGCTGAAGAGATCCTCAACCTTCTTGTCCATCTCCGTCTCTTCATGCCTGTGTTCGCGGCAAGAGGGACAGCTTGATAGAAAATTCGACCAGGATCCTTGATGTGGGTTCTTCTCGAACTTCAGCGGCGCATCATCGATGGTGGAGGTCTGGTAAGCCACTCCATGGTGGCAGTACTCGGCTCGAGAGCATTCTTTTAGGATATTGCTCAGACAGTCGTTCACTTGTGCCATCTTTGCTCGCTCTTTAGGCTCTATGACGAGCATCTTCGTCATGATAAGGTCAAGGAAGTCGTGCATTGCCTGAGAGCAGAGCGGAGAGGTGTGCAAGTATTGAGCCCACTGTCAGAAAGTATCAGGTTAGTAAGAGTCGTTTGACGCGATTCGATCAGACGGCCAAAAGAGTATATGGGAGCTTTACTTTAATCACCGAAGCCTTCACCTCCGCAGTAGGCCCATCTTGAGCGGGGAGTACGTTGAAGAACTTATCCTCTGCGTACCAATGATCGTCATAGATACGCGCGCGCCTAAAGCTCTGGCACTCTTCGCCTCGCTCATTGAGGTAGTGGTCCCCATTACGAGCAGTCTTGTTTGTCTGTTTTGCTTTCACGTCTGCGGGGTGGCCGAGAGCGTGGTAGCCGAGGTGATACCAGACCATAAACTCGAGAAACATACAGCCAAGGCTCCAGACATCGTACGCTTGGGATTCTTCCTCCATAACGGTGACATTGACCTCGGGGGCTCTGTATGTCATCGACATACCTCGGTCGCTGAAGGTGGTGTTGTTGACGGTGTTGTCCGAGTGGAACCGTGTCATTGTCAAGTCCGCGACGACTAGGCGACCGCGCCCATCGCCGGCCTCACCCTGGAACCATAGAATGTTGCCGGGTTTGATGTCACCATGCCGGCCGCAGCTCCTCTCTGAAAACGAAGCGTAACGATGGATCTTCCGGAAAGCGGAGGTCAGGTTAGTGCACTGCTGTATAAGCCACAGCGCATCCTCATAGAGGGGTGAGTGTTTGTGATGTTGCCTCCAGTAATCGTTCAGATCACCTTCGGCAAGTGGAAATACTAGGTACAGCCCTTTGTCCACATGCTCGTACGCTAATAGTAGCTTGATGACGTTCGGGTGTCCTGATCTCGGGGCTCTAAACCTTTTAAGCGCAGCGATCTCGTCTTTCCATCGGAGACGGCTATCGCTGCTTAGAGACATTCGTTTAAGGGCAAACCTATAGTCCTGTCGTGTTATTAGCGCATGGTCTCGGGTTATCACGAGCGAGACGCCGTGTGGTGGCCTACTGATGATGATGAGGACAGTCCGCGAACGTGACCTGGGTGAATCTTGATCTCACTGATTCTGCCCTGTCCGCCTCCGCCTCTTAGCTGTTCCTTTAGGAAGGGCATCCGAACATCGGAGCGATACTTGGCTTCTTTAATCTCGCTTGCTGCCAGGTCCAGCACGGGAACGTGGACCAGCCACAGGTAGCTATAAAAACTGTCTGCCTGGCTTTGTCTTAAGAAGTGTAAACGGCTGTAAAGTTCCGACCCGGGTGAAAAAGGGAGGTCTTTATCGGAAATGCCAGCGTTGATAAATTGCGGCATCCGGCGCGTCATGTCCGTCAAAATTAGGATAGCGAAAATCTTTATCATGCATCTGTCCGGGTTAGTGTCCAGGACCCGCCCGATCATGTCCTCCAACACTTCTGCCTTATATTCCCCATTCCGTTCGAGTACGAGCCGGATGACATCCCTGTTCAGGGTCTCTGTGAGGGCATAAAATGGAAGGAAACCGCTGACTTTATCTGGAGGACAGCATTTTCCACGTAAGATGCGACCTACGAAGTCCTCCGGGTCTTGGCCATCCGGTACCCTGAATTGGCTGCCGCTTGATGCAGCCAGGGTCGATTGGCCTGCTTCGGTAGTGTCCATGGCCGTAAGCAGTGATAGCCAAGGTAGAGTGCTGTAGCTGCGATTGCTCTAGTCGGCTCTGGTCCCCTCTGGGGTATGGTTGTGAGATGGTTGTGAGATCCTCGGGCTCAATCTATTGATGTGTCTCGATAGGAGGGCCGCTGATGTTGTTCGGTTGTGTGGTCATCTCGTGATAATACTGGCCTAATTAATCAGACCTCAAATCAGGGCCGCATGGGCAAGTTCATATACGAGCTCTTAGTCATTTCGAAAGATGAGAATGGGAGGCTCTGCTATCTGTGAGCACAGCTTCTATTATTAGGACCTCAATGTTACATAGTTTTGCATCATGATTCTAACCCCTTTGACTCTTAACCCAAGGTAAGAAACTAACGAAATATTCCGTCTCTAAACGACCTTAGGACACACCGAAATTAGGTGCTTTAAGATGTATCATCGGTAGAGCCTTGCTGAAAAGGAGGGTGCTGGCCCGTAGGCACCTTCTCAGGATCCTCGAACCGATTTTCCTCGAACCTGTTTACCTCATAATAGGAGTGTGGTCGCACGAGTCACAGCCCCAATAAGCAAACATGAGACTCGGTGAGCTTGCAAGAACGCCCTAACGGCCTTTCATACCGCTAGAAGTACTGCTAAGTTAGCAAGACGGGTGACCATAGTATCCAGTCAATGGCTAATGAACGCCACGAACCCTGCAGCAGCATACGAGGCTGCGAATAGTCTTAAGTATTTCGCCACTTAGAGCCTCGTGAAGCACGCCTGCCACAGCCTGCTTTCTTACCGAACGCCATGCGCCTATGAAAAGGATATGATCGAGTCCTGAGTCTTGGCGGCAGATTGGGCCTCCAACACGGCTCCTAGCGCCAACTGAATAATTTGCTCCAAGTCCACGTTCGTGCGAGATCACTCCCTTCTCTTCCATCTCTCTTCTATCAATCAGTTTGGCACTCGTTGTTGTGTTTTTGCTGCGTTCAACTTACAGATATGGATACCATCATAGAGCGCCACATGCCATGCAGCTCCGTCCGCTGTCCTCGCGAGCTCTCTAGGAGTCTAGACAAGTTCTGTCGGGCGCGCAGTTTCGAAGTCGATAGCCTGGAATTGCAAGACGACACGTACATCATTTGCTTGAGGATACCAAGCCCTAATCGAAGCAGTTCGGTATGTCCTACGATAAGTCTCCTATTAATAGTATAGGATCCCATACTGACGCCGGTCTTTGACAGAGCGGAACAGTTGGTTCCGGGCCGCCACTTGCTGTGTAAGCCGGCTGTGTATGATATTACGCCGAGATGGTCTCGGAGATGAATTATCCGCAATCTTTGCAGTTATTGGGAACAGTTGAGGCGTAGATAAGGGAGCCTTGTTGTTCGCGTGGAGTTAGATGGGAGTCAGCAACGAGCGACAAGGCTAGCAGACACATGCAGGACCAAGTGTGTCTGCAATGCAAAGTGAAGCTACAACAACCACTGCTGGTCTCTGGGCGGCGGGTAGGCTGGCTACCCCCTTCGTCCTCCCACATGCAGCATGCCTAGAGCACACGCACACACAGGTGTTTGCGCGCATGCGTTTCATAGTCGGTGTAATAATCACTTCCACGATTCACAATGTACAGCTTGTGCTCCGGGATCGTACTGTATGACTTGCGTGCATGTCTTTTAATAGAATGTTCTCTCGAGCCGGCCTCCACCAACTTCTCCGTTAGTGCAAATAGCTGGCAAGATGTCAGCTGGCGCTGCTAGCAGGTGTGATGGCGTGGCCAGAAACAAGCTGTGTGGTCCGAAAATATAACGATATATTCGTATTAGAGAAAACTAGCCAGCTAGGTCTGCAGGGCTAACGTTAATTGCTTTTGGTGTGGTTCTAGACTATCTAGCTATGTATGAAGTCATGTGAGCCCACCTTACATAGTGCCCCAATCCACCTGCAACACAGGTTCGACAGGGAGGGCATCTGAAACTTGCAAGAATTAGCCTCTCTCTGCTCGCCAACTGTTGGACGCCGGCTTTCTGATTCACCAAACCTCGTCGCTATCTGAACTGTGGCTAAGCCAGAGCATCCTGGGCACTGTCGAGATGGACGCGCAATCTCGTGCCGTTCAACGAGTATACTCGATGCGCCAAATGTTGGCACGTCGGATCAGCAGCCTTCTCGCATCACCTCCCGGGTACTACCTGGGATCAACATATGCAAACGCCCGACCCTGGCACGATGCTATTCGATAGCCCCTCTGCTGGCTATCTGCAAGCAGTCTGCCGAGTCTGTGTCAAGGCAGCGTTTGTGCTTTGTGAAAGCCTTGGTGATATACAGTATCTGCAAATGCTGGGGGGGCTGCCGTTCGCGAACAATGCACTATGTGACTGTCTTCGCTCTCACCGAGAGCGGAAAGCCTACTTCCGCGCAAGTGATGATAAACGTCGTGAAATAAAGAATAAAGTACTGAGCTAGTTATATTGTGGAATACCAATGTGTTCATGGTTCTCTCTGGTGGCTAGGGACTATCAAAAGTGAAGGTCTCGTTCCTTATTATACACATTACTCTATTTGCCCTTCTAACAGATTCCTTCACCATGGGAGAGACGGTAAAGTACACCGAACTCAAAAAATCCCTCCTACATTTTCAAGCCGAACGGACGGGATTTACGAATCCGCCCTTCTTGAGGCAGTCTAAGGCAGATGGCTTTTGCGAAGAATCGAGGGTGAAAGCGACATTGGAAAGCACTCCGAATATACAATCCCCACACGAGATAGACAGACTCGTCACCTATGTCTCAAATAACGCCCAAAAGGTCTTTCTTACGCTTGTGTACATGGACGAACCGGGACTTATCAGCACTCTGCGAGATGGGAGGTTTACCGACAGAGACCTTCCCGTATACATATATGACGATGGCATCTACTCATATGACGATAGCATCTCACGCGGCCATGGCCTTACCCACAGGAATCGACTTCCCTGGGAATGCTTCAACAGCAACAGCAGAGGATGGACGACCAAAAAAAGGGAAGATTTCTGCGACAAACAACGGGCGTTCCTTGCCCCCACACTCAAGGCGGACTATACCAACCCTACATACAAAGCAGAGCAACCACTGCCATTCATTTCGGAAGGACGCGGCCTTCAGAGGGGCGGGTTTGGCTTTGTCATCCCGGCCACCATCCCAGCTGAGCATCAGAACTACGTGGAAAACCTGGTAAAGCAGCGCAACGGCCTCCTATTTGAGTAGCACAATCGGTACTAACCTTTACCTACGTTTAGACACCGAATGATAAACTTTACGTCGCCGTAAAGGTCCTGTCGATTAATGAAGCAAACGTCACCGACGCTACAGAAGAGTATTTCTTCCAGCGGGAAAGGAAAACCCTGAAAGCAATGGTCTTTGCGAATAAGGACCATCTCATTAAGTTCCACGGAACTTTCAAGCGAGAGATCAAGGCACCCAATGGAAATTCTGTCAACTCGTACGAAAGAGGCTTTGTGTTCCCTGTGAGTATTTACCTACTGCTCTAGACGCTAATACCTCATACTCCCATTTCTGCCCGCATTTGTTTAGGGTAACAACAACCCCTTTTCATAAACTCTCTTACTTATGCATAGTCGAGGAGATGGAAGATGCTGACTGGATTATGTGTTTGCAGTGGGCTACTGGAGGCAACCTTCTTGACTACATGAAAAAACAGACGGTCGAGCGAGACCTAGAAGGCAAAATTCAATCTTCGGCTCTCTGCTGGGCTTTGGGCCAGATTCGCGGCCTAGCAGACGGGATCCGAGGGCTCCATATTATGAACGCTCGTCATGGGGACATTAAGCCAAACAATATCCTCTTGTTCCCCATCCCAGAGAATCAGAGCAAATATAAATTGGTGATTGCGGACGCCGGCTTAGCTAAGATCCACCAGCTTTCCACTAGTAAACGGTCCAACTTTACGACAACGAAACATGTGAGCAAAATGCACCAGCCACCCGAATCAGTCGCAAATGGGGCGGGAGGGGTGATACTCTCTCGGCGATATGATATTTGGTCGTTTGGGTGTGTGATGTTTGAGATCCTAGTCTGGCTCGTACGCGGCCTGAACGAATACAAAATGTTCCTCAGATCGATGACGCAAGATTCTGCGAATGAAGAACCGCTTCATTTCTGGTTCGTGGAAAACAGTGTAAAGGGACTGTCTTCAACCGTGGAAGACTGGAAAGGCCGCTTGTCAAGATCTATCCAGGAGGACCCGGGCCCGGTTCGGCGGGAGTTCAAAGATGCTCTCTCGAAACTGCTGAATTTAGTTATGACTCGACTCCTAGTCATCGATCCAGAAAATAGAGCCGACGCGGTAGAAATGTGGGAGGACATTGAGAAAATATGTGGTAATGATCCCCTTGATTTCGACCAGCTTCGCGTTTCTACGTCACATGAATTAACTCGACAGAGCGGCTCGATCGCGGATCATGACTTAAACGGAATGCCGGAGAATTTGAACAACGTGCACCTTTCAAGAATTGTGAGTAGGAATTCTTGCCCCCTACTTCCTCATTATCCGCGCACCGATATCATGGACTAACGCGTGACCTTCGCAGTATGTAAGTCGGTACATGTCCCCATGAGCTGGAAATGATACTTATCAGTCGCTTTTGGTGCGAATAATATAGAATGTTAGTTGATATCAGCCCAACCATGTTCTGCCCCAAGCACACACTAACACTTCTCAGAGGGTATGTCATCAACATAAAAAGACCAAAGCCTAAAGCTTCGTCGCAACCACAACGACTAATCGATCTAGGAAACAAGCAAGCTCCAAGACAAATGGGACGACGTGACCGACAACACAATCGCGCACAGCATCGCGTCTAGCCTGAAGCTGGCTCCGCCGGCGCTAAGCGCGGACCATTCCCAATTGTCGATCTGTGACCAATGCAAAACCATCAGCTTTGTGTCCAACGAGATCAACCTAGACCGAGACCTTGAAGCTATAAGGACCAACTCCAGGGATTGCAGCCTGTGCAAAGTGCTTCACAAGGCCCTTTCGAAGACGAGCGCAGCGACCAGCGGTAGTGTCCAACTCTTCCGATCTAAGTCTACATGGAAGATGGTTTCATCTTCAGAGCCGGTCCTGACTGTCTACTCAAGCCTCAGTCCGTATCCATTTCTTGAGCATGTTTCTCGAGCTCGATCCTTGGCTGACGATGTACACATCACGCAGATCCGTCAGTCGACACCTCGTCTTACGGACGGATTGGTTTACCACAATTACCCCAAGCTGGTAGTAGAGAGCAATTTGCCCTATTGCGCAAATGGATTCGCCTCTGTAGCGAAACCCACGCATGTATTCTACGGGGACGGGAGGACGACAAGGGGACTCGCATGCCCATCAAGTTGCCAAAGCGCCTCATCGAAGTTGGCGAAGCCGATGACAACTCATCGGTTCGTCTAGTGGTGAACCCTCCAACAATAGCTGAAGATCCCACCAAAGACCGATACGCCGCCCTAAGCCACTGCTGGGGAGTTGTTAGCAAAAACGCTTATTCTTGCCTTCTAAATAGCAACCGCCTTGCCTTTGAGACACGTATTCCCGTCGAGAGGCTACCGAAGATGTTCCAAGACGCAATCACGGCCACGAGGGGTCTCAAGATCCGATACCTCTGGATCGACTCGCTCTGTATAATTCAAGATGACAACGACGACTGGGCTGCTGAGTCGAAGACGATGGAAGACGTGTACAGTTTGGCCTACGTTACTCTTGCTGCAAGTTCGGCCCCGTCATCTCTAGCCGGCTTCCTCGAGAGACCGAACAGGGCTTTTGCTGTGATGGAGAATCCTAACGCTGAGGATCGCGATAGTGATGACTCACGCTCACTTCTCTATGTAGCTGAAGCTATAGATGATTTCCAGACTCATGTCGAGGACGCGGTATTAAACACTAGGGCCTGGGTGCTGCAGGAGAGGGCGCTGTCACGCAGGACGATTCACTTTACCTCTACCCAAGTCTATTGGGAATGCGGGCAGGGCGTGCACTGCGAGACCTTGGCACAGTTGCGCAAGTAAAACCCCCTTGATCCTTAACAATACACCTTTGCTGGATATTTCGATTCCACCGTAAGACCTGACTAATTCGTTCTATGGCTCCTTTAGCACCGTGTCCCATTTCCTAGGCGACAACCACTTCCCGGACGGCGCGCTCTCGTATTTCAAGAATGAGCGGATCCTACTGATTCAGTACTTGTACACGAGATACAGCGAACTCTCGATCAGCTACGGCACGGACAGGCCTGCCGCTATCCGGAGTCTTGAAGCGCGTCTCGGTCGTACGTTCGGCTCCTTGGTGGCTGGCGGGGTCTTCCGGAGATTTTTCGAGAGAACGATACTCTGGCAGGCCCATTACGACGGTAGCTTGGAGCGAGTAGACTATAGGAACGCAAAGAACGGTCAAATGGCGCCCCCTTCATGGTCCTGCTTGGCGTACTCGGGAAAGATTAAGTTCCTCGACATCCCGTTTGGGGATATCATTTGGACGGGTGATCTCAAAAACCCCTTGCCTACGGCCGACTACGATGATGTGGCCCCCATTCCAAACATTACCAGTCTCGTTGCCAACGCCAGAAAGATCACTATCAAGTGGTTCGACATGTTCGTCAGCGTCACGCTCGACACGCTAGAGGCAGTCGATAAAGATTTTCACAATGGTCTCTGGAAGTGCGTCACAGTAGGCAGCGAGGAGACTCCAAATGCGAGGGGTCAGACGGCGAATTATGTACTCTTAATACGACCTGTCGATGGGTCACGAGATATATACCAAAGGGTTGGTGCTGGTGTGCTTTACACATCGGAGTTCTCGGATGAGGTCGAAGAAGTGCGGCTTGTTTGATGAGCGCTGGAAGAGGAAAGAACTGAGAGCAAAGAGCGAGGCAATGGGGTAAATGGACCGTTTCTGGTGTGGAATTCGAAGTCAGCAATAATATTGAACACATTCTTTAGCGAGACAGAAACAAGTTCGACGCAGAGAACCCGCTGTTGCAGACAATCAACGTCATGTCACATATACAAGGAAGTACTTTGCAAGGTGGCATCTGGCATCTTGTGTATATAAGCAGGTCTTCCTACTTCTCTCACATAAACAGGTTTACTAAATCTAACGTTATATAATTACCTACCACTATACTAGGTTATAAGCACAGCCTTAGCTTTTTCCCTCAACTAAAGCTGACTACTATAGATTTATAATTTAAATAAGTTAATTTGAAAATACAAAAAGCTTTCGAATATTATATTAAACCGTTTTATAATTGATTAAAAAAGGCAGGAATCAGTTAATCTTCAGCTTCGTGCCTCAGCATAAGGAGTTATGCGTGCGTCGTTATCATTGTACAGAGAACACGGATACTTAATTAAAATGTTATATACTTCCTTACGAGGTTTCTTACTCATGTTTCGCCCTACAGAGTATATATACTATAACAATAAGGTCTTGCATAATGCGTCAACCGCAAGAGCAATCAGAAAGACTTCGGAGAGAGGAGCTTTGAAACTAAGTCAAGCTTTCTAACTGCTTATAGGTCGTATAGTGAATCGAAAGAGGAGCCAAGCTTAATTTTTACCTCGTGAGTAGTACAGCATGCTTAGTTGGTTGTATTATTACTCTTTACCGTATACTTTCCGTCTAACACCGTGGGCCCTGTTGGAGAATCTAGACATTCTTCTCAAACCAAGTGCTCAAGTTGTCATCATCTTGGAGACCTCTCGTCTAGCACCCGAGTGAGTTATTTCGCCAGACAATCAGTAAGGTTATTTCGTTTGGGTTGTTCGACTCTTTAATCGCGTGCGCAGTTGGCGGGCGTTATATGATAAGAGAACTTGGCGAACTTGGCATGCACATCGCCGCTCCAATCTCTTGGCTTAACCGCCAAGATAGCCTCGCAAGTACCGTATTGGGGAGTTTGGAGTCGTATTTCAGGAAGACTACTAATCCAACCCGGGCAGGCCATTCTGATGTCGAGATAGATATCCAGATTTCCTAAACAAGAAGGCGAGGGATAGTTTCCTGGGTACTGCAGCTTATAATTAAAAACATCGGGTAGGTGATGACAGGCAGAAATGATGGACACTACTCACATTACCGGCCAGTATGGTCGTTCTTGATAGTTTTCCTTAATCCTAGCGTGTCTAAGCGGTCTCCTCGTCTTGCTCTTTTCTTAAAATCCGGAAATTTTCAGCTAACAAGAAGGCAACATGGTGGGCTGCTCACGATTCGGAGTCTACGCGGCTCTGCTCTTTCAAGCGTCATTAATCCTCGCCGCCGTTCCTTCTCAAACCAGACCTGTGGTCAGCATGCTGAGTCCCGAATTGCGTCTTATCAAGACCTCTGAAAATGATGCTGGAGTTTGGATGACTGAGGAAGAGAAGTTCGAGAAGCTTACCTCGAAGCGTATTGGCTTCGCGGGCATCACTGAGACCATGGTAGGCACCTCCCACCTTTGACAAGTCATGTGAAATAGATCTAAAGATCATGTACAGGAACTTGAAGCTATGGGTGCAGCTCGAACAGCTGCCAAAGCACAACAGAAGGCTGCTGCATTCCCGTCTGGCGCAAGTCACCAAACACAAGCCAACGCGCTGGTCAAAAGCGTCAAACAGAGTAATTTGGAATCCTGGGTCAACTCCTTGGCAAACTTTTACAATCGCTACTATAAGGGATCATACGCAACCACTAGCGCTACGTGGATGTACAATACCGTTGCCAGTGTAGCCTCGGCTAACCCTGCTATCACGGCAAAGCAATTCACACACTCTTACAACCAACCGAGCGTCATTGCGGCCATCCCAGGGTCTTCTAGTCAAGTCGTTATTGTTTCAGCACACTACGACTCGATCGGCAGCACTACCTCCGGCCGTGCCCCGGGCGCCGATCACAATGCTTCAGTAAGTCGGTATCAAGAGGCGCGGATAACTGTTGTTGCATGAAATGTATTGGTGCGTACGTAGGGTGTTGTCGTTATTCTGGAGGCGCTCCGTGTTCTTGCAGAGGCGAAATATGCTCCTGAGAATACACTCGAGTTTCACTTTTATTCCGGTTCGTTTGCAAAATACTCTTACCCGCGCCTGCCGATATGTTTGCAAGGAAGACTTGTGTACTGACATACATTTCAGGCGAGGAGGGAGGTCTCCTTGGCTCATGCGATGTCTTCAACTCTTATGTCCAGAAGGGTGTGGATGTCCTCGCCGTCATGAACCAAGATATGACTGGCTTCTCGCCCAACAACGTGATTGCAGTTTACACCGACTATGTCGATTCCGGCTTGACTTCGTACATAAAGAAGCTGGTGCCTGTGTACTCTACCCTACCACTTTCGGTAGACAAATGCGGCTATGCCTGCGGTGACCAGTAAAGTTTTTCTTTGCTCGAACATCGCTACGCTGGCCCTTCCATCATGGCTCTGACATGCAGAAAACCCTAGTGCATCTGCTCATTCTGCCGGCTACCCTGCGGCTTATGTTTGCGACGAGAAGTATGCCGACTCGTCTCCCTACATCCACTCAGCTCAAGACACGGTCTCGACTGTAAGCTTCCCACATGTATATGAACATGCAAAGGTACAATCTCACTGCCCGCTGCCTTATAATGAAGCTTACACTAATTTGTGTCAGTTAACTGTCGGCTTCCTTGTGGAGGCTTCGTACTTTTAGGCTAGTCAGGTTGCGTGGACTAATCGTTAAGCAACGTGGCATTGATAGTGTTGAACATATCAGCTGAAGTGAATTGGTGGCGAATGGTCTCTATTTACGAAATATGTAAGACAGCGCTTCTGGCTTGCCAGGTTCATTACCATGCAAGACTGTGTCAACTCCAATCCATAGGAATTGCTACAGCTCCTCTGTTAGTCCATGAGTTTTGGTATTAGCCATTTAATCATCCTGGTCATCAAATTATCCCTGTAGATATGGCTGAAGCACTTGCAGAAATACTCAAGTAAATCTTGTTACGTGATTTATACTGATACAGCCAGGGCCTTTGTTTTTAATACAGCATTCTAGATAGCCGACAAAAGGCTTGGTCAGTTTGAACAGTTATTTATTACACAGCATCTACATTTTGGATGCTCTGCATAGATGGAGTCATCCTTAAGGTCGAGCTAAAGCTGATATTTTAGCCATAATGTCATGTGCTTTCGAGTTGTCGAGGACAGAAGGAATTTATAGTGGCCCCACAGCTACTGGAAAACCAGACCTTACAGGGCGTCCAAAGAGTGTGGAACATCACATACTGTTCTATATGACATGAAGTGGGAAAACGAAACTCGGCTGTGCTCTTGGAGAGGTCGAAGATGGCAATAAGGGCATGATAGAAAAATTGTGCTTCACTAAATATTGAGTCTGTCTCACAGATTGCTATCCGGGCACCCTGACGGCCTCCGGCGATCCCTGACTAGCTACCTTCGAGTAAGTTTAGTGTTGGTGGCGTTACTCTCGAGGTCGTACAAGCCTTTACAGTAGATTCGTACATTTAGCTTAAAATAATTAATAGTAATAGGGAAAGGTATAAGAAGTAAGTATTGAAACATTTAATAAGCGAATAACAACGACAATTTCAAAAAGGCCTATACTAAGAATTACTAGATGTTACCGAGGGTTTTAGTCCCAAAGGACGAAGGTGAATTCTTTAATCTGATACATATCACATTCCAGACCCCACAGGGGCAAGCATTTGAGGTCCAACTTATATAAACTCTAGTATAAGGTGGGCGCCGAGGCCGGAATGGAATTCCGACTGTAGTAATTAATGCATATTTAATGTCACACACATGCACATATGCAAATGCAAGTATGCCCATTTTGGTTTTATGCAAAACAGAAGGTACTAGATAGTACTGCTCAAGCTTAGCTCCGGCTGGGCTCTGGCTAGCAAAAACTTGGCGTTGACATGGTTCAGGCTAAAATCCCACTCTGATGCGGGACGGTAAAGACGGTCTTCGATCTGGGGGTCCTATACATATGTACCTTGTGCATGTCGTAACTGAAATAGGGACTCCGATGATCTAATCCTTGTAACCCTCCACCGTAACCTCTTCATCAACATCCAGCATCATTACTTGCAGTGGTCCAGCAAGACAACCTACGCTATCTCATACTGTGCACCTAGCGCCTTCATACAACTCTTTACTCTTTAAAAGAAGATTGCCAACTTGGACCTAATAATCCACGGTAAATCACATTTTATTTGTAACCTTGTCCGCCTTGTCCACCTTGGCCGTTAGGCCAAGATGTGACGGTTATCCCTGGTGTAGCTAGGCTTCCAACAATCCATGTTTCGACGACGACAAGTCTGCCCGGTACACGATGCAACAGCCGCGGCCCCAGACGAGAGCCCCAGGGAGTTTTTCCTCCCTTGTCCCTGGCTCGAGCAACACCCCTAACGCCACACCCGCCGCTGCCCCGGCGCGACCCATGATCCGCAGGATAGAGACATCTTCGAGCGATGATACCATTTCTCTTCCCAAAACGAAAGGACCGCAGACACCCGTTGGCCTCGTTAGCCCATCCTTTCCGAACTCACCGGGTCGTGGTAGCCCCCAGAACTTCTCTCGCCCCAGTCGACCTGCCAACGATCTTCCAGCGACCCGAACCGCTTCGCCCTTGACTCTCCCTCCCGCCCGCGCTGGCCACGTTCGGAAACATTCACAAACCCCAGGTCTCTTCGAACCTAGCCTACCCTCCACGAGCACGTCGGGTTTGTCGCAAATCGGCATGTCTCAGCCGCCGGCCGCACTCTCAGCGAGCCACATCGCCGCCCAGGCTGCCATGCAACAACAGCAACAACAGCAACAACAGCACAGTCGTCATCGCTCGCAGACCGTCCCCTTCCCAGGAAGTGAGACGCATGATACCTCGAAACGACCTGCGCCAAAATCTGCTGTTGGACCACGTAGTCCACCAATGCTCAGCTTGACCGAGGCTAGCGCACCCCGCGATAACGGCTTTGGAAGCCAGGGATATCACAATGGCTTACTGGGTAGTCATGCTGCTGCTGCCACGGCCGCCGCAAACGTCGCCTTCCCTAGGATATCGCCACAGACGTCGCCTGGCCTACCCACGCAAGAACCTCCCATGCCCTCGCCTCTCGTCATTCCAGAGAAGCCGGTTAAAGCCGAGAAGTCCAAGGTCAAGCTATTCTCCCGGCCCAAGAAGATCGATACCAAAGGTGAGGCAAAAGAACGTCCTATGCCCAGCCCTAGTAAGATTGGATCGGCACTTGCCTCATTACAGCGAGGGAACTATAGCACCACAAGTCTGGCTGATTCGCAGTCCTTCTACAACCTGGGGAATTCGTCGTCTGCCACTATTCGAGCCACGGACTCCCCGATCGAGAGGGAAGGTAAAGAGAAAGACAAAGAACGAAAACATCATTTCCTGTCACGGCAGAAGCATAAGTTGGTCAGCAAAGATGATTATCATCTACCCCTATCCTCTGCTGCCAGCAACTCCCGGCCGGTTGATCTTACTGCCCCTTCGAGCCTGTATAATTTTAATCCGCCCCCGAGTCCCGGTCTCAACAGCGCCCTAGGGAAAAGTGTCAGTGGCCTCGACTTACGGCATGGCGGCCGAGCCCTGCGCGAGAAGAGGAAGGAAGAGAAATATAGTGACATCATGAGGCACGATAATGACTCGAGCTTTGGGCTTGGGTCTGAGTGGCCTGGGCCCGGCAGCCTTGGATCGTCAGCCAACAACAATGGCTCGTCTTATTTTCATGAGCCCATGGATTCGACTAAATATGGTCTGAATAGCATGTCACTTGACGATGCCTGGCCGTACCTCAAAGCGAAATTACTTGTCATTTTCGAAGGTGAGGATCTGCGGTTGCCAGTGGAGGACTTCAACCGGGTTGTAACGATGCACATTCAGTACTGCATACAGCGCCGCTCTGCACACATCATCGTAGATGACCTGCGAGATCTACTCTTGACAGGGTTCGCATCGCTTGACCATGCTCTTCGTATGACACCGGACGATAGAGTTATCCCGGCGCTTGTGGAGTTATGGGTGTTCACATTTACAAGCATCCTCCCTTACTTGCAGGCAGTTTTCTTGCCTCTGGACCTGGAGTTTTCGGGTGCTGGGACCCTTCTATCACCCGAACAAGCCCGCGACTTCTGGGGGGGCGTAATGGCTGGACCCCCTACAACAAGCGCACAGGTAGATACGAATTCCCAAGCGCAACATCTCTCGCCTACTGGTCAAGTACTTGACGTACGGCGGCTGGTATTAGCGGCTTACCGTGATGTGCTGGTGTTGCCGCGCTACGACAAGCTGAAAATAATATTCTCTCGACTGTCCCTCAAACACTTACCCTCGTCTCTAGCCTCTCTAGCTTTAGCATCACCGCCAGTAATGAGTGATAGCGTTGCTTCACTGTCGACGTCGCCATCTGACGGCTTCATAGTCCGGCCGGGTACAGCCATGTCGCTTGACCCGAGCGTCGCCAGCTACAACTCCACCTCGACGACGGTGTTTGGCAACGATTCGAACCCGTCGAGGAGCCGGGCAATTAGCAACGTGTCGTACGGTAGTGGCACATCGGATCCGGCATCGGCAGGTGGCGGGGCGCTCCTTCGGCCATTCACGCCGCAGACAAGAGACAGCGACCGGGCGCGGGAAATCCTTGGCAGTGTGCGTGAGCAGAATGTCGAGGACAGCAAGCAAGTGACTGAAATGGTTGGCCGCTTACTGCAATGTATGAGCGTCCTCGCCAGCGTAAGCACGGGGACGGAGAGCACCATGGCCGGCGCTGGTGGCACAGACGAGCCTGGCAAGATGGTGTCGGAGTTGGGAAGGCTTCTTAAACTAAACTGGCTGGGCAGAGGCCGAACCGGCCGAAATAGAAGAGGAATCGTAGGCGGGAGAGTTAAGCGATCCGACAATAGGTCAAGCCACAGCGCTTTACATGAAGGAATGCAGGAAAGTGTTGTTGTAGCGGGCTAGTGATACCTATGGGGCCGAGCACGCATTGGCATGTATGACCACACTTGTGCTATTTGATACTCAATCATGATAAAACGAAGCTATTGAGCCCCCCCAACAAATGAGAATAAAACACCTAAATTTGTTTCAAAGGTGTGCATTAGTGATTGCATGAATGAGGCAACTAGTTAGATCACCATAGTCGACATCTGAGAGAACGGTTCTGTGTCTTGGACATGTGGTCAGACTTAACGCCCAATTTTAGGGAAGTTATTCACGATTTGGATACCTCCTCTGCCCCTATAGGCAAATGGTGGGGTGTGGGATATGATCTATAGCTTGTCGAATGTAAGCCGTCAGCGTAGTCATCACTAGTACTACCGTCGTTGAGCATTGTCATGACGATAGAGAACGAAATGCAAGGGGTAGGTAGGCTCCGTCTGACATCCCAACGGATCCCGAGCAACCCGGACAAGGTAGGTTAAACTTGAGAAGGGTACCGATTCGAACCTATTTGATCGGGATGCAACCCACGGCCGTTCCGATTCATCTCTACCTCTTGCCGGTACTGCCTGTACCCAGGTGTCCTCCGCCTCTACTAATGCATTTTACGTTCCTGAGGATACTCAAACATCCTAAGGAGACATGATATGTTAGGTACTTACCTAGGCACTTTCTTCTACCAAACGGCATACCAGACGGCCACTTAGTCGGTGGTCATCCCACTCATCCACTGATCTAATATCTCGACCCTCGATACTACGACTTCCGGCCTCGAACTTAACCGCGACACTCTGCCTTCACCCATTACGGAGCAGACACAGCAGCACTCACACTTATCGGAGGGGCATGCACGCTATTACCCTATCGATACCACTGTAAAGAAGCCGCACCAGACAATATTCAATCAAACGCAAAGATGACATCTCCCGAGCTCTCAGCCAAGGAGGTCATCGCGGCGCTCAAACTCACAGCGCATCCCGAGAAGGGCTACTACGTAGAGACCTTCCGCGATGCAGAGACCCTGCCGTCGTCTTCCGGTGACCGCCGCGCCCACAGCACCTGCATCTACTACCTCCTCGAGGGCGAGTCCGGGCTCTCGCACTGGCACCGCGTGCGCGACGCCGTCGAGGTCTGGCACCACTACGCGGGCGCGCCGCTGCGGCTCTCGCTGGCCTGGGACGACGGCTCGCCCGTGCGGCACGCCGTGCTGGGCACGGATCTGCTGCGCGGCGAGCGCCCGCAGGCCGTCGTGCGGCGGAACGAGTGGCAGCACGCGCAGAGCCTGGGCGCGTGGACGCTGGTCGGCTGCTCCGTCGCCCCGGCCTTCACTTTCGACTCCTTCGAGATGGCGGTGCCCGGGTGGGAGCCTAACGGTGGAGGGGGTGGTGGTGCTGCATCATCATCTGGCTGATTGCGCGCGTGGATGATGAGATTGTTGGAGGGGGGGGGGACGATATTCCCCTGTCGTCGGTAGGGATGCGGGGAGCTCGCCTGGCTTAGGCTTCTTCTGTGCGTGTGGTGTGCGTATTTTGTGAGGACGACTCGTTGGCTGTGTTCTTGCGGCCTGGCGTCGAGGATGATGGACTTACGGTACTATTGGAAAGACACTACCAAGGTGTCTCTTCAGTGGTCAGCCTCTCCACACAGCGTAGATGTCACATATGGAGATATTCAATGAAGCAAATCTATAGTCTTGTGGTGTACGCCGTTGCACCTATATTGACAAGCGCACCCATACGTAGACTGTCCTGCCGTAACGAACTCCCACGTGCCCCTAGCTAGTAGAGCTGGATAGTTGAAATCATAATTGCTTCGACGCAAACGTTGGAACGTTGACAAACTACACACCAAACTTCTACTAGATGCATCACGGCTGCCTTGGATGCTGGGTATCTCTACCTACTTTGATGTGAGATCAACCGACTGCAGGTACTGGAAAACTGAATAATCTACTACTACAAGCACCTGGAGACCAGACGAGGCGTGTTACGCAACGGGCATTTATTTTTCTAGTCTTTTATTTTCTCATTCTATCTTCAACACAAACCGTATCAAGTTAGACTCTACAGAGACAACGTATAATCTATATAGCCAGGTCGTATTCGACTTCGTCTCGCTCATCATAACTCAGTACCGTCGATACTAACCTACCATATAATTCTAAACTAGAGTAACCTATGATCAGATCAGTTAGCACCAATCTCTATAATAGAAACTGCGAACGAACAGGATCTGTGATATATGGACTAAATCAGACATCCAAGGAAGGATTGGCCCTCATATGCTTCTACAAAGGCTCGTAATGAAGCTCGAGTGGAAACTGCAAATGTATAGGTATGGAAACTTTCGTCATGTAGACCAGAATGAGGTGGTAAAATGAAAGTCTGTGACTCACCTACTGATTTGGATACGCAACCCCAGTACCGAACAACATACACAATGGACTGAAACTGACGATGAAGTATCGAAATTAAAAACCTGGTGACAGATGGGGAGGTTAGCAATAAGATCATGACGCAGAGTACAGCCATCTCGCCATAGGCTATTTCCCCATCGTGTCGAAGCGTGAAGCATAACACGAAATCAGACGAAGTATACTGGCAAGTAACAGGCTGTTAAAGCCCGAACAGACGGAACTTCTTCATGGTCGATTCGGTTGGGAAAAGAAGACGTGTTGTTTGGATGTCATCCTGAAAGGGAAGGTTTTGTTGAAACACTGTTCTGCAATTGCGTGTGGTATGCAGAAGCAGAGGGGGAGAAGCTGCGAGAACTCACCAATAATAGGAAACATACTGCAAATAAACTAACGAGAAATACAATAATGCTGTCCCAAGTATGAGCTAGCAGCAATAATAGCTGATTGATTTGTTGCTCTCGAAAAGGCCCGGATATTGGGCGGTGGTAGGAAAGAGAGAAACGATCAGGACAAATCTTTGGTTGAGGCGGAATTTATAGTAGAGCAAAAGAGCTCTTTGAGAAAAAATTTCAGTGGGGCCTAGGGGCCTGCTATTGGCCACTCAGTGTTCTCACTTGAAGGCAGAGGCTATCGGATAAAGTATTGGACAGAATTACTGGGAGACCCCGCCAACCTGGCAGACTTAGCTGCCAGCCTCTGCCAGGTGTCAGGGCTATTCTTCAGCCGCTTGAATTACTTATCTAAGGTTGTACCTGAGTTAAGGCGTGATATCAAATGCACACTGTACGCTATGCCTTCCTCAACGATATCATACATACCTACATATAGGTTGTCCACATAAATGTATGAAGAGTGCGTTAACGTCACTCCTCTAAGGTGTCTTGTCTGTCTATTCTTTCAAGCTTCTCTATGGGTAAGGTGACTATATGTCGTCCTTACACCAACGCGACTCACCTAGAGGAAACAGTTTCGTGTCTAAGATGCTTTTCGAGTGAGGAAAATGATGCGTCGGAAAGAGTGCAATACTAGAATGCGAGTCGCAGGAGGGGAAAGATAGCTTTTCTTTCTTTGGCTACACAGGCACCTGGATAAGTCTATTATAGTACCCGACACCAAAATATCGAACCCATCCATCTAGTGAACTAAACTAGTATTTTGCCACTATGTGTAGAGCCAGGAAGGTACCTTACCTAATCTACCTTAAGGTTTTAAAAATGGCAGCAGGAACTTTAGCTTTTCCGACGCCCGATATTTTGAACCACTGGCCGGCGCTGATGCACGTCAGAGCCCACTCTTTTTTTGTCCAAAAACAGCCCCCCAGCCCACCTCTAGCTCCCACATGGGCAAGATGGGCACCTGCCACTCCTGACGGGGATTTGCGACCAGCCCACTCGACCCAGACGCACCGGCTTTCCCTCTCTCTCTCTCCCTTTTCCTCCATCCTCTCTCGCGGCGCGCGCCAGATTTCTTTTGTTAGTAATCCTTCTGGCTTGTTCCCCCATACCGACCTACAGTAGTTCCTAAACCCGCTATCACGACAGCGGCAACAAGAACAGCAGCCATCCACTACCAACTACGCCTACCGTCAACTGATCGACAACAACAACACCAAAAGGCAGAAAAAAAACATCTGGCAGTTTTTACGCACAATTCTTTTATTATCATACTAAAACTTGCTATAAACACTTCCAGCCTTGCTAAGCAAAGTTGCGTTGCTTGGCCTTGGCATCTGTGTGCACCCCTTTGGTTCGGTATTATGCGACACGGACATACCTGAAGCACCGTTTTCCTTCTCATCTCGTGCCATATGGTCGGTTTTTGGCCCGGACCAGATCAGACAGCCTTCTCTACATTAACGTCTACTTCGTCTTGCTCTCTTTTATTCTTTCTGCATCTGGAGACCCGGAGCTATCGAACCCCATACCGGAAGACACTGGATCGCCCAACTTACCTTTTTGAGCACTGTTACCCGCCCTTCACTCGCGCTTCTATCGCTCTTATTACTTTCCTATCCACATTGCCCTGCACCAAAAGCAGCAGGGACCGACCGATCGTCTGCCGCCGCCGCCGCCGCCTGCTGCTGCCGCTACCACTGTCGCTGCCTGTCTCGACTCCCGCGTACCTGATCCTACCATACAGAATATCCTTCTGCAGCTTAATCCGACGACACACGTATAACCCTTAATTTTCTGTTTGGTTCGTATTTTTCTTCCCGCCACCCGCGGTCGACAATCGCGGCGGCGCCCGTAGCTCTGGCTGTGCATGCCAAACTCTTGCGACTCTTATCCATTCGATCTCGACTCCTACTCGATCCTGTTACCCACGGCGCGAGAACCGAGGTCAGCCTCCAGCAAGTCTAAGCGGGCAGTCATCCCTAGCAAATCCGTCTGTCAGCAGCGACAGCCTTGATGCATTGATTTTGGCCCACCAGCTTCTGAAGTATTGAATGCGTGGGGTTTGGTGGTGTATTGTTGGTGCGCGTGCAATCATCGTTGCTCTGCTACACTTCGTCTCGTTTCCCTCACCCCGGCTATGTGCTACGGCGTCAAAAGCTCCTGAAAGCAACTAATCCTGATCTCAACATCAATCTCTTCCTGCATGTCTTCAATACCACGTCGAGTATCGTCGCTTAAAGTGGAACCGCTCGGTAAACCGCAGCATCCCTTCTAGCAGCCATCGTGCTTTTTGCTTCCGCCGCTCTGCTGATACTGTCGATCAATTGGAACTGTTTCCTTCACTTGACGAAACATCGAGCGGTATTGCTGCATTGCACCTCTCTTCCACCACACAAACGCCTTGCAACCACAGATCCTAAGGTCGTCGCGCCTTCGAAACTAACCCCTGTCCCTGGCTCTTGTCGCGTCGTATATTGCGCTATTTGTTCTTATACTCCCCGCGCCCGCTCCGCTCGACGAAGAAACACAACACCCGTCCTGCCTATACTGACGGATTTTCTGCGCTACTTCACATATCCATTACCGCCGAGATATAGGCGCATGATATATTGCAGAGCGTGTCCTGTCGATATCCACGCTGTGGATAATCGACAATATTAGAGATGATGGCGAGCATGGGTCCAGGTTTTCACCCATCTATGCAGCAGCACCCGGGTGTCCATCCCAGCCATCCCATGGGTGCTCCTGGTATGGCTCATAACCCAAGTCAGCCGGGAGCTCAGCCAGGTATGCCTCCCCAGATGGCTCACATGGCCGCCTCCGGCCCCGGTGGACAGGTCAATCCCGCGGCTATGATGGGAGGCATGCCTCAAAGTGCTGGTGGGCCCAATGCCCATGCCCTTCAACACTTAAACCCCCAGATGTTTCAACAGCAGCCGCAGTACAGTGAGTGTCCCTGGCGGGCTTTCTCGATCCCATCTTGTCACCGGCCGTACCTGTTACTAATGTGCATTTCTTTTAACAGTGGGTCAAAACCCCAATATGAACCCTGGTATGATTGCGATGCAACAACAACGATTGCTTCACCAACAGCAGAGACAAGCTGCTATGATTCAACAGCAGATGTATACTGTACCTATGAATATGCAAGGCATGAACGCAGCGCAGTTCCAGGCAATGAGACAGAACGCGAACTTGCAACAACGAGTTGCAATACCCGCACATCTCCAGCAGCCTCACCTCCCTCAGCAAGGACCACACCCCACCTCCCAGCAGCAACAGCAGCACCAGCAACAACAGCAGCAGCAGCAACAACAAGTAAGAAATACTCATTGTTTTACATATGACATTCCTATCAAATCGGGCTGTATACTCTAAGGGCTCAAGTTTTGTTACTAATTTTGCTTGACTCACAGCTCCTCGCTCAGCAGCTCGCACTGCACCAGCAGCAACAGCAGCAACAACACCAAGCCCAGCAAGCCCAGCAAGCCGCGAATAATGCAATGCATCAAGGTGGCCAACCTAATCTTGCGGGCCAAATGGCTTCGCACCAACAGCTTCAAAATATCCAGCAGAACCATCTTGCACAGTCTATGGCACAACAAATGCCCTCGGTCGCTGCGCAAAATCAACAGCCTCAGCCGCAACCACAGTCCCAAGGTCAACCGCCGCAACCTCAGCAGCCACAGCAACCCCAGCAGCAGGGCCAACAGCAACAGGGTCAACAGCAAGCTCAACAAGCTTCCGCAGGCGCTCACGGTCCCCAGAGAGCCGGCGCGACTGCCAATAATCAAGCTAATCAAGCACAGACTCAAGGGCCGAACGCAGCCCAACCTAACCAGCCGCAACAGCAGCAGGTTCAGCCTCAGACACAGAGTCCACAACCTCACCAGCCCAATGCCCAACTACTTCAGGCACAACAACAACAACAACAACAGCAGCAGCAGCAGCAGCAGCAGCAACAACAACAACAACAGCAGCAGCAGCAGCAGCAGCAACAACAGCAGCAGCAGCAGCAACAACATCAGCAGCAGCAGCAGCAGCTTGCTAACTTCCAACAACTACAACAACAAGCCCAGCAGCAGCACAAGAACGATAGCTTGAAGGGCCATTGCCTGTTGAAGTTGATGCTATTCAGCGAACATTTAAGTGGTTTTCCGGTCAGTCTTCTCTCATAATACAAGGGTCTTATGCAACTTACTCTAACATATTCGGTAGAACGGAAAAGGCAAAGATGATGTTGGCTATTGGCATGATTTCGTTGCCCAATTCTTCTCGTACAGAGGGCTTTTCCGACTGACCCTTGCGGTCATCGGTTCCGACCCCTCAAACGAAGAACATGGGACAGACAAGTCATATGAGATAGTACAGCCGGCACTTGCCAGATACTTTCACACACATTTCCAAAGTGGTATCCAAAAAATACAATTAACATTTGAAAAAGGCACAATAGACAAGCCATTACCAAATGGCGGCCACTCTATTGAGAATACCAAATCGAGCCTAATATACTGGTTTGAGAACTCTCATGTACGTGCATCCTTTCCAAGCGAAAGAGTCCAGGCTGCTATATTGAAGTATTGACTCGCTTTGAATAGGTGGTTGCAACAGGGAGTCTCCGGGCACAATTCGACAACGAGCAGAAGTTGGACTTGCTAGAGTTCATAACACACGGCCACGAGGAGTATGTTTCAAGGAAGATGGTAATCAACGCGGCTAGGCCAACGCACCTATGGGCCAAGGAATGGAAGAAAGTCAATGGTCAAGACGCAAATACCTCTCCTGAGATGAACAAGAAGGGCAAGACAAAACCGATGAAGTCGCCGCCGAATCCGCCACCTGACTTTGAGATACCTCATTCCGCCGTCAAGGGACACATGGGTATTACGGAGCCAGTCTTCCAATTTCTCGAAGTATGTCTTTCTAAAGTCTGAAATAGTATTTACACCAGCTAATGTTGATACTTTAGATTGTAGAAGTGATGGGCCAAATGAATGTAAGCTTGCCCGAACTTTCCAACTTGAAATAGACTTGGACGCATTGTCTATGGGTTGTCTGCTCGATTTCTATTACTGATAGTAACCAAGTACTGACTTATCCTGCGTTAGCCGCTCTTCACCTTCTACCAAGCGCATTCAACACTCTCGCCGTACACCGCACTGGAACAATATGTTAATACCCATATCGCAAACATGCCGCAACACCCAACTATGAATGGTCACCCAGCGGGCAGCATCCCACCAAGCCAGCGGACGCCTAGCTTTGGTCAATTTCCTATGGGCGCTTCTCCGGCTGCATCCCATCTTCAGCTTCCCAATTCCCCCCACATGGGAAGTCCTGCGCAGGGTCATATGCAAGCCCCCGGCATGCAGCTACAGCAGAGTCAACAAGGGACAAGTTCCAGCGGCCCTAGTGCCAACACCAGTCCGGCGAGTAGCAAGCGGAGGAGGCCATCCACGGTCAAAGCCGAAGAAGATAGTAGCGCACCAACGCCGGCTAGTTTGGGTGGTCAAGTTAACGGTGTAACCATGACCAATAAAAAGCCAGGCACGCCTCGTATTACAAAACGCCAGAAGGTCAACCCAGCATAATGCCTGAAAGTGGTCTACATGCTGTTTCGTTTTCATATCGGTTATCATCAGCATATTGGCGTCAGACTGGATATGAACTTGTCTTTTTTTACCCCCTCATGTTTACCGGTGTCGGTTTGGCTGCCTATAACATATTTCAATGGGGTGGCTACACATTAGGGATTGATATCACTTGAATTTTGGACGAAGCGGAATTGTTTCTAGCATATCCCTGGGACGGAGTCGGCCGCCGTTGGATATGAGTGGGATACTACTTTGGGGTGGTCACATCATAACTGATACGAGCGCTCTCTTTCGCAGTATCAGTAACTGAATGCATAATTGAAGGATTTCACGCCAGGGCCCTGATGCTGACGGGCCTACTAATGCTGGTGATGAGGAATGTATGAAGCTTGGCATTCACCCATGTACGATATACTCTCTCTGCGCCTTGCCCGTTTGGCGTTCTCGTGTTGTTATTTTACAAAATCGGTCAAGGGGTAGAGGAGGGGGCGGATCTAAAGTACGAGAGGTCTCCGTGCTCCATATAAAAGTTGTTTTCCCATGCCCAACTTACTATGGTTTGATTATCACAGCCGCAGCCCTCCGCAGATAAAGTGAATATACTACATTCGGAACATTATACCTAACGGGATCAAGCTTACCTCCTCAAGCTTCCATATATATGTCATAATGCGTAAGTGTTATGACTTGACTGTTTTAACTCAAAAGGCCTATCCAGCCATGGCAAACTACGCCGGATCCTCTCGTAATTAGTGCTATGTATGGCGATATCAGTTAGGATTACACTGTATTCTATTCTCTAGTGTTCGAGGTTAGGACAAATTAGTTGATTATTGGGGGCAGAGAAGTCCTGTTTCTACTCATCCTGTATTTCCAATCCGCGAGTAGATGGCGACAGTGATTCTGTAATGATGAATTATGCTTCACAGAAAGTCTCTTTTCGTTCGCATCGAACCAATCACAAATATCCGAGACGGATAAAATGATAATTCCCGAGGTGGTTCACATGCTCTGGGTGGGAGTGTACGTATGATGATTCTACGAATCAATGACCCCGTGACTACCGGGCCGGTCAAAGAGCCGATGACTTCATCATCGACGCAAGCAGCGTTCCATAGCCGCGAAACCTAAGGGTTCATAAAAGGAGTACAAATTAGATGCAAACCCCCCAATTGCATTATGTTCCTTAGCAGACGGTTGCTTGCATGTTCAGACCAAAAGTAAACCATCACAGATTTTCTCTCCACGCCAGGAACTATGGGAGACGGCTAACATGGCCTATGTAGCTACCATTACGACATCACAGCATCTCGTGCAATCACTCTCCGACAATGAGCACCTTGGGTTCGCAGGCATCTGAAGGCGGCAAGGCCGGGCACCAGGGCGGTAGTAGCACGACTAACAACTCCGGCGTAAGCTTCCGTCTAGCCTCTATCCAGCATGATCTCACATGATCTCTCATGAGCGCGAGAACACCAACTTCGCCTTCTGGCCTAGCAGAGTTATTATACATACTGATGACGTTTCGCGGTGCAAGCAGCTTCTAGGACCGCAATTCGACAGCATGTACAAGCAGAAACGGTCTCTAGATCCCGAATCGCAGGCTAAGCGGGAGAGTCTCGCAGAGCAGAAGCCAGAAGGTACCATTGGCAGATTGTGGCGGAAGTACGTATGATACGAGACGGGAGACTCTATGGATTAGACCAGCAGGACACGAAGAACACATGAGCTAACTCGAATGATGTACAGCTACGTTTCTGGGCCGGGAGGGCCGAACCCTGCGGGAAAGCACTAGAAATAAATTAGGGCTCGTAAAGAGGCATGACGGCCATCTTTGGTGAGGATTTGGCATAGCACAATTCATTGTGCTTTTAGTCAGAAACCAATTAAGACCAACGACAAGAACGATGATTACATATTTTAGCTGTACGAGGAAATCATGTTGATCTAGTTGGGGATCGTAGACTACCGCGTCTGCTATTGTTTGCCAAATGGATATAGTATACATTTTGACATCGTCTTCTTTTTGCCTCCTTTTTGCATCTGGCACGCCTTTGTGGGCCGTATAGTAACTCCATTCCCCTTCTAAAACCACAAAAACGTAATCTCCGACGCCAAAAGCTTCTAAATTCCCATCTGGCTGTATTATTGGGCGCACTGGTTCTTGCCGTACTCCACTGGGCCCCATTCGTGCCGTCTAGTCCGTCATGATCGTGTTGAAACTGCGAAAGCGAATTCACCTTACCAAAGGACAGGACAACCTCTTTTCCGGATTTCAGAGTAGTGGTATATCCGATTGTGCTAATTACCTCGCCTCGATCTTGACCTTTACTACCGACGTACGGAAATAGACTATCTTCTCTCTCTCGTGTCGTACCACCTTCTACACACTGAAACTGAGTAGCACAATATGCCGCAAGCCGTCCTCCGCCGCCTCGATAAAACGCCGGGCAGCGGACTACGCGCGGTCCTTGCGGCTCAAGCCGAGGCGGGATCTAGGACACCGATCCCTAGCCCGCCCAATGATGTAAGATATAACAGTGGCGAAAAGAACTGGTCGACAAGCTGAACTAAGCAGTGCATATAGGTAGACGCGGTAAGGGCCACCTGTGACTCATTCGTCCTGGACTCGTTCACCGCAGAGGATGCCTGGGAGCTGGGGCATCTACTCTACGCCAGGCTTCTCCCGTTCTCCTCGGAGAAGCCTACGGTCATCTCCATCGCGCTGGCCAACAGCAGCCAGGTCCTGTTCCAGGCCGCCGTCGGGTCGGGCACGCAGCCAGATAACCAGCTGTGGGTGCAGAGGAAGAGAAACACCGTCCTGCGATTTGGCACGAGCACTTGGCTTCAGCACTGCAAGTATGACGGGAATGAAGAGGCATTCCGGAAGAAGTTTGGCATGAGCGAGGAGCAGGCCGCGACGTACGCGATTCATGGCGGTGCTGTGCCAAGTCAGTTTTTTTTCGACTACCCCTTTGCCTTCTAGCTCTCCATCCCCGCAGTAATATTTCTCGTATTTTTCAGCCCCTCAATCTTGGTTACACATTCTTATCACTAACATTCTTATTTCAATAGTTCGAGTAAGTGGTGTCGAAGGCATCGTCGCAGTTGTCGTGGTTTCGGGATTGAAGCAGCACGAAGACCACGGGGTCATCGTCGATGTTATCACCAGAAACTGGTACTAAGTCGCTTTATTCGATCATAAATTCCATATAATCGAAAAAGGTATGCTACTTGATGAAGCTTCAAACAATGCATAATGAATAGTAGGCCTTGTATGTTGCGAATGAGTTAAGCACTATGAACCTTTAACAGTGACTCCCAATCACATATCCAGGCCACATACAAATAAGATCTGTAAGGCGTTTTGCAATTCGCCGCGACAGCCTATGCACAAATATATAAAATCGACTTGTGCCCTAGCAAAAAGCTTCATCCCGTCAGTGTTGTAACAGTGCTTTTAAGTCAGTCTTAAGTAGACAAACTCTTGAAGGCAAACGTCCCGCAAGAACTAGATCTAAACCGTAAATAGCGCATTGGTGTATCAGTGGTACCCTAGACCTGTAAGTATGGTGCCAACTCTCGTCTATTATCATTTCCAAGGGCTGTTGATATTTCAATAAGTGACCATTACCATAAGCACAAACACGATCAGGTATGGTGAGTGTCAGCCGATAGCATACCTAGCCTATAGAAGGCCCGAAGGCACATGATAATTTAGCCAACGGAAATCTGAAAGTCGTGAAGATAAGACTACGCTCAGCGGCCTTGCTGATAGAGAAAATAATATAAGGGATTTAAACAAGATCTCGCCAAGAACGCCGCTCGGCCCATTGACAACGACGTAATAATCTCCCCTATATGTTCGTATGCGATGACCCAGTAGTGATATCTTACGCTAGGTAGCAAGCATAGACATGCGTTGTGATCCAGAATGCGCACGACTTCACTATCTAGTAGCTACTTTATATAAGTTCAAGAATAGTTCGGTCCTAGCATGATTGTGGGCGTAAAGTCAACACCAATTTCTTATCTCAGGCCTTGAACCGCTATACTCATACGATAATATAGCGATCCATGAGAAAGCCTCCATATTGCCAGCAATAGTTCACTCAGCGATTGCTTCGCTGAGCTCAAGGGGCGTCTCTGGTTGATTTCACCGTTTTCTTTTCTCTTGGTCGTAGCTTGCTCAATAACCCTCTGTGCAAGCTCGCCGGAACCTTGCTAGAGTCCAAGACACCAACTCGAAGCATGGGTTTGTACTGATTCAAAAGCGCTCGTCGGTGATACTTGTCAAACTTCTTCGTTGCGTCTTTGCCTGCAACGCCTGTCAAGACTTTTAGGCGGCGTGGTTTTCAGTTAGCCAAAGGCTAGAGCATGAAGTATTTCGCGCATCTTACCTTTGGTTCCTCCCGGATGCGTCTCCTGGAACTTCGTCACGTCATAAACTTCGTTGTCGATGATTAACCACATATTGTTTTGCGTGTTGTGTTTGCTCACTTCCTCCGTTGTAAATGCCTTCGACTCGGCGGGTCGATGGATCATTTGGCTTTGCGCTACGTTTTTTTCGTTACTTGCTGGTATTGTTGCTACCACAGTTCTTTCATCGCGCTGGCATATATTATTTTGCGCCCTGGAATCGAGAGCCTCGTTAGCTAATACCACCTGATGATCAACCGATGTAGATATTTTTGTAAGTGCTACGCAGAGCTGGCTCGCCGCTTGTTCCACCATTGTTGATGTGGTAGGGTTTATCTTCTCTGGCCAACAGCCATGGAGACTCCTGTCTCTTGTATTAATATGGTAGCGTATTTCATGAGTTTCAGAGAAAGAGGTCACATATTTTGAACCGAGTTCAATCACTACTTTACAACTGGACTTTGACTCGCAGCTGGGTTAGTACAAAGGTACAGAAGTTTGTCTGCCTGCTGATCGAGTACACCAGCATGAAGCTCGGTTGTTAAGGTCGGCGCCGAGGTTGTCATGGGAGTAAGAGGGGAAAGGGATCTTTATGAAGTTTGATGTAACTCTCCGCATCGATGTTCACGTGGCATCCATTATCATTGGTGGAGAAGTTATATTTGCATTTGCAAACAGCTCGAAATTATATTTCTCTCCACGTCCATTTACTTTACGAAAAACCTATTGGTAATTCTACTGTGTGTACTTATTCAAACTCTATCGAGCTTTCTCGGGGGTACGAAAAAATTTTGTTATTCGGTGTAAAGCGGCAGTTCTATCAATCACTACATCAAAAAGTAACAGAGAGGTCTATGATGCCTCACATTGTAGGTTGCTCTGCTCACATTGGATTGGTCAATAACTTGAGGTGGTAACATTCCATAGAAATAGTTATTGCTGATCTCATAATTTCCAAGGCTCTCCGTGCGTTTCCCTCAGACAGAAGCCGATACAATGGAGGCTGGGGACTTTGACATTAAACTATTAACTCACAACCAAACCAACTTCCCCTCGTAAGGAAAACTGGCGGTGCCCAATCTCTGTACTAATACGTAACTATCATTCACTAGACTCGTTCACTGCAGTGTCTTCATCTGCTTCGTCCTCATGACCATTTAGATTACTCGTAAAGAAAGTCCCGTCATTAAGAAGCTTGACTGTGTTTTTAAATTTATCGATTTCGGCCTTGGTAAGATTGAAACCACTGAGGAAATTTGCGAATGGGTTGTCACTTGAGTCGCCCGGCATTAAACCACGAAGGAAATCTGTGAATGGGTTGTGGCTTGAAGCGCCCGGCAATAAACTTCCAAGGAAATCTGCGAATGGGTTGCCGCTTGAGTCACCCGTCAATAAACCGCCAAGACCACCTAACGTTGTGTTCCCATCTAGGGCGCTACCAAGCAGGTCTGACAGAAGTTGTACAATTGGTATTTCTGTAGATATATGGGCAGCGCCGAGGACATTCTCCAGGTATGCGACATGCTGGCCGTTGATAGTAGTTTCATTTCCATTGACCCACAGGCTAATTTTGCCATTGCCGAGAGAGCTTGCTTGGCTGGACAAGACACTAGCAAAGTTTTTGATAAGATTATCGATGTAGACTTTCCCTCTAAATGGCACTGTTGTATTTCCAGGAGGGAGGTACACGTTTGATATAGCGGCGTTTCCCAAGAGTACATCGCCTGCCCATATGTTCAGGGTATTGTTTCCCAGTCCAATAGCAATTTGTGACCAGTTAGGAAGGGTAATTTTCCCAACCAAATTCGAGCCGTCTTTCGCAGGAGGAAGCAAGATTGTAGTATTGACGATTTTGACGCCGTCAAGCTCCCTCAGTGCCGGTATCTCGATCGTCTTGTCGAGATTAATGTGGGCTTTCAAGGCACCCAGGTGAGCGGTAGTGTTGCCTCTGACGCTGAGTTTGGTTGTATTTTGATTCAAGACCGTAGCCAACCAAGTATCAAGCTCCGTCATATTAGCTACATGTACAGTCTCGTTCGTGACTGCGATATCCGTGTGATCTGTAACGAGTTGGCCATCGAGGGGGACCGTAAGAAAAGGGGCAAAGCTTGGGCTGTCTTTGTTGTATAGTTCGAGAACTAGGGGCGCTAGCTTCACGCTTATGCCAGCGGGGACGGTCAAGGATGTATTTAAAGAGACGACGAGCGTATTGCTCGAAACTGCCTGGATAGTGCCGCCATATATCGGAAGACTCGTCTTGTTGACAATAAGCTGGGCCAGTGCTGGTATGATTTTGAGAAATCTGAATAGTTTTGTGAGTTCACTTTTGAAGCCTAGGGTCCTAGAATTCTATGACTTACAGAAGAGGGAGGAAAATGGCGAGAAATATGACACCGGCAAGTATGTAACAGCACCAGAACCGAGCCCAATGACGCCGTATTTTCTGCCAGCGAGAGGGTATCTTCGTGTTAGGTGTAATGGGCTCAACATGTGCATTCTCAGTGCCATTTACACTGGAAATAGAACCCGATTCATCTACCTCCTTGTGAGACTTAAGTGGTTTTTTGGGCAAATACATATCAAAATCTGAGCACTTTATTGCAGCCCCTTTGCTTAGATAAGAACTTCACCTTGCTGGCGAAGTGCTTCGATGATTGTAGGCAGTAGATGCGTTTGTTCTCGCAAAGGCTATTGAAGCGACGCGTTCAAATACGATTGCCTCAAATCACAACGAAATTATGGCAAGTCTGGCACACCAAAATAGAGCAAGTTGTGATTCACTCCTCTGTTTGACGCACGTTCGTGTCTTTAATGAAAACCACCGTTTCAGTTTATGGACAGCCATGTACGGACATTTCACCACGTATGGAGGCCCTGCCACACCGGCCAACTGAGGAGTAGACAATCTCGACTTGTCATGTTCTCTTGAAGCAGCCTCCGGGCGTTTCTAGAGGATGGAAAGTGATCTACCGATGTTACAGATTAAATCCATATTGGAACCCCAGAATTGCGAAGCGAAGTAAGTTTCTCCATGGCATAACTTGAACAGCTCAGTACTTTTGACGCCTGGTTACGGTGTGGGGTTGAGGTTTCATCAGAGAGGGGGTATCGACCCATTTGCCACGATATAGCAAGGCATACCCCAGAATACGGCGGCATCATGGAACCTTGCCTTGTTTCATTATTATATATACCATAAAGAAACTACTGGTAGTGAAGTGCAGGCCAAAAAGCATGGAGTAGCCTATCATAAAGTACAAAGCGCTCGATGTTAGTCACAGGGACGTTTCAGCTCTTCCATATATAAAAGCAGCAATTAGTATGTGGACGAGGCTTTCTTCAACAACTTTGGGGCAGCCTTGATTTCTCAAATTTCGAATTAAATCAGGCACTCGATAAGATAAACATCGATTTTACAAACAGAATAATTACTTATGTTACTCCCTGGGATTTGCGATCTTCCTAATTGTTATCCTCACGCGGTGTAAAATTGGGCCACAATATCAGATCCGGAACAATCAGATTTGCCTAGAAAACGATATAAACACCATCGCTCGACTTCTCTGCTTAATATGCATCATATCACAGTTGTAAGGGCCTTGCCCATATTAGAAGATGCCTCAGTAAAGGGGTGCTTATTCGTGCCGATGCGGCATCCTCCAGGGGTCATCAACTCCACGCATTGATTACCTTTTTAGTCCAAATTGCGCACATCTATCCAATGAGCTTCTTGTTCACCCTGCTTCACATCAATGGCTCCGAGGCCCACATCATGATTTTATGTTGGTAGTCGGCCGCTATGCCGAGGTCTCATTGCCTTGAGGCGTTCTATAGCAACAGGAACTATAGAATGACGGGCAAAGGCACCTCGGTTGACTAAGTGTATTGCAGTTAAGCTAACTTAATGTACTCTTCCAAGCATTGTTCTCCTCATTACAGCTAGGTGTCACGCATTAACTGAAGTAAATGCGGCGAGTTCGTGTTCGTCGTTCTACATAAGCTGTTTATATGAAAGAACTGTAGAACGTAGAAATAGTTGACAGTGTCTCACTTAATTTCCCGATACTTCAATGCCGAGTTGAGTAGTAATTTTGGAGTAAAATCGGGAATATTACTTATCTCTTCAAGTATACCTAAACATTCTATCTGCTCTCCGGTGACAATCTTTGAGCCCTACTCGGAGTGGCCGAGTTTCACAGTGTGTTATATTTGACGTCTGGGGCATTACCCCTGATTCTATTTTGACTACACTATTGCAGTATGACTACAGCAATTGCCAACACCGTCTGGGGCGACTCTTCGCCCTCTGTGGCAGTGGGAAACGAGAAGAGACGGCTTGGGGCAATCTCCAAGGAGTATTTCCTTTCGCCCGAATTCACCCCTAAACACTTAAATCGCATCGTACAGGAAGGCATCCTCCTGGGTGCAGGCGCCGCCGCTATCCTCCTCCAGGTGGCCGAACCTGGTGTTGGTGCCGGTGTGAATGAGCATAGCAATTTCGCGTACCGAGTGCAGGACCGACTACGGACAACCATGACGTTTGTCTACTGCATGAGCTACGGCACACCCCAAGAAAAGAAGACGATCGTAGACATGATCACCAGAGTGCACTCGGGGGTGTCGGGCACTCTCAACGAGGGGCGAGAAAAGGGCAAGCAATACAGCGCCCTAGACCCAGAACTGCAAATGTGGGTAGCCGCCACGCTGTACGCCACGGCAATCGACGTCTATGAGCGAGTTTGGGGGAAGATTGAGGACGAGCAAGAACAAGACAAGATCTACTTCGAGTATTCTATTCTCGCCTGCGCCCTTCAGGTGCCTCCCGAGATGTGGCCACCTAGCCGCGCTGCTTTCTGGGAGTATTGGGACCGCAAGATCGCCGAGATCGAAGTCACCCAACACGCGAAAGAGGTTGCCAACGATCTCCTTTATCTGCGACGCGCCCCAAGACACATGCGTATCTTTATGCCAGCTGTCCGCGTCGTAACCGCAGAGTTCCTTCCGGAGAGGATTCGACAGGAGTTTGGCGTCAAGAGTCACCCCAAGACATACAAGTGTTATGAGTTTCTAGTGAAGGCTTTATACCGGCCCCTCCCACTGAAAGTCAGAAGTTATCCGGTTCGGTTCTATATGAAGGATATGAGGAGGAGATTAGCATCGCACGAGAAAGTATTCGAGAAGGCATAATCCTGCCTGTATTATTTTCAGCTTCTTCATGCGTTTCCTGTTAACCGGTTGGGGCCGAAATACGTTGTTCAAGCTTTGCGTCTTTTGACAAGAGTTCTCATGAAGAACTAGAGTGAAAGCAGCAAAATTCTTTTGTGATAGGAGAGGGAGAGGGTGACTAGTTACCTTCATTATAATAGCAAGCTGTACACTTTGTCACCGCTGCCCTATATCTATCTCCGCAACTAAGGTTAGATACATGCATCAAAACAGTATTTTGAAACCCCAGGACGGAGCTACCAAAGAACCTTTCCGGATTTCTGACCGGCTCGAAAATTCTGATACGGCAGACTCCGCTCGTACTCGGTCTACTCCTGGGTGGTTTGATCTTTTCACCTTAATTGTGTGTTCTGTTCTAGAAACTAGACAAAATTCAAAATTTAGGATCCCTGGGGACCTTCTGGCACGCTCATATTGGCTGCGAAGTATTGACTTTCGTATACTGGAGAATCCAATGGAGACAAATAAGTCTAAACCATGGGATCGTAGAAGTGAACAAATTGGCGCCAATAAACAACGATGTTGTTTTTCAGCAGAAAGAAACTCCATGATTTTTCCAAATTCTTATATAATACACTGATTCATCCTAGCCCTACACACCTAAATCAGGCTCGGTATTGGGTCACGGGAGGTCTGATAGCGGCTGAAGTCCGCCAGATATGTAGGACTCAAAGTCGAACTTTTCTAGAAATGATAGAGACAGTAAACCAGTTACAAGGCTATCTAAGGTCTCTGTGGACTGGTTGGACCACTGTCGCTGCACTATATGATATGCCTGAGGGAAGGATACAACTTGCTTATGAAAATCTACGGTGTGTGAGTTACTTAGCACTAGCGCTTGTCGTGTAATGAGCTCAATGAATAGGCAACACAGCTTGTTTGGGTTCTCACTGATGTGTTTCACGTCATAACTTGTAATCGCCACTGTTTTTCTATAAGGTGTTGGATAGCGGTCCTTTTAAAGCCCATAGAAGTATACTTCCCGGAATTGACACTGCATGAGGTGCACGCGACCTAAAAGTCAATGGGGCTCTCTAATAAGATGTTTCTGGGCTGCGAGCGTGTCAGAGGCTGTCTCTGACAAAATTACTCGGGTATGTGTTTACATGGTGCCAGGGAACAGAGAAGACGAAAACGTACAAAAACTGATTACAAATGGCTGTTGAATGACACTACACAGATGAGCAAGTTCGCTGTGCCCGGAATATATGAGGCAGGACAAGTAGTATTCATGGGCGCGTCTTGCTATCATATTTAAAAGTATTCTATTATATAACTTGGGTCTCATTCTCACAGTCACAGTTTCTGAATTAATGCTAAGAGGCAATCCTTGCTGCTTCTATGAGCTACCTGGAGCCGTTTGGTAGTGTCAGGCCTTAGCATAATTAGATGACCGTACACATACTCTGGGTCAATAAGAAAAGTATATGTTTGTTGGAAACGAGTATATGGTGGGCAGAATACCACTGTTGATTGTATTCATTGACAAGCTGAACGTCGAGGGAAACATGTATGGCATCTGCTGCGAGGATCATGTAACAGGCCAAATTCCCTGTTGATAAAATGATCGCATGCTATCCTCGTCCCATTCTGTCCATAAATCCACAGCATCGGCCCATCACACATCATTGTAACGTAAAGTCGAACCTATCAACGCCGAAGAACCCCAAAAAGACAGCAACTAAAGGATAGCTCTAGGCAGCTTCACCGAAGGTATTCTCGCCCGAGTAAGTAATGTAGAGAAATCTGAATAATCAGTGTCAGCCGTTATGATTACGAAAGAGGGTTCAAGGGGAAACATACCCATCTTCGTCCTTGTGCTCTTCGTAAATGCTGCTCATGAGAGCAGCGGTTGGGGGTAGGACCTCGTCGACAAAGATGAAGATGGCCTTCTCTGGGGAAAGCTTGATGCGCTTTCGGATCACGTAGACGAACTGACCTACGGTAAGGTCTGCAGGGACGAGGTATTTCTTCTTGTCGATGGTGGCAATATCTGACTTTTCCACCTTCTCGCAGATGACCTGGATAGTGGGAAGAAGAGTCAACACAAATATGAATACTACGGGTAAAAACTGCGGGAAGATGTGACTACGGGTATCTGCTGTGCTATCGGCAAGCCTGAACTTCCGGGCACAGCATCAAGCACCGAAGACCTCATCGCAGAATTCTACATGAAGAAAATCGACGATGAAGACAGGATGCGACGAAGGTAATAATGATTATATAGGTGGATAGGAGGGCACGTACCGGAATACGGTCAGAATATTTCTGACGGATGCGCTCGGCCTCAGCCTTGCGCTTCTCGAAGGGGTGCTCGTCCTTGAACTTGCTGCGCATGTTGGCGGCGGTGTGGTGATGTGGTGTTGATGTTGTTAATGGGAGAGAGCTGAGTTCCGGCGTCAGTTTGTTCTGATGTTTGTTGAAGAACACAAAGTAGGTGCAGGTAGGCGGGTTAAGTAGATAGGTGGGTTGATTCGTCTGTCGGTCGGTGGGGGTGGCTGAGAAGATGAGATAAATTGTCTACTGGGTTCGTCGGCTGGAGATGATTACAGAGTATTGAAGGGGAACGGGCAGGTGATGATAGTGGAAGAGGTGGGAAAGAAGAAGAAGAAGAAAAGGTGGCAGGCAGAGGAAGAAAGCGAAGGTTTAGAGTTGAAGGCGCAGAGCCAGAACAGTACAGGAGAGAGACAAGCCCAGCGTGTTTGACGTGGGGGATAAGGTTGCCTGCCTGCCTGGCCACTTGCTTGCTTAATCGCAAATCGCACGCACGCACGCCTTGCTTGCCTGGCATGGCTGCTGGCCCGTTGCTTATTCGCCTGGGCTGCTTTAAGAGGTACAGTAGCTTCGAGCGCCTGCACCTCTTTAAACGCTTGTCTATTCGTCTTTCATTATTCTTTCTTCCTTTCTTTCTTTCTATCTTTCATTCTCCTGCACCCGTGCTCCAATAGCTCGGATGCCGGGTACTCGAGAATGTATGCGTGTAGGAGCCGAACAGAGAAACAGGAACCACCGGAGGGAGACCGGCAGGTGACGATGACGATGACGAATGACCGCCTGCTCACTCACTCACTCACCTGGGTTTGTATGTATGACTTGGTCGGTGACTGCGAGGTAACTGCGATAAAATACGAACCAACTAACTGACTGACTGACTGCCGATAGCTGATGACCGTTGAGAGGCTAGTTGTAGACAGCCCGTTGCTGGTGACGTTGGTGAGGGCAGCTGAGACCAGATTGGTAATGTAAGGCGGTGGATGTCTTGATCTGGCGGTGGGTGGGTGGGGGGAGAGAGAGGGTGGCAGAACACGACAGGAGGCGGAGCGGCGGGTTGGCGGGTATTCGGCGGGGCACCAGACTCACCAGAGCAGAGTCGCCGGATGACTGAGTGGAATGACTGGGGTAACGTGATCCAGCCGAAACTGGAATAGTGCGGGAATGAGCTCTCCTTATCTCAGCTGATAAGAGTTAAATGGCTGAGTGTCATGGGTTCAGTCACGTGCCAGATTTATACTTGTCAACAATCTATCTATCTGTACTCCCTTGATCAGCCCTATCCTTCATTACCCTCGGCATGTCACTCCACTAATCAGTATCGCTCTCTTTGTCTTATCTACGTCATGAGCGACTCAAGTCTACAAATAATAGACAACCTAACTATAAGAGGTGATTTCATTTGAGGCTTTGTTAATGTTAGCTCGGTGAGAACAGAGGAACCCTTTCATTCATTCGTGTTTGTGGCAAATTCATTTGAGCGGTATCTATGTTATTAGTGAATAACGACTTGCAGCCAGATTCATGGTACTCAGCAGTGGGGAGTATGTCTTCTAGTTTGAGCTCTGGCGAATGACCAAGCTCCTGTTCCTGCGTCTGCCTCCCGCCTACCACGATTCAGTCGAATTCAGGTTTCAGGCAATCGCAAACGTTTTTGGTACCTTTTCATAGTAAAAATGAATTTTATTCCACGCCAACAATATTGAAGTACCACTTGCTCATCCCGTACCTAAGGATGTAACTGCCCTGCCTCAGATGAGTGGTCATGTTTTCCCATCCGCAACCACATACTTGACATTGTCATCCTTGCGGTCATCTTTGTACAGACGATGATTCCTTATCCGGAAAACCTCTCCCCCAAATGCACATATGAGCTCAAAGGCGATTCCCTAATAGCCCGGGCATACTGCAAAGCCCGCCCATGTCTTGCCAATAAATCACGCTGTTGAATTCGGTATGCACAGCCTTGATTCTCCAGTCATCATCTTGCATGCATGCTACGAGCACTGAAATGCCAGCAACCGGTTTAGAAATGGCGCCGAACTCCTGCGTCCATCTTAATACCACCGTATCACACGTAGTAGCATCCACCGAGGTGATATTCAGCGGGATGATCGGCTGCTGCGACTGTTCCCGGATGAAGTCTTGCTTGCTTGGGAAGGTGACGCTACCGAGGGGCTTACTCGACAGCGTATTGATCGAGTCCGACGTGTCCGTGAAGTCATCTGCCAGGAGCACTTCAGCCTTTTCAGGCGTGAAGGCGCCAATGAGGTCAGCGTAACGCGACGCCAGTTTCTGCCCGTCTTTTGGATCCATGCACCAAGACCGAGAAGTAGCCGCGGCCATGACTAGACTGCCATGGCACATCAGCGTCGTGATTTTCGTCATAATGTACATCTCTGACTATGTCGATACAATGGCGGGCGAGTGGGATAAGGGTCAGATTCAAGGCAATAGGCTTCGGCGTAGTCTTGATGGCGATGATATAAGTAATTAGCCCATGAGATGAACGAATCCACAAAGGGGACGACCTTACAAGCTGTCAGACATTCTACCTTTATATTTGTGTTAGCCCTCTGTCAACTGCTACATATCCCTCTCTTAATCCCATCTTGAAGTACAAGATACCGGTCTAGTCCCGACTCTGGCTGGCTATTCATTTGTGGTCGCACAACGGTTACAGGCCCCGTCAATGATGCATCTGCTAACCAGTTATAGTGGTAATCGTGACACTGCTTCCTTGACGCTCTAATAGCTCACAATCAAAGTAGCCTATTGCCACTTCTACAGAGGATGCTTGGCATGGCTAAGTGTACAGAACCGGTCAGTTTGCTAAGCCGCTTCACTCAATTTCCTTGCAGCTTCAAACATTAGGAAAATGTCTCGCTCTATCAAAAGCTCAAATCATATCAATGATGTCGCACATCTTCTTGTCTCACTTTCGTCTGTTGGCTGTACCGCCCTCAAGGGAATCACTGTGAAAAGTCCCATCCGCCTTCCGAAGTCGCAGCGCAATATCACAGCTTGTCAAATTGCAGTAGTACGGCTGTTATCGACCTCGTTGGAAGATTCTGAGCATTTGGTTTGTTTCGCCTGCCAGCATTATTGCGTTTGGGCACGGCTAACTAGGAATATATTTCCATCTGTTCAGCGACTTAATAGACGTCTGATAATATGATTAACTTTGTTTGAGATCTTGAGGTGAAGGAGTATGATTAGCTAATAAGCTTATAGTGACTGGTTGAGCAGCTAATCATTCACTCCCAGGTCAAAATACACAGCTTGGGTATCACAGTATTCTCATGCTCACTAGAATCGCGTCACTAAGAGAGAGAGAGTCATGCACGGAGTGCTGTGCGTTTGGGTTACCGCGTAAAACAATAGCACCTGTGAGCTGTAGTAAATAATTCAAATTAAACCTGCCGAATGCACGAAAGAATCATGCTCTGACCATGCGCTATCGGACCGGAGTTTCCTTCGTGATACAAACTTGCGCGCTCAGCGGATAACATCCCCCTCTTTATCGATGCCCTCCTCCATCTCCAAAATGTCGCTTCCAGCAAGGACACCACTTCCTAGCGTGGTCGCCTTGCGCCCCGCCAACCAGACCTCGTGGAACTTGACGCTCTCGTCACTGCTGGCGACTACGATACAACCTTCCTCGGCGGTCCGACTCTTGAGTCTTTCCTTTGTGCGATACGTGTCGGACGGGCCGCCCGGGTACGCAATGGCGTACAGCGCACGATGTTCGCCTTCCCATGGTATGGCAGCGACTTGTCGGCAACCCGGCCAGCTGAACACGGCAATCCGATACGGGTGATCAGGCTGTGCATACCCGAAAGTGGCGGCTATCTCACGACGCGTCTTACTCCAGATGAGCGAGGTGACCTGTGCGGCTACCGAAATAGTGGCGAGGGCAGCGCCCGAGGTGGCATGGTAAAAATGGATACACTTGTCATTTGAGCCACCACCGGTCGCGATTAAACCTTCACGCCAAGGACAGAAGGCAATCGCTTTGACAGCTGCAGCGTGACGCCACCGGTGCTTTTCTGAACCGGCTGGTAGGTATCGGACAAGAGTTTGCGGGATTGATGGGGAATACTGCTCTTCGCCGGCGCAGGGCGAATCTGCACCACTGCTTGGACCAGAAGAACAAAGTGAGATGGATTGAGAGGGCCCAGCTGCTGCACTCGAACCGGGTATATTTGTCGCCATCTTATCGTTTCCAGCTTCCAGAACTTTGTTAACCTGGAATAGACAGCAGAGGTTATCGTTGCCACCTGTCGCAAAATGTGTCCCAGTGGGCGACCAGGCGAGACCACAGATCTGTTGTGAATGAACCTTGATGCGAACCAGCAAAGTCATCGAACCGGGCCAATTCTCTCGAGCCACTTCCTAAGGCTCGGGCCACTCCACAGAGTAATAGTAGATGTCTCCCATCTCGTCGCCTACAATAAGGTCTTCCGTGTCTACCCTCACACCGGGATTATGAATATTCAATGATGCTCGCGTAGTCACCGTTGGACGCCAGGAGAGACAGGCTACGGGTGCTGGCTGTTGTGCCTCAAAACGAGGAAGTAAGCTGTCAAACAAGGACATGAGCGAAAGAGAACCATTGGATCGGCCGAAGGCCAATATAGACTTGGCCCCCCTCTCCGACGAGAAAGCCACTGAAGTTAGCCATGAGCCATCCTTGGACCCAGCGTTCAGTAGAGTGACACCAGTCGCCTCTGACCATCCGTACAAAAGGTTGCCCAATCCGACAGCTAGAGTGTTGCAGGACCTCGAGTAGGCCATGACGGAACAGTAAAAGTCGTCACGTAGACCGGGAGCATCCAAAACTCTATGATACTTGAGAATTCACGTTTTCAAGACATTTTGAAGGTGTTCAAGAACTTACTTGAAAGGTGCATTCGGTAAAATGCGCTCTTCCTTTAGAACCTCTGTTAAGGGTCAGTCTCACGGCGTTAATATATTCAAAAGAAAGACTCACTGGGCAAAAAGTGGGTGTCGTTTGTCCATTCTGTCCCCGTCCATGTTGTTTTTGCCGATCGCAAGGAAGGTCTGGTCTTCTTCTTACATCGAGGAAAGGTTGAGTAACCATCAAAGTCTAGGACACGCTGGACCCGGTCGATCTTGAGTGCCAAAGCGAGTCGACCCTCGTGCTTCTCTTGCTCTTCTTCAGATTTGGGGCGTAGATTGGAGAAGGAGGTAGTATAAAGGCGCGCATTGCTGCCCGAACTGACAAGCCGGCCGCGTCCTCCGTCAACGACAACGCCGCCAGGGGCTGTCCCGCCAACTGACCATACAGCTCCATGACTGACCTGGCGCTCGAGAGGATGCAGCCCTATAACTGTGCCCTGTCGATGCTCTATACAGTCTGACCGAGAGAGTCGGCGTGGTGATACTGGCACGGACCGCTTCGGCGTGAAGCAGAATGCGTCAGCACCGGCATCCTCTGTACGGAGTAGGCGTTCCGAGGGAGATAGCTCATGAGGCTGCTTGTTGGCTCGGAAGCGATCTGATTCTGGTACATGAAAAGGCACGAATCGGTCGGGGGACTGAACAGGCATTCTGATAGATAAACGAAAGAATGAAGTTATTTGTAAATGCCATACTGACCTACCTAGGGAGAGAGAGAGGAAGAGAAGAGAGAGTAGAATAAGGCCATGATTTTAAGGTATATCTAGAAATAGCTTTGCCTGAAATACCCTTTTCTTGCGTGAAGGAAGCCTCAGAGTGCAACAGGCGCTTGCCTTGAGGTGTTCTTGGGCAACTGACACTGGTCTTGAGTGATGCCTCCCCCGGTTAAACCAGAATCGCCGGGAGAGCCTTCATATTCCAATCACCAGGACGAACTCTGTTGACATGCTGCGTTACTCTACCTTCCCAAAAGAGAGAGATACTCACTACCTGTACCGCAGCGTAAGAGGTATAGGTAGGCACTTAGACAGTAGTTCACCTTGAGCCATGCCGACGGAAACCTATAAATGTCAATCTAATTGAAGGTAGGCAAGCATCATTAGATCGCGCTGCGATTTCTGGCCGATGTTGTTCTCAAGCTTGAAGCGATCAGGTTGGCTTTGTATACCAGATTTTGGCCAGAGGTTTTCTATATATTACTGGGGTGCAAGGTAATGTATATAGGGAACCTAACGTTACGGTGTCGGAAGTGGATGAAAGATCAAAGGAAAAAAATATGTATCTATAGGAAGTCGAGTCGTGCAAATGCGGTTAGTTTTGGCTAGGTTTCGTTGGTTGAGGCTAGCCCACTTGTTTAAATCAAAGGTGGGTCTGTATGGCTGGCGAGGCGGGTATTGATCCGGGTGGATTCGGATAGTACTCATAGGCCTTAGTAAATTTAATACCCTTGTCCTTCGGGACTAATAGTCATATCAGTTGCTTTGCTTGAATCTGTATCATATGAACTGTCACAGCGAAACGGCATCCCACACTAAATTACCACTTTTACAGCCAATTCACACCCAAAACCAAAAATCTCAGTGGAGATTAGATAGACGTGCCATTTCTGTTAATAATAACGGAAAACCTAAATTATTTGGTTAAAGTGATGATTTTTGACGATTAATTGTTAAAGGTGATATTTGAAAGTACGTTAGGTGGTGCTAGTGTTGGGGGAATCAAAAAATCCCGGGTTTTGCTGTGACAGTTAATACGATACCCGCCTCGGTTGGTAGGTTTGGCTGTAGCTTTTGCTTTGGTTGTGGCTTTGGTGGCTAGGTGAGATAGCTGACTATTTGGCTAGTTTCGCCTTGAAACCGAAGACTGGCTTGCTCCTCCGTGTTGCTCGTGAGCATTTTTGATTGGATGTGCCTCGAGTCAAACTGCTTTTACACACGGTGGACTGTATGTGGTTGGTCACATCATCTTGGGCCATAATACTCATTGTTCCCTGCTAGCTATAGTTTGGCGGCGAAGGAGTCGAAAAATGGAACTATGCGGAAATAACAGTGCAAGAATCTGGAATAATGAGCTACTAACCTATTTAAACCAAGTTACTGGCACAAGGGAGAAGGCCTGAAAGCCAGCTGTCCTATAGGTAAAGTGTTCGCTGCTTGCAGAAACAAGTTGTCTTACACAATATCTGGATCTGTTGTCGTGCAATGGCCGACACCTGTGGCCAGACTTATAGTACTAATACTTGTCACATATGTGTATGGACTATACTTGATGTAAAATAGTGCGGCTCTTGCGCATTCTGCAAGTTAACGTCGGATAATAAAGTCTTCTGTTGTAGGGATATCGCGAGTTGGAAAACGCACAGTATCGCAGACAATGAGCGTGCTATGCCACAGAAGTAACGGGCACTGAAGAGGTACAGAGACAGTAGTGCTGGCATCTGTAAGTTATTTTTCTTCTTTTTTTTTAAAAAAAAAATTTACAAAGCCTACATAGGGTATCCAAGTTTGCGGATCACCTCAAAAATCTCATCAACAGATGCCGGCTCGACCGTATTCTCCCATTGCTCACCATTTAGCGCTCTAAAAATTCTTTTTTGCCAATATTGGAGCGGTGCTTTACCGGCTATAGCGTACACTTCTCCACCGATCCTCCGGACAAATGCCTCATCCATTTGTATCACTTGTAGCCATATGGGAGATTCTCGCCACCCATCTTCGTCCAAGGTAGCTCGATACAATTTTGTGCCGGCGATAAGGGACGCACTTCGAGACGTGCTGTACCAGCAACTAGAAGCTAGTCGCCAACAAATATTTCCTCCAAAAGCTGCCATATACGCCGGCGGTTATGCAGGCCCTTAGGCACGCATTTGAGATTATCGGCGTAACCAGTAAAATTCCAAAGGTCTTCGGCGAAGTAGTGTTTTTGGCCACTGTCGCCATACAAAGAGGCATTAATATTCTCAGGGACATGTTGGCGGATACCGCCATCAACTCTACGACTGAGTTATTGAACAAGAAGTTCCCAGTTCCATTCGAGATTTTCTTTTCCTGGGCAAGGTTCATTTGCCTTGGAGGTGACCTTGTGCGGTTCGATATCCCAAAGCCAAGGCAAAATACCCGTTCCTGCCCTCATCAACTCTTCTTTCCAGAAACGCTGTGGGAGCACATAAGTTGGTATGCGAGGCAGCTCTCCGGTCTGATCTCTAGAATAGTCGCCATACTCCCAAAAGTCCCAATGTAGCCGGTACCAATAATACGATGATCCGAGTGCATAGCTTGACATCCCCCTTGTTGCGCTAGACATCAGAGCCACAGCATGTCTCCAGCACAATGCTAGAAACAAGCTGCGCATATTGCTTAGATTCTTCTGGCGAGAACCCGCGATGACCCTTTTCGATAAAACAAGACAGGCGGAATATATGGGGATGTACGCGCGCCCATCAAATGTTGGAAAATCCCAATGGTGAATGTTGACAGTACGCATCGTGCCGCCGGGTTCGTGTAGAGAGAAACATGGACCACCTTCGTGCGCTGCCTCATGCTCTTCAATAGCGCATGATCTAGTGATGAGTTGGCCCAGACAAAGGGATGATGGATGAGTCTTGCGCCTTTTGTTGCCATAGTCACTGAGGTCTTCATACGCGAAGGACAGTATCAGCAGTCCCATTTCATCATCTGGGTCGTAGAGTAGAATCACGCCATCCAGCGAAAGCTCATTCTGTACTGATTCCGAGATGGCATCCTCATTTTTGAACTCGGGCGGGAGAGGAAGTCCTCGTGCGTCTAAGATCCAGCCGCGCTGGTCATAGGCGCGGAAAGGAAGCCCGCAGACGGAGCATATATGCTCTTGATGAGCCCAGGCGTAGCACTTCATTTCTGTCTAGTTTTCGACGGCGGCAGACACAAGAAGCATGAGGCACCGCCAGCGAAAGGGTACCCAGATGGGTGATAACGATACAGTAAGATAACACGACTCGCCACTCTAACTCATCGCCAACAATGCGGATGATCCTTGGTAAGCACGTTGCAACTAAATCTGGTCGGGATTAGTGTCTATATTTAGCATGATGTCTTAGGCCGCGAGGCGAAAGCCTATGGTGAAAGGGGGCGGTACAAACAAATGTTGGCGGCATCCCGCCTCTGCGCATTGGCTCTCATCGTTACCGTATCACGACAATCTTTCTCATGCAAATACAAAGGTTAAGCACGTCTGGTCTCTGCTTTGCATGAAACATACAAGTCTCCTTAATATTAGTAGGGTTTAATTTTGATCTAGAAGTCCCTTCCCAGAGGACGTATTCCTTCGCAAATCAATGTATGTAGTTGCAAACCGATAGTCATAACCATAAAGTCGAGGCAGGTTGTTAGGTGTAAGGGTTACAGGGGAGTATCTACTGTCCCTTGGGCGTGTTTCTACTAGGGATTTTGGATACATAAGGCCTGGCCACCGCCCAAATGAGTTGGGAGAGGCCTGTGAATGAGTAATATTAAACCCTTGCTCCTCTACCGCGATATACCAGTGACCCAGGGTCGACCCAGGGGCTGCATCTTCATTCTGGGTTTATATGTACCTGGCAGAAGTGGACAAAAAGTTATTCGGTGCCAACAATTCAGGGGCATACACTTGGACGCCATATTCATTCCTGCTCTTTAAAGTTGTGCTATTATAGTGTAGCCAATATGAAGACGAATATCGTTGCTTTCACTTCTACTCTTTTTATCACTGGGCTTTTCCTCGGTGGATATGCCTCCATCCCCTCTAGTCGACCTAAACTAAGGCTTCGATTCGGAGTCTCCTCGAACCAGAGATGGACTGTCACAAATGCCACCACCAGCACATAGATTATGAGCTCAAGTTTACGACCATTGGCCCTACTCAACCCAGCTCTGCCCAGGACAGCTCTACCACCGTTTCAACGCAATCCACAGTTCTTCGCTAGCATAATCGACGACACCGCACCACAGCTGGGCGGTCTCTCAGACGGAGGCACTGGCAAGATGACTTGTGCTGATTTCAATAATTATATCTTCAACTCGGGCACTCAGAATCTGATTTCAGACATCTTTGCTGGGCTTCCTTCCAAGAAACTCTTTGAGTTTAGACTTCGCTGGAATGACTGATAATCTAAACAATGCATGCAAGGTGAGTATTAACTTGGAATCAGTTGTGGTTTCTCTTTCTTCCCCACTGAAAGCTTCTTGTTTCAATGCTAACTGAACCTGAGGGTGCTGTATCAAAACCCGATGAACATTGAATACTCACATTTATGCAATATTTGAATAACCGTAAGTCAGATGGATTCAGTCCCGTCGAAAACCTTCGCATTCCGCCCGACCCCTCCGGTATTAAGCAGCCCCCACTTCGAGCTTTACTATCGCATACTATTACGAATCATAAATGTCCAGGACCCTACTGGTAGACATACCTAACCTTAGGTAGGTGCGTAAGAGCAGGCAGCACTTAATCAAATCGTAACCCGTATATACCTATCCAAAACCCTCCTTTCACCCGTTAACACTGAGTTCGGCCATTACAAGCTCTCTGCCCTCCTGGAAGCCCAGCGACGATGTGGCAGGACTTGAAGCGCAGCCGATATGGATAATGTATGTCTAACTCTACGTGTTCAGCTCCCGCAGCCATCTGTTGACAGATATCTTACCTTCTTCACCAGCACGGCATAGCCCGAGTCCCCCGTACCGCCCGCACCGAGGAACAGCGCAAACAGGACCTCGACAAGATCAAAAAGTACCGGGAACTCGAGGACTCCATTCACGAACACGTGGCGCGCCACGCCTACGACGACCCTGCGCTCTTCCAGCTCACGTCCAAGTTGCTCCGTCTCAATCCCGAGTATTACACGATATGGAACGTCCGTCGGTGCTGTCTAATGTCTGGCTTATTGTCCAGACCGTCGGCTGGATCATGGCCCTCGAAGGCGTCGCCGAGTACTTCTCCGAGCGGAACTACGAGTCCCTCCTACGACGTCTCCTCGCCCTCGTCCTCGGCTGCGATCCCGCCAAACCAAAACTCCCCGACAACTGGGAAGAGTGGTACTATAACTGACCCAGAGCCACCCCCCGGGCAAGGCGAGGAAGATGTAGAATCCAATATGCGTGTGCTACAATCCGAGCTCGCATTTACGATCCCTCTGTTGCTTGAATTTCCAAAATGCTACTGGATCTGGAAGTATCGGAAGTGGATTCTCGAGCAAGCTATCACTTTACTGCCCAGGTCCGTTGCTGGCAAGGTCTGGGAAGCCGAGCTAGCTCTCGCCTCCAAAATGCTGGTCAAGGACCGCCGCAACTTCCATGCCTGGGGCTACCGGCGTCACCTCGTCGCGCGACTCGAGAGCTCCGCGTTGGTAGGAAAGAGCCTGGCTGAGGACGAGTTTAACTATACTACTAAGATGATTAAAAACGATCTATCTAACTTTTCGGCCTGGCACAACCGCAGTCGTCTGATGCACCGGGTCCTCGACGAGCGAGGTGCCGACGATAAAGCACGCTCGGCTTTTCTTGATACAGAGCTCAGCCTTGTGCAAGATGCACTTAACGTTGGGCCCGAAGACCAGAGTCTCTGGTACTATCACCGGTATCTCATGTCCCAAGTCATTGGTTCAGAGGGAAGACCCACGATCACCCCCAATTTGACGGTTGATCAGAAGATAACCTATCTCGAGAAGGAGATAGAGTATATAAGAGATCTGCTTGAAGACTACGCGGATATCAAGTGGCCGAATGAAGCATTGCTCGAGTACACATTAGCTTTACAGAAATTAACTCCCTCTTCCAAGGGCAAAGGGCATGACAATGACCCGAACTCTTGGCTGACTAGACTCAAAAAATTAGACCCAATGCTAATGGGTAGATGGGACGATGTTGGAAGGCAATTAGTAGCGCAAGGCAGTGAGCGATCGTAATATACTAATAGTGCCTATTAATAGATTTCTCCAGATGAAATTTCTGTTGCGCGTTATCACGTTGCGACGCTCCCACTGCACTTCCCCATGACCATGCTAGCATTCATGCCTACTAATCCATCAAAGTATGCCAGTAATGTCTCTACGGGCAGCATATCCATGACTCCAAGACTGGGGTTCGATGACTTCAGCACTTGGCCGCTAAACAGCACTCGTATATAATGTCCGCTTTTGCTCGGCTTCGTACTGGTAGGTAAGGCACTGCTCTGAGCGCTGGTAGTTGTTGGTGCTGCCGAGGTCGTAGGGGCTACGAGGCAAGAACAGGCCGAGCTGACGGCGCCCTTGTCGCCCAGACAGTTGCTTAGCCACGTTGGTACAGCCACCGCAGTATCGCTGGTGAACGTGGGGCAGAAAGCGCTGACGCTGCTGGTCTGCTGAATCATCTGTCTCAGGCAGTTGTCATGATGGCATCCAGGCGCAATGACCGTTGTCGAGGGCGTGGGCGTGGGCATGGACGACGGAGGCGAGTGAGCTTCGTAGAGCTCGAATACCACCTCGCTACCCATGCCCGGCCACACCATGACGTCGATCTGCAGGACACTCAGAAGGCGGCTCACAGACCCGTCGTGCGCTACGTTGTGGAAGTATAGTGGCGCTGCCTCTCCCGCGACAACAGCACGCAAGTGCGCGGCGAGTTCTGCGATCCACACGCCGTAGGAGGCGACGGAGGCCGCGAGAGATGGAGGCGCGTCTCGGTAGATCTGCGAGTACTCCCACTGCCCCAGTCGGTATACGGCATCCGCGAGCGTTTGGTTGATGCAGGGCGTCGATGGCGATCCGTCAACTAGCTTGCAAGGCAGCGGCTTCGCGTGGCATTGCCTTGCGGACAGATTGTCGAAGTAGTGGTCGAAACTGGCGTGAAAGCCGCTGTCGGTGGGCGGCACGCCCGAGATGTCGTCGAGAGTCTTGTACAGATTCGTGGCGGCGTCCAGGTGTGCCTGCCAGGCCGGGTTGGAGGAGGACTTGATGCTGTTGAACAGATTGCTGCCGGTGTTGCAGCTGTACTGCGGTTCCAGGCTGTCGATGCCTACGGCTTCAATAAGCAGTGGAATGGACTCGGTTGTTCCCCAGGTCCCGCCGATTAACATGCCAGCCACCTGGCTTGTGATAACATTCTGGGTCACGCGGTAGATGACCTTGCTCCGCCAGTCTCCGTCGCGAGCCGGGAGAAACCCAAGCATGTCGTGGTAGACGCCGTAGATGTCCTGGCCGTGGACATACGAGTCATCGAGCCCCGCGGCGGTGATCTGGGGAAACTGGCAGGTCCCGATCCAGCCTGAGGGCACGTAAGGATTGACAGGCGAGATGAAGCCCTTCCAGAACCCTGAAGCAGGAATTTTGTCACCTCTAAACGGTGCGCCGTAGTAGTAGAGGCCCTGGTCGTCGCAGTCCCAGTGGTAAGACTCTATGGGAAAGGCATTGCTTGCGTACGGCGTCCTCTTGTGGTGACGTTGGATCTAGCAGCATTAATTGTCCGGTGTTTTCCCCATAGATGAATGGCCAACTCACTATTTCGACATACTTTAGCTTATAGTCCGATGAAGGTCTCACATATTCCGTTTTCCGTACATGCGGCATGTTGCACCAGTTATACGTTCCATACCGCGCATCAGGTGTGTAAGAGCTATTGAAGATGAAGCCATAGACGCCATTAGCGCTCAGTGCCGTCGTCAAGTTATTAACAGACGTGTTACTCGGCGGATACCAGCTCAGCTCAAGAGAGCCCTGAGCTTGTATTGCCAAGCCCGGTATTGAAGCCATGTTCACCACGAATAGAGCTGATGACCACAGCCGTCGCATTGTCTCGGACTCCTCCAAAACGAGGTAAATGAAGATTGCAGTCAAGACACCTATAGCCAAAGTGCCCAGCAATGCGTGGTTATCAGCGATGCTTAAACATCTACGTCTACCAACCATCGCGAAGGGAACATTGTTTATTCTCTTATGTCATGGGGGGTTCCAATGGACGGGGGGAAACAATAAATGCAGGGAAATTTCACGTTTCTCGAGGAGCTCAGCCGACTGGCCAATTGATTCTATGTAGGTACCTTGTAGGATGCATCAACAGGATGGAACCTTGACTCAACTGTTTCTTGCCCCACTACACTTTGGTATTCTTTTTCATATTTTGAAGTCCAAGTAAGTAAATCAGTTAGGCTTCATGCCTTTTCTCCATTGTTCGAATAGTAGCGTGGTTTCATCCTCACACTCGAGCGCATGAGAACTCTACATATTTCCATCAATTGTTTCAATATCAGCATCATTTACATTCACTCCGCCGTGTTTGTCAATGAAGCAGTAGTCTAAGTGGCGAGAAGGAGATATTCGACATTAGTGCTCTGACCTACTAAGAGAACGCTTAGGGTACACCATTCGCTACCTTTACCGTCGTCATTATTACACTATGCTGCCGGAAAGCGGGCGGTGATTTAAATTACGTGCCGCCGGTCAATCAGAGCTTTCATTCTGGTGATGCAACCTTTTTAAATTTACATACATAATAGGAACCTAGTTAATTATGGCGCATGGGAGCAGAAAACTAATATCGTATGGTCTAGTGCTCCCGACACGAGCTAATAAGTATATAATACTGGTACTCCTCCATATCTGGTGTATCACAATTCACCCTCTTGCGTTTTTTACGATTCGCTCTTCGTGCACGTCTCCCAGATTGGGTATTACATTAGGCGTATCACCTAATGGCGATTCGTATTCACAAAGATCAACAATACGTTTAGGAAGATCACCTTTCTCGAGAGCAGCCATAGAGGCGTCGTACTCTTCCTGCAAGATGGTTTTCCACGCATCCCGGATGGTAGGGCACTGCCTGGTCTCTTCGTAGAGGAACTTAATCTTCTGAGAAAGCGATACGCGTTTATGGATATGAAATATGTGCTGAAATGCTTGAAGCAAGTCATCAAAGTCTTTGGGAGTCTCAAGAACCGCTTCGTTAGCAATATAGTTGTCAAAACCGTAACAAAACGGGCACTGGTATCGTGGAGACTGGTCGTCGAGACGTGCGCTCCGATGTGGTTCGCTTTGATTATCTTTGGCTAGAAACGGCGCATTTCGCTTCTTCGCATACCAGAAAACAGAGTTCATGATACCATTGAAGGAACTCTCGGTCCATCTGGGGAGCCTCTGAAGAATGGGCTCCATCTCGTCGGCGGTGTACAATGAGCGAACCCTGAGCTGCGTGTCTACACCAGCGAAAGAGTCATTTTCCCATCTGTCGACAAAGATTTCGCTATATGAATTATGAAAAGGAAGAACGAGTCCTACGTCCTCGTTTTGCACCCATTTGACAAGCTGGCAGTCATTGATGGGAGCACATAGGTCCTTATTCGTGGTGCTGGTTACTAGTCCAAACGAAACCTGATGAAAAGCCGCAAACTCGACTATAACGGAGTGGATGATGTTATTAAATCGATGCCGAGGAAGACAAGGCGGCCAGCAACCAGGTGAGCTACATTCTAGCGGAATAGGAGCGTTAGCCCTATCATCGAGTTAATCACTAATGTGGCCACCTCTATGTTGCATGTGTATCAAGTCAGTCCTGCACTTGCTGCGGCTTGACATGCAGTCAACGGGCTCGAGACACATATGCTTAAACTTAATGCAGCCAGGCTGGCCGCATAAGTTAAAGACATGGCTTTGATGATGAGCCCATCGTATAAAACCCCGCCAGTCCTGGATCACCATCAGCTCAGGCAGCCGGATGTACCGTGAGTGGCATTAACAAATTCAGCATAGAGAAAGTATGAGCAATTAGAAAGGCAAAAGTAACACGTAGAATTCATGGTAAACAATATTTTTGAATAACTCTACCTAAAAATGGAACTAACATTGCAAAACATAAACAAGTAAAAAGAACACCAAGATATTTAAAATGAACGTCGAAGGATGACTTGCTCAATCTCTAAGACTCGGGACCCGTGGGAGCCGGAGGGATGGGGTAGGAATCTACCTTAATTGGATGAAGACGACCTTGTGTGGCATACCAAACTGCTGCCCTAATGATTTCCCTGATAACATCCAACTCACCTTGATGCCTTGGGGCGTACAATATCATTAGGCCGGCCGGGACAGGGAGCCTTATGCCCAGACACCAGTGAAAATACAGCCTCCAGTACCAGGATTCGGTACAAAAAGGGTGGCGCTCTCCCCAGCCTCCCTCTAATACACGACGGCAGTCTGCTGGATGGAGCGTAACATGTGAGCTTGAGTCACGATGGACATGGTATATTTCGCCCCCAAATTCGTCAGTTGTTCCGAAGGCAGCTCGAGGGTTCGCTGGGCCACCATGTTGATCCGTTGGAATTGTTAGTCTCCGTCGAAGGGCTACCAGCCCTCGTTCAAGGAAAGACCGCCTTACTTCAATATGATCAGCTTCGCTTTCATCGTTGACAAACTCAGTCATGAGCTGCTCGAGCCGTAGCTGCATATTAGGAGGCGCGGGGAAGTCAACCTGGCGCTGAGGGGTTACACCAAGAATCGTAGGCCTAACTCCCTCTCGTTTCTGAAGCACATTGAGTCGGCCGAAGTATGGACTTGCCGTCTGTGGAATGCGTGGAGGAGACAGCACGTCAACGTTAGCAGCGAGTGCCCGAAGACGAGCTAAAGCGTATCCGTAGAACGAGCGGCCACTGCCTCCCAAGCCCAAGTCCTTAAAGAGCAAGAAGAAATCTTGGTAAATAAATATTGCCCAGTCATAAATGGTTTGTACGATGTAGGCTGGTACAAAAATGCCCCAGAAAAGTTTGGAGCTGAACAGAAGCTCAAAAAAAAAGTTGTAGACCGAAACAATAATCTTCTTGGGAGCGACCCCGTCGAACCAGGCACTCTTGACTGTACCTAGGAAGCTAGGAAGTCTATTAGACGTATTAGGCGGTGGGTAAATAGTGTCCCAGTACCTACCAAGGATAGAACGGGAACGAACAGGAGCAGAGGGACTAAAGCATGCCAGGACAGCAGAAGATTCAGCAAGGCATTTGACCAGGTATGAACTTGCAATGCAGATTGTAAGCAAAATAATGAGGAAGTAAATTCTGCCGACTCGGTATCGTTTTCGAAGGCGGTCGAAAGTGATAGCAATGCCGAACGCCTTCAGAAGTGCCGGGAAAATTGCGCCAAGCAAAAAGCTATGGACTATGAAGCTGAGAAGAGTGTCAAACGCCATTTTGGGCAGTACCACTACAGCGTATGCCGAGAAAGATCAGAATAAGTCGAGTAGAAGGGATTGCTGCGAGTAGAGATGTCTTGTATATCTCTTCGTGATTGCAATTGATGAGTGTTGTACTTCAGAGCCTAAGAATGTCACGGCTTCACAGACAGAACCTCAATATTTATACCCAGAGCGACAGCAGCCATAGCGTATTGTTTACAAACGACCATTTTGTTGGCAATGTGTATGTTAGATAAACATTTAATGTGGTTAGGTAATTACATGTTTCAAAGAGTATAGTGTGGAAAACAACGACTTTGAATTACTTAATTCTATTATGGATTTGAGTTTACATAAGGGCATTGAGTAAAACAGTTGGTAATAAAGACAAAGTCGCTTTGGCGGAAATTACAGAACAGGAGCCAACGCTTTGTTCTGTGTACTAACCATTTGGTAAATGCAAAGATGCCAATCTCCATGTGTCCTGGAAGCAAGAGACTTTTGGTACTGATCTCTAACTCTCTGTTAACCAAGCTAGATCGAACAATAAACCATCATTTCCGTGGGTGTTCAACGCGTGTTTCGTATCAATTCATGCCTTCTTCCGCGTCTCCTTCCATCAAGCATCGGTAGGTTGCAGCCAATAGTAGTACCAGCTGACTAGTATTCACCAGGGAGCGTGTGGCCAGTGCCAAGGGAATCCAAAGTGGAATTGGACAGGAAACCCAGCCTTGACACGACAATAGACCAGGGCATATTCGGCAGGTCCAGGCATATTCCAGTCAGGCAAGTGTTACCGATACTGTCCATCTCATTGCAGAAAAGTTCAAAGGGATGGGCGTACTGACGACGGAGTCTCTTGAGATGGTCATACTGACAATCATCAGCAGCAAGGGTGCATTCTTTTAGGGAGACGGCGTCTTCAAGGCTTGCTGTATTGGTCAATCGCTCCTTGATCGTAGGGGCACACCCGAGGGCGTCATCGCTTGGATCTCTACAATCAAGGTTATGTTAACGGAGATCGCGACAACTCAAAGGTGGACTGACACATGTTATCTAAATGGCACACATACCTGCGGTCTATTTTATGCCTTTTGTGTTGACCCTCGCTGGGCCGAGATTTTCGTTGTGCTTCTTGTTCTTTCCAGAAATTGGCCTCCAAGGGGACCAGCTTCTTTTGCAGAGATATAAGCTCAGCATCCCTGAACCTGATGTCTGACTGGAGCCGGCTGATCGTTCTGTAATCACCGTCTTCCTGGAGTCTTATCAATAAGCTCTGAAGCTGACTGAGGTTGGCTTTAAGCTGCGAGATCTGTTGTCTCAGGTGATACATCTTTTTGAAAGGCATCCCGGGTGTCACCGGAGGGTCAACCTCAGGTAAGTACTGGTTTGGATGGACTAAGCTGGAGCCTGTAATCTGGCTCTCCAACGCAGAGTGCGACATGGTTTCTGGGACGTGGTGCGAAATAGCAACGATTGGATTGGCCATTCAAGAAGAGGGTGTAAGAAAAGGAGGATCCATCAAACCGAACGGGCGGATGACGAGGAACAAACAAGACGATGCATACGATGTTGACATCGAAGGAGTGTGCGGGAGACAGAGAGAGGAAGAGCTAGGTGTATAAGGCGAGCAGCGAAGGAAGCTGAACTGTCTGCTTCTACTAACACCCACAAGATGCTCCGATCGAAGGAAATTTAAGGTTAACATCTTATGCAGGTTAATCTATTTCTACCCACTTACATAAATCTACAGGCAAAATAGTCACTGCGTGTAATATAAATGGAAGGTAGGCTCGACTTCTTTGTGTTTGGATACTTACTTATGTGTCCCTTCCCTTCAAGGGTTAGGCGGTTCTCATCCAGGAAGGACTAAGAATTAGTAAGAGGATGGGATGTGCATGCCGTGTCTGCACACTGAAATATAGGGTACTTCGTACCTACCTGGCGTCTTGGTGCATCTGTAATATTTTATATAGTATTTTCCAATGTGCACAAGAGTGTGGTAGATACCTTACATGAGTATTACGCAAGTAGGCTATAGGCGATTCTAATCTAGTAGACCCATGGCCATTTTCACAGCTGGGAGACGTACTAATCGTGTATCTCTCGCATATTCGGGCGCTCTTGAACTTTGTCCGGAGGATAGCCTCAAAGAAGTATTGCGTACCTAGCTGATGCTGGCTCCGTTGGGATACTGACAACTCCCTAAGCCAGTGTTATAAGGGCAAGTATCCTCAGATACGAGACACCAATGGGAGAAAAATTATGCTCAGCCGTAGATACTTTAATTAGCCACTTCATCTACTCCCAGCTTGACAACCCACCTTACACGGCACAGATACTCCCAGTAGAAAACCAAACATGTCCTCCTATTTAATAGGTAGAAGTACCTTGAAGATGAGACCAACCACCATGAGGGTCTACCAAAATTGATCACCAAGACTTCTCTTCTAAAACAAAAAGACCATAATACTCACGATTGAGATCGATCCCAGTTTCCAACCATGTCAAACTAATTAGCTCTACATAATTATCTTGTCATCATAGACGAAAGAAACAATAAGCTACGAATGAAAAGTTAAAGCCAGAGCTAACTTATCTTTGCCCATCAAAACACTCAAAAACCCCCCAAAGATATGTTACTCGACTGGTAATTATTGTGTAATTAGTAGAGAACATGGAGCAATACTGCTTCAAAGGACTTAGATGATATGGATAGCTCCTACGGTTAGAGGTCAAGGCTTCTGTTGATACAAAACTGTGTTTAAGTACATAGTGCCTTGAATTTATATTCCTAATCGCGGTGATAATGGGAGTCACCGTACTTTAACGGTGTCTTTCTATACTCTGGAACTGCTTCATACATCCTCTACACTGGGCAGCTCCCCAGGATGGATGCTGGTTGCGATACCGACTATGATTTAGAGTCACATGTGCGCAGAAATGCACAAAGGTCATAGTTATTTACGAAAATGATAGGCTGTCGCCTGTTTTGAACAACGTAGTTGAGATCAGTCGTCGAGAACATAATGCTCTTGAGAAGATTCCTGTTGGCCCCGTGGCACTCTGCGAGGGTGGATAACATACTTGCCCCTATATTATCTCCCGTTCCTGACTAGCAATTGCCGTTTCATAAACTCCGTGATCTGTCTAATGAAGACTAAGCACCATATCGCACCTCGTTCTAGAACCTCATAATACTACGCCTTGATCAACGATTTTGTCAAATGGAGAGTGTCATCATACCGTGGGAATATTTATATAAGGTCGAAGAGATCGAAGGAGCCTGATAATTTACTCATATATCCAGAAGTTCTACTCGATTGTCTTAACTTCCAAGCCTCCTGCGCTCTCTGAATAATATATACCTACACTTACACCTTCCTAACATTCAATGATGGGAATTCAAAGCTTCTCTCACGTATTTTTTCTACGGATTCACCAAAATGTCTCTAGCTGAACGGGTTGGCAAGCCGTCTCCGAACTGATCACATTGACTGACGATAGGAAAGTGATTAACATCGTGTCCATACATCGAGTATCAGTGGAAATCAACTAGGTTTTTGTGACCGGCACGCCATAGACCCCTGAGGCCGGATTTTGTCTCTACAGCACCCATGAAACAAAGCTGCAGTCGCAAAAAGAAGGTTAGCTGTAATGATCTCACGACAGGTTCCAGATAAAGACATATAGAAAGGTCCTACCATATCCGATTTCAAAGTAGCTGAACTCCGGTCGACCTTAGCCAGGGGTTACATAAGTAGTCAAAATCCTGCAAAATTGCGTGATGCAATTTGGGATGACTTAGTCGGCGATCGAGGGAATTAGTGCTGGGAACGGTGTCTCCGAATATTCTCTCAGCATCCGAGGACTAGGCGGCTAGTCACATGGGTGCAGTTCGGGGGCCAATTGGATGAAAATACAGCTTTAAACATTCTAATACGGTAATATCACACAGGGCGATCATATCTTGAAAGTAAGACAAACGCTACTAGCTCCATCGGGCCTGGTAATATCATTTGCCCAATGTTATGTTATTGTAGCACGAGTATAAGAAACCCCCTTGGTGATTCGCGGGCGACAATAATTTAGGGGTACATAGCGGGCGTTTTCATTGGCATGATTGATCTCTCAAGTCGAAGGCGATGTATTGATGATCGTATTTTTGTCAGCATGGAAACCTATTGTTTGCGAGATCGTTGCGAGATATGCCAACGAGTCAGCGCATGCGCTTTCAGAGACTAATAGGGTATTTGGTGACGACATTCCGATGGGCTGGGGTTGGTACTTTCACATGTAAGCTATACCCACTAAGAGGCAGCCGAGTTGAAAAGTCGGTCAGACGCGTGCAATTGATGGTATTTATACTTGTTTAGGTAGAATGCGACGAGAATTGCTATCCAATCAAAGGTAGCGAACAGAGGTTTTTGATGATGGGTCATATATATATAGTCCATCGGCGAAAAGGTCCAATAGCAGTAGGTTAGTATACACTATATGTCTATGCCCCCTGGCTTGTCATCCCCAATGATGTGTGCTGGCGTTGGCATGTCGAGAGCAGGGGTTCGCATGCGACTTTAAAAAACCTATATGGATCCCTGCATGAAAACCCCGTTCGTCACAGCAGATCGTTTGCTTAAACCCTCGCGATGGATAGACATCGACATATATACGCAGTCCTGCTTCCGATCTGGGTCGGCTTTCATATATACGCATATGTACGTGTTAGATGGAAGACGTGGCGAGATGTATAGTCGTATCCTGATCCGCTAACGATAATGATGATTTAGCAATACATACCTCCGCATCTAACTGCCTTGTTAACCTAAACCCCGTCAATGCGGCACCAGGCGCAACTTAATTGCTTCATGTTTTGGCAATCGACAGCGAATGGCTACTAGGAATGTCTATGCATGGGGCGTCTGTACTGCCTGCTTGTTCCTGGGTGGGAGTTGATCTCAATGCTTGCTCTCTTCAAACACTTTGCTCTCCTCATCCGATGACATCTACTCAGGAGACATTGCGTTACGGCACTGCTTCAGAAGACGAAGCTGATTTCACATAAGCTTGCGAGGACAAAATCAACGTCGCATTTCACTTCCTTCCATACAATGCACTTAAGGCTGCTGTCAGACGTCGCCTGCTGCTACTAAATGTCGCACATCATGGCTGCAATGCAAGCCTGTCCATCCACAGCGTCGTTACATCCAGTGTGTGTACATACGTGGCCATGCGAGAGGTGTAGTCGCATGTCTCGTCCATTCCTATCATAGAGACTTATTCTTATTAGAAATGCTGTCGCTACACCTTATGTAGTTGGATCGAGCTACTGCCGTAACCAAAACTATCACCACGAATATGTCACTCATGTGTGTTCACCGTAACAAAATGTGGTTTGGACCGGTGGCATGGCGATACAGATGCCTATACATACATACTGCCAACAGGAGTATGGCGTTCGTCCTAACGTTTGCGAGTGCGCATTCTATTACAATTTCCATGAAAAAGCCTATTACCTGTACGAGGTATCTCTGATCTATGCCTGTTTTTATGGATTGACAATTATGTAGGGTACCCTAAAAAGAGCTATTGTTTCGATAGGGCCCCCAACGAATCTGTTTATATTCGTACTGTCATTGTACCGAATACTACATACTTCCGTCAGGGACCTGCAGTAAGATTGATGCGGCAGATGTTCGATGATCATACTACTTTAGATATAGTCAGTAATCACGTCATGACGAAGTTCTGACAAGCTTTCAAAATCACTTGCTCGACAGGCGTCCGCTGTATGTAGTATCTGCATCAATACTCTTTCTCTGTTCTCCGACCGGCCCTCTTAGACTCGACGACGGTGTTCACAGGAAAACGAACGTCAAAAGAATGAAGACTTTCTAACAGCTGAACTTGAGGGCTTGGCTTTCGATTAGACACTGGGCCCCTGTTTCCCCGCTAGGGTTGAGTCGGCCGTAGTCAATTCGACAATACACCAATACACGCCATCCCGTCCTTGAGGAGGGGATTCTCATCAAGGGGACAGACTAGTGTAGTAAGATGGGGTCCACTAGACCAACTCTCTGTGAACTTTTAAAGTGCGAGTATTTGTAGGATCTTGGTGGATAATTACTATTAATTGTAGCAGAAAGTTGTTGCAGTAGACGTAGTACTGAACTGCCCGCAGTCGGGCTATGCATACATATATGCATGCATGCGCCAGCTACAACATTACTTATAAACATAGACCTATACGTACCTTACATGTATTAGTCAGAATGCGTACATACAATAGGAATCACTTGAGACTAGTAGGAAACTTCAATTTGACTAAGACGTAGGAGGGAGCCTTTGCCATTCTTCCTAGCTATCTCTATATCGGAGGTTAGGTCCGAAGCTTATATCTACCTGTAGGTTTCATCTGCCTTTCGCCTTTCTACTTCTTTTCGCCTTAACTTTGTCACTATTTGCGTAGTCTACTTGTACAAGTCTACAGGTATTATACTGCAGAATGTACCTACCAGGGGGGTTAGGTAGTACAGCAGGTACCTATTATGGCCCCTGTTTGAGCGTCTAGCTAGATCCCTGTCAGTTCCCAGCCCCATGCAGCAAGTATTCTTGGCACCCATGCATCTGTGTACAAGTGATGTGTCTAACCTTCCCGCGTCTAGTCTATATTGGCTTAAGTGCTTGTCAAGGCAGCTAGCTCGCTAGCTCTCACCTTTTCCCATAGTACATGCCTGTAAAGTATCCCATTCCCTTGGAGAAAGGTCTCCAACGGGGAACAGCAGCCGCAGAAAATGTACATTTAGTGTAGTTTCCTGCGCTTTTGCCAGGTTGGCCGGGTCCCACACCCCAGTTAGCATTCTGGGAAACTCCTCTGCTGCTGCCCCAAGAATCATCATTGATTCACTCAACCCTGACCACATCCACTTTTGCAAACCCAAGTGTTCCACCCTGGCCCAGGTCTAATTATCTTTTACATCTTTTGACACCCAAATTTGCAGTTTTAGTCTTGCGTTCTCGAGCGAACCAGCCGTATAACCCGCAACGACAACGCAGCAACCACGACGACAACGAACAGAACAGTACTATTACGACCGCTACCATTACCATATCTCAACTTGACAGACACTTGTACCCATGAGCCTCTCCACGTTGGTAGTTTCGGGCCGCCACTAGAGCTCCATTCGACATGCGATACTCTCCAGGTAGCCATATCGACTCGTCTTGTCTACTTATCTTGGTGTCCCTGCGAACCTATCAAATCGACCACAAGTTACCACTGTTGTCGGGTTCGATTTTGTCGAGTGTCGTGTCTGAGTCTGTCTCTGTCCACTCGCGACTGTGGCTGTTTCCTACGAAGAGCTAGCTAGACCTGTAGGTGTTCGTTGTATTGAATTGGAAAGGATCTAGCATTCGTGACAACGCACACCATGGACTCGAGACAGCCCCCCCAGATGCCCTTCACGCGCAACAACGCAGCGTCGCCGCCCTTCACCCGTTCTCCCTTCGCACCCACCTCCTCAAGCTCCGCTACTACCTCATCCTCGCCTTATCCTCCCCGGCCTGCTGCCGCGACGACAAGTCCTGCCGCTATCTATGCCGAACATCACCAACGACGTCCGTCCGACGCGAACCCCTTCTATTCCCATTCCCAATCGAGACCACCTCCCCCTTATACCGCCGAGCCTACCTCTCATCCTATTCAAGCCCATGCGCGTCACCAAAGCTCATCATCCGTCAATAATGCGCCCCTTCACCACGCTATGCCGCCGCCCTCACCGCCTCAGCATCCTCAACATCCTCAGCATCCGACTCAGCAGCAACCTCCGCCGCCGCATCAGATGGGACCCTACGGCGCCCCCCCTGCTCACCGAGCTCCGCCTGTGAATATGGGCCACTCTAGTGCCTTCTCTTCAGGACGAGAACTGCCTGCGCTAAACTCCATAGTAAGGACTGCTAGTACGGGTGGGAGCATGTCTATCTCTTCTATGCTTGGTGGCCCTCCGCCTGCGCCTCGCGAGCCTACACCAGGCCATGCGCCACCGTACCCACCTCCCGTCACTACTTCTGCCGTCTCAGGCCCCGCTTACGCTAGTTCTGTCCATGCGTCGCCGCGGATGCAGAACGCTGTCGAGTACAGCCCCTATCACCGAAGGCCCCAAACACCCGAGCCAGGACGACCGCCGTTTGATGGACGTGACCACAGGGGAAGTACCGCTGGATCTCCATCTCATGGTATCTATGGTACTCCCGAGCTGTCCAGGTACAGCACGCCGCAGGCATCCCAGCAAAGAGCGCCACCAATGCCGTCTGCTGATGATAGCAGGAGGGAGCCATCGGGTCGCGGAGGCACTGCCAGCGTGCCTCCTCGACCCAGTAGCCAGCCGCGATCGTATCATGGCATGGCCCCGAGATCGGTAGACATGGGTCGCGGCCCGGCACCGCCACACGCTGACCCTATGTACGTGCGACGCGAAGAAGGACGACCAGGGCTTGTTGAATATAACCCTGAGAGGGGGCCGCCTCGTTCCCTGCCTTACGAGGAACAGCACCGTCTAGCAGTGATCGAGCGAGATCTAAGAGAGCATATGAGCAGGGAGGCAGAATTTCGGGAAAGAGAGCGACGGGAGCGAGAGCGGATACATTTCGAGGAACAGCGACCTTTCATAGAGAGAGAGCGTTTCGAAAGAGACCGTGAAAGGGAGAGGGAGCGTGAAATCGAAATGCAGGCGGTACAAAGAGAACGGACCACATCAGATCCAAACCGCCCTTCTGGCCAACACCCAGGGGAGCTTGTACCTCAAGGAACGTCCCGACAACCGCCCCATTATGGTCGGCCTGATCCTCGTGATCCATCTGCCTGGCAACAACGGCCCGGATACGATCAGCCCCCAAGAGACGCATATGGCCAGCCTTATCCGGGTCATCGCCCAGGCGAGTACCCGGCGACAACTGGACCCCAATATGGCGGTCATCCCGCTTATGCACATCAACTATCTGAACGTTTCCCACCTGCAAGTCAACCGCCTCATCATATAATTCCTACGAGCCAGGCTGGCCCTCCACCAAGCCATCCTTTTGAATCACCCGACAGGCCCCGATTCGCGCCGCTGCATACTCAGCACCAGCAGCAGCGTGGGGTACCTCCTGGGGGTCGGCCTAGTGAAGAGGGACCGCCTCCTCCGTCGGTTGCATATAATGGGGGCCCCGGCGCTGCTGCCTTCGAAGCGAGCCGGCCTCGACTCATAGACGATGGACCATCTCACGCAGGGGTACAGAGAGGACTGCTGGGCGTACAGGAGATCAACCGCAAGGGACGGTTGTCGCCATTGCCACAGGCAGTTCAAGGCGCGCAACCTATGTTGCAGGGACCGGCGGGGGAACCTGGGATCAAGAGCGAATTTGGCCGTATGTTCTCCGGCATAGGAAGCGGTGTACGCGGCATCGGCGTCTCTAGCCCAGGGCCTTCTGGCGCCCAAATCCCCTTCTCAAACCCAAACCTTCGACGGGACGATGTTGAGCCTCATCCAGAACCACCCACTGAGGCTCCTGCGAAGCCGCAAAGGAAACGTAGAAAGCCCAAGGACGAGGATGGAAAAGGCGATAACGACAGCAACGGCAGAGTGACGCCTGTTGGCCGAGCCAAACGCACCAAAACGCATGCTCATCACCACCATCATCAGTACGTCTCATAGTTCTAGCCATTAAATTATGCGATACTAATACGATTACTACTAGTCACCATCATCACCACCACCATGCACCTGAGCGAACATCTTCCCCTCTACAAGGCATAGGCGGCCCGCTAAAGAATCTTAAGTCGACTACCCCGATACCTTCACCGACTGGCAAAGATTATTCCTTCACGCACCACCACCATCCGCCCCGGTCTAATCCAGGCTCTTCAACTAAACCATCTCCTCCCGGCCCCACCATCATTCCAAAGCCTAAGCAGAGAATTGTATCACAGGCCGTTCTCGAGAGTGTAGCTGATCGCCCTCGTAAACACCTGGGTGATGTGGTCTATTGTGTTTCGTTGAAGCCAGCCAAGTTGGAACTGTCCCACTCTAAGTTTGGATTCTCTTCTACACCCAGACCTTTACCCATGGATATGATTAAAGACAACGAAAACTCATCCCTCACTGTCAAGGTGCCGCGCGTTCACCTGACCCCCTCAGCGCGAGAGGAGATCACAGCTCGTCGAGCAGTGTGGGGCACGGATATTTACACAGACGACTCGGATGTAGTGGCCGCGTGTATTCATGCCGGGTGGATCCGTGGAGAATGGGCCGACGATGTGGATGTTGACCTGCTTGAACTCCAGAAGCCTGTATCTAAGTCGAAGCAGCGTATCTTACCCGCCGAGCAGCACCTGGAAGTGCTCAACGCGGTTCCGTCGTCGGGTCCTATCCATGTCCCCGCGGATCGTGACTTACACGTGACGCTGCTCATATTACCAGCCCTCGAGAAATATGCCAGCTCTACTCGCTATGGCATGCAGAGCCGTGAGTTCGGGGGCACGTACAATGGTCGAAAGTCGATCCATGATGGCCTTAGCTTCATGATCCTGAGCGTGCGTTGGGTGGACGGTGCTGCACCACAAAGTCGACTGCGTGGCAAGGCACGCAGAGAGCGGATTCGCAAGGCCATGAGCGAGATGAACCGTAGTCAAGTTGTGGACATAGGTGAGAAAGAAGTGCTGAGTAAGATGACGACTAGGGACCAGGGCACAACTAAAGGCGGACAGTCGGGACGTCGCAATGAGGAGGGTAACAAAGAGAACCATCCTGTAAACTTGCACACTGCTACCCCTTCGACAGAAATATCACTAGCGGATGACACGTCTGCTAGTCATGCTGGCAAAGAAACTAGAGAAGAACACGGCACGGTGGAAGAGAGCAGCGTAAAGAAAGCAGAGGAGAGTTCTACCGAGGAATCAAGCGTACCAGAGCAAGGTGAGACTGGCCCATCTGTATAGAGGAAAGTGTTGCGGCAAGACAACGTACCGGAGCTGTGTGGCGCCAGGGGGGCTTTGCGGCTCGGATAGACGAGACAATTGTTTCACGCTGGGCTCGCCTTCCATTTACGTATGCTTCACTTCATTTCGAGATACCTAGTTTTCATAGCAGCATAGCGTGGAATTATGATTCTTTTTTTCATTCATTTATTTTGTTCATTATTTCATTGATAGATGGCTCGTGCAAAGCGAGCCGACATGGAAGGTAGCCCGGTGTTAGTCGAGCATTATATGAGCTTACCTATGTAGACTTATTTGCCTGTAGATTAACTATGCTGTTACTTATCTGTAGCAGGCTGTCTCTTGACCTCGATATTTCATTAACACACAGTTTGTTCGATCCTCTTGTGTATATAGCCTTTGATGCTCCTCTCATCATAGCGCAGATTCTAGGATATATATGAATCTCTGCCTATAAGTTCCTCGTATCTTCGCCCGTAACCCACTCAAAAATCCGTCACCCGCCCGTTGAAGCTGTAATCCCCGCCCGCACCCCAGCGCAGAGGTTCGTTCTTGGGACCGCCCACCTCGCCCGTGCGCGGGTTTACGTCGCCTTCGAACTCGGGAGGCGCGCCTTTGCGGAGGGGCGTCGGCGCGCTGCCCATTTCCATGTTTATCTCGACGGGTATATCTTGGGCATCCTGCGACTGTGTCTGCGCACTCGTCGTGGTCGCTGCCGCGCTGCTTAATGTAGATTTGGATGGGTTCTCGAGGGAGGAGAAGTCGGGCGAAGACGTGGCGTTAAACCCTTGTTGGGTGTTGGCAGTGCGCTGAAGGCGCTCAAACTCGGCTTGCTGCTCGGCTGGTAGGCGTGGGGGTGAGGGGCCGGACTGGAAACTCGATGCGTAGCGGCTGTTGGCCTGGAGGTATTGGGGTTGTCTTGCGAAGATGGACGAGGGTCTGGCATGTGAGAGTTGGCGCGTGAGGCACGTGTAACGTGTGGCCATGTTTGCGATTAACGGTCGGAAAGCGCGAACGAGATCGGAAGAACTCAGTAAAGAGTATGCGCGATTATCTGAAGAGGTGGCCGGTAAGCTCGAGAGTCGTTCGCAATATGTCGAGCTTAGATGTATGACAAGTGACTTTTAGGTGGCGAATGGGGAGGTTTGACGTTGAGATCTGATAAGGTTAGACAAAAAAAGGCCGACAGAAGTCGATCCGGCCAATGCCGTAGAAAGAGTGGGTAGGTCTACCTCGGCTGGACTCTCATTCGCTGCTAAGCTGCTTAGGCACCTAATTAGGAAACTTCTCGCAGCACTTCCGTCTTGGCTGTCTCGCACTCCGTATGATGAGACTCGACAGTCGCCGAAGACGATGGGATTCCATCCACTTTCCCATATTATCGATATAGGTGAGCAGGTAAGCGGCACAGTCGTATGCCTGGGCAAATCGTCAATTCCTCAAAATTTCAGGTATGCAGGATATAAATTTTGAACTTGAGGACAATATAAATGGTATTTTAAAGGTACATAAGAATCACTTCCCTTTGTAATCCGTCCTCATTTTCAAATACTCTGGGATCCAAATTTTCTGCAGTGTCGAAGAGCCTTAGAATTTTTTTTATTTTTTTCGTAAGGCTGTTATAGAAATCGGCACTGCTTTATCTGGCAATCCTTCAAACGCATACCCGCTACTGCGAGCATTTGTTACTAGACATGCAGTTGCCGCTATGTATTGAATGTATCTTATACATAAATGTTAGGTAGGTAATGGCACTGTTGATCGGTTTAAATGCCCTGGCTTTCGAATATTACGAAGTTTAAAGCTTTAATATGTATGTTAGAGTAAAGGAAGAGAGACTGCAGGAAACTATGAATAATACGTAAAGAGAGAGGAAGAGGGGGAAAAAAACGCGGTGAGAGAGCACTCAATACCTACCTAGGTAAGATATAACCGCACTGCTGCGTTAGGAAGGTGTAGAAAATCATGTCAAGAGGGCACAATTTTATCAAGGCAGTTGTGCTCCATCTCCTGTGCGGGTGTTGTATAACAAGCATGTTGATGCTAGTGCTTTATGCTGATTGCTGAACCTAGGAAGAATGCTACTATGCCTATTATAGTAGGTTATAGACAATGAATTCACCCATTTCGTATGTTGTTTCGAAGACTTAAAGGGCGCTTAGCACCACCAAGTGTCGCTCTCCATGTCAATTCATCATGGGACGATTTGGATATGTCTCTTGTGCACGGCACTGATAGGCTATTGGTGGAGAAGCGAGGGATTCCGCAGGGACCGGCTTTAATAGGCGACTGTTAGCCTATATAGTATTTACTGGTTCCTGGTGTTAGTGGATGATGCTTGGATACTGCCCACAATGAGGCTGGTGGTGGGGCACAGTCACAGTTTCGTGGCAATTGTCAGAAAACCCGAGTGCCCCTCTATGTGCTACAGTGAACAATTTGCATGGGTCCCTATCTACCTACTTATCACCCCTCCGATTACCGCATTCCCATCGAAAACATAAAGCAGTTGGAGGAAAGAGTCAACAATCCTCCTCGATAATTACCACCACAACCATCGCCTATGACTCACCCCTAAGACAGGCAGGTTGACCAGCACCGACAGACGTCTATAAAGGGCCATCTTGCATTTGAGCGCTTTCTTTTCTCTCCAGTATTTTCCAATTGATCCCAATTGACCAACATAGTCGGATACAATGGAGCCTCTGAGACAGACTTTCAAGCGCTGCAAAGCTGAGAACCGGGTATGACCAGCGGCTATCCCTCCCTCTTCTTTTGAGACGACGGAGCTGATGGGGAACTGATGTGTAGGCTGCCCTGGTGACTTATGTCACTGCCGGCTTCCCCAAACCCGAGTTCATGCCTGAGATCTTGCTGGCTATGCAAAAGGGCGGTGCTGGTATGTGACCTACAAGAGCAATAAACCATCTAGACTCTGCTTGCCCAAATAAGCAGAGAACAGAAGACTGGCTGACCCCTGACACACAGATGTCATCGAACTGGGCATACCTTTCACAGACCCCATCGCCGACGGGCCCACCATCCAGACATCTAACACCGTAGCTCTAGCTAACGGCGTCACTATCAAGTCTACCCTGCAGATGGTCATGGACTCGCGCGCACAAGGGCTAACGGTCCCAGTACTACTGATGGGCTACTACAACCCGCTGCTGAGATACGGTGAGGAGGCCCTGTTGCATGATTGTAAGGCAGCCGGCGTCAACGGCTTCATCGTCTGCGACCTGCCTCCCGAGGAGGCCGTTTCCTTCCGCAAGTTCTGCAGTCGTGGCGGCCTCTCCTACGTTCCATTGATAGCTCCGGCTACATCCGATACGCGGATGAAAATTCTGTGCGCCTTGGCCGACTCTTTCGTCTACGTCGTCTCTCGCCAAGGTGTTACTGGCGCCCTCGGCACCCTAAATGCCAACTTGCCCAACCTCCTAGCGCGAGTGAAGAAATATAGCGGCGATAAGCCCGCCGCCGTCGGCTTCGGCGTCTCTACGCGTGAGCATTTTCAGTCCGTGGCCGCCATCGCCGACGGCGTGGTTATTGGCTCTCAGATCGTTACAACGCTCCAGAAGGCTGAGTCGGGGAAGCTCGCCCAGAGCGTGCAGGATTACTGCGCTTATGTTACCGGGCGGACGGGCGAACCTGTGGTCGCGCGAGAAGTAGGTGTCATCGAAGCGGCTGGCGTCGCCAAGGAACCCGATGGTGATAATGTTACGGTCAACGGCACGATTACCGAGGAGGACGATGCCGCGCTAGTTGCACAATTAGCTGCACTCCACGGTAAGATCCCTGAGCGATTTGGCGAATTCGGCGGCCAATACGTGCCCGAATCTCTCATGGACTGTCTGTCAGAGCTCGAGGAAGGATTTAATGCCATAAAAGACGATCCGGCGTTCTGGGAGGAGTACAGGTCATATTACCCCTGGATGGGGCGGCCTGGCCAATTACATCTGGCTGAGCGGTTGACCGAGTACGCTGGAGGTGCTAACATCTGGCTGAAGAGAGAAGATCTGAACCATACTGGTTCCCACAAGATCAATAATGCCCTGGGTCAGCTGCTACTTGCTAAAAGGTTGGGTAAAACCAAAATAATTGCCGAGACCGGTGCCGGACAGCACGGCGTAGCTACGGCAACTGTCTGTGCAAAGTTTGGTATGGAATGTACCGTGTTCATGGGCGCCGTAAGTATCTCTGGTATTCTACCTATTTGTCGGCACATGGTTGACAGCTTTTGTAGGAAGACGTCCGACGCCAGGCACTCAACGTGTTCCGCATGCGACTCCTCGGCGCTAAGGTAATCGCTGTTGAGTGCGGTAGCAAGACGCTTCGTGATGCCGTCAACGAGTCCTTGCGGTATTGGGTCGTTCATCTTGAAGACACACATTACATCATTGGCTCGGCTATTGGCCCTCATCCCTTCCCCACGATTGTCCGGACGTTTCAGTCCGTCATCGGCAACGAAACCAAAGCGCAGATGATGGAAAAGCGCGGCAAGCTCCCCGATGCCGTCGTGGCATGTGTCGGTGGTGGCAGTAATGCTGTTGGCATGTTCTACCCCTTTTCGAACGATCCTAGCGTAAAGTTGCTCGGCGTCGAAGCCGGGGGCGATGGTATCCATACGGACCGCCACTCGGCAACACTGGCGGCAGGCTCTAAGGGTGTTCTGCATGGCGTCCGGACCTATGTCCTGCAGAACGAGCACGGCCAGATCACCGATACGCACTCTGTGTCCGCGGGTCTCGACTACCCTGGCGTGGGACCTGAACTATCATCCTGGAAAGATAGCGAGCGCGCCAAATTCGTCGTCGCCACGGACGCCGAGGCATTCCAGGGCTTCCGGCTTATGAGCCAGCTCGAGGGAATCATTCCCGCGCTCGAGTCAGCACATGGTATATATGGCGCCTTGGAGTTGGCCAAGACGATGAAAAAGGACGAGGATCTCGTCATCTGCCTTAGTGGTCGCGGTGACAAGGACGTGCAGAGTGTAGCAGATGAGCTACCCAAGTTAGGGCCTCAAATTGGATGGGACTTGCGGTTTTAAATTAAAAGCATCTTTCTTGTATATTGCATGGGGGGCGGGTAAAACATCACCAAATATAGGAGTCGGCATATGGCAAATATATCATGAAGATCAAATTAGGATGTAGTATTTGATACATTAGAGAGTGTGGCAACAGCTAGATATCTAGGGATGATACATTTTGTACAGTCCGGATCGGTGCCGTTATGGTACAGTGAGCGTCCCCTTTCCAGGTACGCGTCTACCGTGAGGTCTTGATTAGTCCTCCGTCCAGCTTGGTTTGGCTGTGTAAGTTAATGTAACCTCTTCAAACCTGGCGCCTTTTGCAGTGCCGGCGCTTCCTTGGCTATGGAAACAAATTAAGGTTTCTGTACCTCCCGGGCTGTATCTTGGCTGTCCTCCACAATCACTGCCTCCTCGATTTCTGTTGCAGGATCACCAAACACGAATTCATCTCCCCGCTGCAACATGGCGTCTACTTCGTCCAACGCGACCTCGGGCGTCAAGCCTTCGGCGGCCAGGGCAGCCGGAAATGCGGCCTTGGTCTCTTTGGGCGGGAGGCCGAGGGCGGCGCGTTCCTTTGCGAAGCGGGCCTGCACCGCCTCCGTCTGCATTATCTTCCAGCGCAGGCGCCAGCCGGCGGGTCCCAGCTCCTTTATGCGCTGGGTCTTGGAGCCCAGGAGGTACTCGTCTATGCCGCCCAGCCGGTCGATGTTGTGCAGAACCCTGGCGGTCACGCGCGTGCGGATGAAGCCGTTGAGGGCCGGCGACCACAGCCGTTTGGTGTGTCGGTTGGGGAGCCACGTGGTCCGGGACTTGTTCCTGTACTTCTCGGCCACGACGTTGCCGAAGCGGATCTTGCTGCGTCCGTACAAGCCCTCGTTGCGCTGCTTGTAGGTCTGGAACCTCCCGTAGGGGTAGTCGGGGACTTGGTCGAGGGGCACGGTGCGGTGCGTCGGCGTCTGTCGCGATAGGGGTGTCGTCGTGCTGAGGGCGCGGGTTGGCCGGCAGAATACGGACCACCGTAACGGTGCGGTAGGGAGTTGTGGTGGCATGTTTCCTGTTGCGGCGCCGCTTTGGTTGTTCGCTCGAAGAAAATGAAAGAAAAGCTTCTTTGGTGAGACCAGGGCAAGGTGCCGGCTATAAAGAAGCCAACACATTGATGGGCTTGCTCAATCAGTTCGTACGCAGACTAATTGCTTCAGATCAAGGACCATTGGTATGAAGCGTCGCGTAGTGCAGTGAAGGTCTCATCTATGGAAGTTTAATTGAAGATTTCTGATTGACAGACATTTCCCGTTTTAGGATGGGGCAGACTTTGGGCTAGATAGATAGAATTTCGAGGTTGGCTATACGGTACTACGTTTTACCAATTGCCAAGCTGCAAGCAAATTAGGTCTAGGGCGCTTGCTGCTTTTGCTCAGGCTCTGCTCAGCCAAACATCAGGTTGGCGGGCTGAGCACATACTTTGTGCATGATTTATGCAGCGGGAAACGGTTCGCAACACGGTTACGGTGACTACTTTTAATAATTTGCTTTCTAAGATAGGCGAAGCAACTTTATAAATCGTTAAAGTTAATCAAATCTAAGCGATCGCAGGGCGAGATATTTGCAATAGAGCCATAGCAAAATCTACGTGAAAACCTCTGACCATCTTGTCCTGGTCTGTGGTTGTACTGGTCTGAGCATAGTATTGGTCCGAGGCCCAAGGCTATAACGTATTCACTGGCCAATTGGGCCCACTTCCCAATTCGGCCACCTAATTTCCGCTGTTCTGGCCATTCCTGGCCATTTAAGGCCATTCAAGGCCATTTAAGCATTCCGGCCATTCAAAGGCCATTAAGGCCAATTTTTAACGCCAATATGGCCGTTTAATTGTATTCAAGGTTATCTATAGTTATTCGGCGTCAAATACATTTATTCCCATAGGTAATTCCTTCCAAACCACCTTGGCAAAGCTTACTTTGCCTTTTAATGCTGCTTTGCGGGCTTTTTTATCAAACTTTATTTGGTCAGCTTATTGCCGTTGTTCCCGTTAACGAACCATCTTGCCAACAGTTAATACTTTAGCTGTCTTAAAAGCTTTTTTGTTGGTTTTCCGTTAACGGGCTTTTTGTTATTTTTTAACAAAGTTATAGTTTATAATTTTTAATACTTAGTTATTGGTTAAGTTTAATAAACAGGTTTAGTAAATAAAAGTAATATTAAAATATACAAAGGTTAAGTATACGTTATATAGCTGTTTTACGATATTGTTAACTTTTTACACTAAGTTTTAGCTAAAAAAAATATCGACCTGTCGGTTATATTAATCGGTTAAATTAGCAAAAAGTAATATTTTTAGTTTATATTTCAATAATAGCTTTTTAAAATTATATAAATATAGTTTTATACCTTTTTAAACACTGCTTATATTAAAAACAATAGTTTTACAAATATATTAATATAATAAAAAAAATTAAAAATTATCTACCCTTTAAGCCTTAAAAATAAAATATTAACTAACAAACTGCTTATAAACTTTTACTAACAGGCTAAAAATCTTAATATTTAAAAACTAAAAAATATAAATTATATATAGTAATAAATATATAAAAATAATATATTTTCGAGTATAATATTTAACAAATTCTATCGTTTAATAACTTAAATAGCCGTTTAAAATTAATAGCCGATATTTTCTTCGTATTTAGCTTTTAGTTTATTGATTAAAATGTTTTAGCCAGGTTAAAATAACCTCGTAATTAGTCTAGCCGTTAAAAATTACTTAAATAACGGTATTAAAATCGAATACCAAGTCTACTTATAATTATTAAAACCGTTAGCTTTAAAAAATAATAAAAAAAAGTAAGCTATAGCTATTAATCTTAATATATTTAATAATTAAAACCCATTTCTAGTTACTAAGCTAGCTAATAAAAGCTTTTTTATTTATACGGCTAATAATTACTTTAGCGTTATCTTTAATACCTTTTATAACGCTTTTTTCGTCCATATTATATATATCTTCTTTAGCAATATCGTACGATAATCAAATTCGGTAATAAAACTTAAACCATTAACATAAAATCTCGTAATTAACACCGTCATAGCGTTATTAATCAAAGCCTCGGGATTTTTTAAACTTTAATTTTAAATATCAAGCTATAAACTTAATGTACCAATTACGGCCAAATAGCTTAATATCGTTTTTAGCTTTTAAAAACCGTAAAGCAAAGGTCTCAAAGCTTTTAATTATTAAAAGCCACCTCTAAACCTACATTTAAAAAGTAACCTTCATAATAAAGGCTTTTTCGGCTGGTGTGAGTCGTTAGAAAAGTTCTTTGGCCTCGGCATAGGTCTTATAGCCAGCAAGGCGACCTTGAAAGGTAGAACGAGGAACTTGGAATAAAATAGCGGCTTTTCGAACGCTAAGGGCTTCATCGTTGCGAATAGCAGTAATAGCGTTCTGAATACGGGTTTCTTGGTCCATTTTGGGTGGTGGAAGTGGTAATAGGGTCTTTGGTTGTTGGATTGTTGTTTTGGTTGAAAAGCCTGGAAATTAGGTGGCCGAATTGGGAAGTGGGCCCAATTGGCCAGTGAATACGTTATTGGTTTGGAGTCGTACTGGTGCGACCCCTAGACCAGTACGGCCTCGATAGGTTTTCCTTGAGTCGGGAAATAGCAAAGGTTTTCCCTGTTGACCTTCGCATGCCATGAAGGCACCGAAACAGTGTAGCGAGAGCTAGAATTAAGGTCGCAAGGGCTAGGCGGTAGCGAGGCGTTTATAGTGTTGTAGGGTGGCCGGTGAACACCGCAGATCCATACAGGTTTCTACTTAGGGTTGTGATTTCAGTTAGTTAGTTCAGTTAATGGCTTGACTAAAACTAACTAAACAAAATTTATCTTTTAACTAACTAACTAAGTTTTTTTTTTTTTTTTTTTTTTAAAAAAAAAAAAAAAAAAAAAAAAAAAAAGCCGGCCTAGGAAAAAAAGCGTTTTTAATATAAGCGCGGACCTAAAACACAGCTTCGAAAAAACGGAACTACGAAATGCGTAAATAATAACTATAATACAAAAATATACCCGTATTATTAACGTACGGTTATTTATTTTATTTACTTATAATTGCAGTTAACTATAATTTAAAAGCCGGGGTATTATTACGGTATAGTTATAATATTTATACATAAACCGCGTAGCGGTAACGTAACGCCTATATAACGGCACCGTAAAAGTATAGCTAAACGATAGTATTTTTTTTCTCTTTTTGTACAATAATAATAAGTTATAACTAAACAACCAGCAGTACAAGCTGTGACAACATTAAAAAGTAAAAATCGTAAAAAATCGTAAAAATAAGCAGCAGTAAATTTAAATTAAATACTTATTATAAAATTAAATATATAGCCTAAAATCATTTTTTCTTAAATATTTACATTATTTTAATTATTATAATAACTTATTTAAAAGTTTAAAATAAGATATTAATAATTAACTTTCCGCGTTATTTTTTAAAGTTTTTTAAATAATTTATTTATTTTAAAAGGTTTTTTTAACGTTTAAATATAGTAAAATTTTTTATTATTATATATAAGCTATAAAAATTAAGAAAAAGTCGTAAAATTAAAAAAAAAACCTTAGGGTTACAAAGTACATATTTTAGTCTTTTTTTATTTAATAAACATATTTAATTTATATATAATATATAAGTCTTATAAACCTTTTTATCATTTTATATTAAGAATTTTATAAAAATGTATTATTAATAATTTTTAAAAAGTGTATTATAAAAAATTTAACTTTTATAAAAAGCTTTAAAAAATTTTTTAATTTTTTCCCGATTTTTTTTTTAAAATTATATTATAAAGTTTAAAATAACTTTATAGTTTTTAATATACTTTAATTAGTTAATAATTTAATATTTTTTTAAAAAAAAAAAAAAAAAAAAAAAAAACTAATTAATTAACTAAAGCAAATTTATTAACTAACTGTTACGAACCAACAGGTGGTCCAGGATTGGGCCGAAGGAACAAGACTGAAGGTCTTGGAGAAGACGCCCAGACCAACTGGTGGCCACGTGACATTGGAGCGATAGGATCGCAACAGCGCTCCAGGCGCTCCAGAGCGATAGGATCGCAACAGCGCTCTAGGCGCTCTAGAGCGATAGGATCGCAACAGCGCTCTAGGCGCTCTAGAGCGATGGGATCGCAACAGCGCTCTAGGCGCTTTAAAGCGATAGGATCGCAACAGCGCTCTAGGCGCTCCAGAGCGGTAAGATCGCAACAGCGCTTTAAACGCTTTAGCTTATATAAAAATAAGGGGATAAGTATATAAAAAAAAAGTTTTTTTATATAACTAGTTATTTATTTATTACTATTTAATTTATATTTATAGTTAATTTTTAAAAATAGCTATAAAAAATTATTTTTTACGAAGCAGTTAATTTAAAATATTATTATTTTTATTACTTATAATATTATTTTTTAACGTATACTTTAAATATAAACATAAAAATATTTTTAGTTATATTTTAAATATTTATAACCTTAATATTATAAAAATATATATAGTATTAAATATTAATATATATTTTATAATATTTTAAATAGTTTTGTTTTACGTTAAACGGTTAATTAAAGCAATATTTAAATTATAGTACTTATTACCCCATTTAGTTTACAAAACGTTATCGTTGCATTTTAAACAAAAATAGCAGTAATATATAATTAAATACAAAAATTAAAACAAAAATTAAATAAATAAGCTAATATTTTTAACGATATTATAAACTAAACCGATAAGCTCGAAAAAAAAGCCGACAAACTCGAAACTTAAAATTAAAAACTACGAAATAATATTTTAAACTTAAAAAAGCAAAACCAACTTTTCAAAAAAAAGGTCGATAAAACAAATAAACGACTAAAAATTACGATAGCCGATATAAAAATAATTAAAAAACCCGTAAAAAATTTAAAACTTTTAAGCTTAATACGATTTAATAGTATACTAAAAAAGTTAAAAAAATTTTTAGCATAAGCTTAAGCTTATCTTTATTTTTACAAAAATTTTTTTTAAAAAAACGATAAAATCGGAAAAATTTATACAACAGCTAAATTATTTAAAAAACGAACATTATTATAGTTTAAACCGTATTTATCAAAAATAATAACTTTGCCGATAAATAATTGTCCGGAAAATACGCAAAAATTTTTTTAAAGTTATAAATCGTTTAAAAACAAACTTAAACATTTATTTATTAATCTAAAAAAAAAACGACAAACTTAAAACAATTTACGAAAATTAAAGCAAACAAAATCAGCATTAATATATACGACTAAATTTTAAAAAATCGCAGCTATTTTTAATTTAAATAACTAAGTTAAAATAATAATATTTTATAAAAAATTAAAAAACATTATTAAAAATAAAATTAACAAGCTACCGCAACTTAATAATTTTAACGAATACATTAATAATATAATTAAAACTAATATAAAACTGTATAAAAAACGACGAAAACTTTCTAACAAAAAAAATAATAACAATAACAAGCCTAACTAAAAAAAAAAGCGTTAACAGTTTACAATATATAGTATATACGTAAAATTAATAAAACTAAGCGTAATATAATAAAAAAAGAAAAATTAAAAGAAAAAATCTAAAAATTTTAAATATTATAACTATAACAAACTAAAATATTACGCCAAAAATTGCGAAAAAAAACTACGCAAAAATCTACAAGTATTAAAAACCAAAATATCTAAAGCTAAAAAAAACAGCTAACAAGTTAATATAATATAAACCTATTATAATAATAAAATTTTAAACGTAAAACAAAACAATAAAACATTAACTAAAAACTAAGCAGTATAAAAAAAAGTATAAACGCTAACGGAATAACTAATAGCGTAATTATACTTAAAGCAAATAGCAGAAAAAATTTACAAATAAGCTATTTACGACGAAAAATAGTTTACCGATAGTTTAAAAAAAAAAGTATAATTCGACAAAACGGCATAATTAAAGCATAGCTTAGCGAAAATAGTATAAATTTTAAAATAAAAACTTAAAGCTATAAAAGTAATTATAAAATAAATTTAAGAAAAGTTATAATATAAAATAATTATTGCGTTAAATAAACAAAAAAACGCGCAAATTTAAAGCAAATAGCTAAAACTTAATTAAAAAAATAAGCAACGAAAAGACTTTAACTTAGCCAAAGTAAATTAAAATAACGAATTTTATAATTAAAAAAACGACGAAAAGTATTTTAAAAATTATATTTACTTTTTAGTCGATAAAACGATATTAATATTAAATATACGATAAATTAAAGCCGATTAATATATATACCGAAATATTAAAAATAAAATAATATGCAGAAAAAATTAGCCAAAAAACGAAAAATGCTTAAAAAAAAACCTAAAATATTTTTACAAAACTTGCGATTATTAAACCAAAAATAAATAATTAAATTAGTTTATATAAAAAAAAATAGCTTAAAAATAAGTTAACTTATATATATAAAAAAATAAACTTTATTTAATATAAAAAATAACGACTTTTACTAAAAAATAAAATAAAATAAAAGTTTAATACTAAGTTTAAATAATAGCTTTTATAATATTACGAAAAATACCGAAATATAATAATCGAAACAAATATAAATATTTTTAAAACGAAAAAGTTTAATACTTTTATTTTAATTAATCGTTTATATAATAAAACTATATTTAAAAACAACGATAAACAATTATAATTACGTTATAAAAAATATTACGAAATATTATAAATAAGCTATATAATATATAAATGCAAAAAATATATAGCAAAAAAAATTAAAAATCTTTAATTTTCAGCCCGTATAGCTAAAATAAAAATCCGATATTTTTATAAAAAAAATAAAATTAGAAAATTAATAATAATATACCGAGCAGTTTATAAATACGCTATATTTAAACAAAATCTACAATATTCCGAAAATTGCAAAAAAAAGTTTACGATTTAAAAACGATGCTAATATATTTAATGCAAAATTTATATATTTTATAAAGTTTTTTAATACGAAAAAATGAGAAAAAAAATTAAAGAAAAAAATTAGCGAAAATTGACTTTTATTTAAAATCGTCGAAAAAATAATAAAACGGCAAAACTTACGAAAAAACAAAATTAATAATAAAAATATTAATAAGCAAAAAACGACAAAAAACAGCTATAAAACGAAATTAATAGCTAGTTTATAAGATTTTTAAGTTTTTATATAAAATAAAAATATAACTTAAAAAAATATAAATATTAATAAATATAATTTATAATAAAAAAAAACTAAAAGTTTTATTTAATATAAACGTTTATAAAAATTTTATTTTTCCGAATTTAATTAATAAATTAGACTTAATATAAACTAAAAAAAAAAAACTTTATATATTTACGACTTTTAATAAAAAAACTATAAGTTATAATAACGGAAAAGTTACACGAAAAATTGCAAAACTTTTAATAATTATTTAAAATTATTTAAAACGCTTTAAACTTAATATTGCAAAAATATTATATAATATAATATTAAAATTAACTTAGTTACGAAAAAATAATTTTAAAATAAATTAAAAAACTAGCCGTTTTTAATAAAATTTACCCGAAATAATTAAACTAAAAAAAGACTTAGCTTTTACAAAACTTTAAATATAAGCTATATATAAATTTAAATAGCTAAACAAAATACAAAACAAAATATAACAGTAAGTTAATAAAAGATTTACGATCAAAGTATTAAAAAAATACGCTAAATTTAAAAGCTTATTTATAAAAAAATATAGTAAAAAAACAAGGCTATTAAAACATAGTAAATATAATTATACGATTAATTTAAAAAAAAAAAAAAAACGCACTTTAAAGCTTTTAAACTATATAAGTTAAATAAAAAACAATTTAACGAACTACGAAAATATTTTAATAAAAATTTAAAAAAAAAGTTTATATAACATTTTAAATTATCGGCAGTAGTATTAATATTATATATACTAAAAAAACTAAAAAAAAATAAAAAGCGAAAATAAAAAAATTGCAAAAATTAGCGATATTTTAACTTTATTATTATTAAAAACAAAAAATTTATACTATAAATAAATAATTTAAAAAATTATTTTAAAAAAACACAATAGCTTATAATATTTAATATTTTAAAAGTTTACTATTATATTAAAATTAAAAAAAACGATAAGTAAAAAATAGTATTTATTATAAAATATAAATTATATAAGTTTTTAATAATAAATTTTAGCTTTATTAACGTATTAGCGACATTTTAATTAATAATTATAAATATATTACGCAAATTTATCGACAAATTTGTAATAATATATTTAAATAATATAAAAAATATATACAATAAATGCTTTAAGCGTTATAAAAAGCAAAATTAAAAATATATTTTAAAAAAAGTAAATTTTATAAATAGCGAGTAGATTTTTTAAAATATATAATATTTTTAAAAAAAATACAAATTTAACAATTTAAACTAAAAATAATAAAAAATTAACCCGTACTAAAAAATGTTAAAAATATATAATCGTTTATAAAATTTATAAACTATATATATATATTTATTAAAAATTTTAGGAAAATTATGATATTTTTTATAAATTTTATTAAAAAAAACAAAAAGCGTTTAATATATTTAAAAATACAATTTTAAGCGATTTAATATTTAAATTATTTAATTTAAATAAAAAATATAAAATAAAAATCGACGTAAATAATTACGTTATAAAAAAATAATTAATTTAACGAAATAAAAACCGCAAACTATATTTAGTAGCATTTTTTTCGAAAAAGTTTTTAAAACTTAAATTAAACTATTAAATTTACGATAAAAAATTTATAGCAATAATCGAAACATTTAAATAATAAAAACATTATTTAAATAATATTATAATATTAGTAAAAGTTTATTTAAACTATAAAAATTTTATAACGTTTATAATTATTAAAATATTAAATAAACAATAAATATAATAAGCAAAGTTTTTATTATAATTTAATTTTAAAATTATTTATATTAAAAGTAAAAAAAACGATAAAATAAACATTTTTAGCCGAAAAAGCAATTATAAATAAAAAATATTATTAATAAATTAAATATTATTATATAAAAATAAAAATAAAAGCTTATTTATAAACTTTATGTAAATAAACTACGAAAAATAAAATTAAAAACTATAAAACGTACTATAAAAATTAACCGAACTAACTAACTAATATTATAATAATAAACTATACGTATTAAAAATATATTAATATAAATTAGTTAAAAAAATATATAAATATTTATTTTTAAAACATTAAAAAATATTTAAAACGTTTAGCAAATTACAACGAAATTACGATTTTTTAAAAGTATTAATAATAGTAAAAAAAATTATCGCAAAATATAATTTATGCAAAAAGTTTAAAATAACAAAATATAAACTATATAAAAATTTAATATTAATATTAATACTTAATCAAATATAAAAAATAATAATATTTAACTATATAATTAAACTATTAAAGTTAAAAAAATTTATAATAAAAATAAAATTCGACTTTATTATAGTTATAATAAATAAATTTACAAAATATATTTATTTTATACTATATAAAAAAATAAGCTTAGCAAAAAATTTAATTTACGTAATAATAAAACATGTTTTTAATAAATATAATTATTTAAAAATAATTATTATCGATAAAAATAAAATAATAGCATTTAAATTTTAACAATTATTTGTTAAAATTTTAAAAATTAAATATAAAATATTTATAATATATTATTTATAAATAAACGGTTAAATAAAAAAAGTAAATTAAATATTAAAATAATATTTACGTTATTATATTAATTAAAACTAAAACAATTAAATAAAATTATTATTAAACGTAAAACTAATATATAATAGTTTAATAAATAAAATAATAAAAATATTATTATTTAAAACAAACTATAAATATAATATAAATATATAATAATATTATATTAGCGGTATTATTATATTAGCAGCAAAAATTTAAGCAAAAAAGTTGTTAAAATTATAGAAATAGCTATAAAAAAACTTATATTTATTTAATAAAAAATAAAAAAAATATTACGATAAAAGCAAATTATCGAAGCTAATTTTAAAAAAAAGGAATAAAATTTATTTTTTAAAACGCAGTAACGAAAAACTCGATTTTAAAAATATTAGACTTTTTAAAATTAAAAAAATTATATTATTAATAATATATAAACTAAAACTATTAAATATTATAATTATTCGACTAATTTTTTATATATTATTATTAATTAAAACGCATTTAAACGCCGCGTTTAAAATTTAATTAAAAGTAAATAAAAATAAAAATATTTATAAAATAGAAAAAATTTTAAATTTACGACAAAGTAAAAAAAAGTTTAAATATTTTATTAAATAAAAAAGCTATATATACGCTAAAACTACGTAAAAACTAAAAAAACATTTTACGAACGTAAAAAATTTTGTTAAAAACTTTTACCAATAATACCCGGATCGACCAAAATTAAAAAAAAAGGTTAATTATAAAAGCGTTAAAAAAACGCTAATTAAACTTAAAGAAAAAAAAAAAACTTAACTGATTTTTTTCGCTAAAAGAGGAAATGTTTAATTTAACTAGACCTTTAGTTATTAAATCGGCAATACGCTTTTTATAAAATTTACGTTATTTACGAATACGGTATAGACAAACAAGGGCTTTTAAAAACGCCTTTTCGGCGTGTTTTTTTTTTTTTTTAAACCGAAAAAACTTTTTTAACGTTTTATACAGTTTAAATAAAAGCATTTTTATACAATTATATAATCGACTAGCTTAAATATAGTTATTATAACAAAATATATTTGCTATAATAATATAAATACGTTTTTTAAAAAAATAACAAAAACAAAAGATAGTTTTAAAACTTTTAAAGTTAATTAAATAAGCAAAAATTTAACGCTGCTTAGTTTTTTATAAAAAAAACGCTTAGTTATTTTATTAAGTATAATTATAAAAAAAGGTAGCGATCAAAAAAAAAAAAACAGGAAAAGAATTTATTTAAGAAAATTGTTAAAAACAACAATTGTAGAAAGAAAGGGATAATGTTACGAATTAATAAGTGGTCTAGGATTGGGCCGAAAAAACAAGACTAAAAGTTTTAGAGAAAACGCCTGGACTAACTAGTGGCTACGTAATATTAAAGCGATAGGATCGCAACAGCGCTCTAGGCGCTTTAGAGCGATAAGATCGTAACAGCACTTTAGGCGCTTTAGAGCGATAAGATCGCAACAGCGCTTTAGGCGCTTTAGAGCGATGGGATTGTAATAACGCTCTAGGCGCTTTAAAGCGGTAGGATTATAACAACGTTTTAAACGCTCTAGTTTATATAAAAATAAAAGGATAAGTATATAAAAAAAAGGTTTTTTTATATAACTAGTTATTTATTTATTATTATTTAACTTATATTTATAGCTAGTTTTTAAAAATAGCTATAAAAAATCATTTTTTACAAAGCAGTTAATTTAAAATACTATTGTTTTTATTGCCTGTAATATTATCTTTTAACGTATACTTTAAATATAAACATAAGAGTATCCTTGGTTATATTTTAAGTATTTATAACCCTGATATTACAAAAGCATATATAGTGTTAAACATTAATGTACGCTTTATAACACTAACTAAGCTTTAGTTAGTTAATAAAAACCGCTAATTAATACTAAAAACTAAGAATTAATTTCACAACCCTGTTTTTACCGCAGATGTAAACCCGCTTTTATATAAGCCCTTATTATACCGAAACAGTCCAAGTTAGGTAAACCTTTAAAATGCATCATTGCACCGGCCGGGAAACTTTTCACTTTAGCAACTATAATACTTGTATAGAGGCCAGATAGGTGTTATATTAGCGATATTCCTGCTGTTTATGCTGGGCTGCCCGAGGTTCAGGCTGACGCGGGACATGGACAGGCTGGGGCGGCCGCTGCTCGCCATGCTGATATTGCGGTGGTGTTTGTCGCGCTGGAGGGCCTCCTCGAGCTCGGCTGTCTTCTGCGCCAGGGTCGCCTGCTCCTGCTAGTGCCCTCAGAGGCTATCTTAATCTCTGCAAGATCGACTACTAGCAGTTCATAGTTTCCCTCTGGTTATCTGCTAGTTAGGTCCCTATGTCTTTGTGAAAGGCATTTCCATTGTTTTCTTAACCATACCTAGGTATTATTTGCCATATTAGCCACTTACACGATCGTCAGATCCAATTGTAAATACCAGGCCGTACATCGCCGCTGCTTTCTATCAATAGAAGGGCTTTTCCTCTCTACGCGGTCTATGCCTGGGTATAAAAAGCCCTCCGTCCTCCTATCTTCTTCGTTCATTTCTTCTTCGTCTCTTCTACCACCACCATCGTTTGTGTTCTTAGATACATCGCTATCTTTGACTCTAGGTCCTTATCCCGATCCTCAATGCTGCACTTATTACTCGCAGAGTCAGCCCATTGTCTACAATGTTATCAACTTACCCCTTTCCCCTTGATATTTCATCCGTTGAACGCGAGTCGGATGCACTACTCGCCTGTGTTGATACACCCCCAGCTCGGAACGACCTACTAGGAACTACCTACTTTGAGGTGCCACCAGTCTTAGGCAACCTTTGCCTTTTGGTTGTTGATGCTACATTATAGGCAGGTTCCCTATGGACATACGCTACACTATGACGCCCCCTCCCCTTTCCCCCTCTCCCCCATCACTTCACCTCCCCTCCGGCCACTTCACCACCCTTCCCCTTTCCGCCACTCCACCAAGGTAGTATGATTAGAATGAAAAGAACAGTTTGAGGGACTGGAGCCTGTAAGTCATCAGGTTTGCTGATGCATAGTGTCTCTATTTTCTAGCAAACCAGTTTTCTACCGGCGTCTAGGATATATCCAACCATTGGCCTAAAGCACGCATCCATCTGCGCTGGTTGTTATTGTTACCTCTTCATCCCCATTCTCCGGATGCTTCCTCCTCCATAGAATGATTCGGTGCACCCATAGGATGGTAGAGAAATACATTGGACATGCTCGAGGTCACGCTAGGGCAGGACACCTAGGTCTGTATATTGGTGGCAACTTGTACTTTAGGTGTAGAGGGGATGGGATCATTGGGATTTCATATTCCGATAATTTGAATCTACTTGTGTACGTTTGTGTTGCCTGCTCGTCAGTGCAGTGATATGCGCAGTTAATATCGTGAGCCACTTGGCATAGTCTCCACGCAGCAGTGCGGCTTCGCGATCTAACGCAGCCGACGAAATGTGAGGGCATTCAAAGCTTTCATAAGTCAAAACTTGACGTACATTGTAGCGCAGACATGACTTGTGTCTCAGTATTGTAGAAGCTGTAGTTGATGAGCGTAGTTACCTACTTGCCCACTTGGGCCGTAGGTATTGGAGCATTAAAGTGATGGGTTAAAATCACCGTTAGAAGAAGCCTCAGTTTCCCCTTAGGTACTTGTCATCATCGGGCTGTGGTGAAAAGAACAGATTCTACGAATAGCCCAAAGACCCTCACTATTACACTTCCCTATTCATTGTCACCAGCCGGGTTAGAAGCTGTTGACTCAAGGGCAGTGGTGATTTCGGAACGGGAAAATATGTCTAGGGAATGGGATAGAACGAGCCTTTTATAAGTAGAGAGCGACCAGAAGGGTACTGTGGGTCCAAATACAGTACCTAGATACCATACGTGAGGTGGCGTGTATTAAACTCGAAAGTTACGTAAGTTTATGTACCTTGACTTATGCAAAAGTGAGTTTTCAAGTTGCTCAGGCTGTAGATTTGGGCTAAAAGCGGGATGGCTTAGGTAAGATTTCTTTAATAGTTTAGTAGGTAGGTATGGTAAAACCTATCTGTGAGGTAGACGGCTGACACATCGTTGGCTATAGTACTGAGAAGTACTCTACTTTACACATGGCATTGTTCTCGAATCTTTCAAGAATCGAGAAGCGGGGTTTAGTACGGCCGAGAAATTTGTACTAGCACGGCCTCCGACTACGATATTCGAACCAGCACGGCCGTGGACCTTCGTACCAGTATGGACCCGGATCAGCACAAACTTGGATCGGTACGGATTGGGGTAATTGTTATTTACCAATTTTGGCCCGGACCTCCGAAGCAACGATAGATACAATACCTAGTGTAGCGCCAAGTCACGTGACAATTGAGCGGCTTAAGGTTTGGTGCCGTGATGAAACGTCGAAGAAACATTGACTGGTTTAATTAGCTCGCCTTATGTAGTGTACACTATCTAGTTGATAAGGGGTTTGTAGCTTAATAAAGTGAAAGTGGGTTGTAGATTGAGTGGAGTGTCTATGCTAAGCTAATTCGTGAGATAGGAGTATTCTAGTACTGTACACGTGACCAACCCCGCAGGTTGGCTACTACCCGATTGACAACCTTGGAAGGCTTAACGAGCTGTCAGATTTGAGGGTGGTGACTAAGGAAATGTACCAGGGTATCAAGCCGAGCCTGCCGCACACGGTAGAGAGATCTATTAATGTAAGCCTGTCACGTGTGATAAAGAGATTTACCAAACTGAGCCTAGCCTGTGTGGCTAGTAAAAGGTGGCACTAATTGCAGTGGCGTAAGTGGCTTATATATATAAAAACAGAGTTTTTTTTAAAAAACTAAAAAGTTTTATAAAATTAATACATTTAAGCTTATTAATTTAGTTAATAAAATTATTTAATTTAATACGAGCGGTATATTTAAAGATATTATTAAATTATTTATAGTTGTGCTTATTAACGAGTTTTTTAGCTTTTTTACGTTAGCGTAAAAAGTTTTGTTTATAAATACCTAGTCTTTTATTTATAAAAATCTTTGTAAAAATAACAGTATTAAATTTAAGGCCGGGTATTAAAAGATTTTACATATTATAATAAATAAAAATACAATAGATTTATAAACAATATTAACTGACTTTATTTACTTACCTAGGTTATTTATAACCGACTTCCTACGTTTTTTATAGTTGGCAGTTATGCCGCGGGGCTTGCACAAAAGCGGGGCCAGCTCAGACTCACCTCAGGCTAAACGCGGTGCTGGCTTAAGGTGGCATTCCGTTTAGGGACATCATGGTACAACCTATCTACACCTCTGCCGGGGTCTTTATTTACCAAGCGCTACAAGCCCTATTTTTCGACCAGGGGGGGATGACAGGGGTTTTTTAGCATTTTATTTTTCTATGGCAAAAGCATTAAAAAAAAGAAACCTAGTAATTAATTAATTTTTTATCGTTGTTAATTACTTTTTGTTACGAACTAACAGGAAAGAGGACTAGGCCGCCTGAGACGCAGACGATAGAAAAGGGGCAGGTCAAGTTACGTGACATGGATTTAAGGGATTTAAGATCTAACAGATTTAGTGTAGTGATTTAAAGGATCTAAGATCTAACAGATCTAGTGTAGTAATTTAAAGGATTTAAGATTTAATAGATTTAAAGAAATATAAAGATAAGAAAATAGTATAAAAAGGAAAGGATTTTTTGTGTAGCTAGTTATTTATTTATTATTATTTAATTTATGTTTATAGCTAGTTTTTAAAAATAGTTATAAAAGAATATTTTTTACGAAACAGTTAATTTAAAATATTATTGTTTTTATTGTTTATAATATTATTTTTTAACGTATATTTTAAATATAAACTTAAAAGTATTTTTAATTATATTTTAAATATTTATAACCTCGATATTACGAAAGTATATATAGTATTAAACATTAGTATACGTTTTATAATATTTTGAATAGTTTTGTTTTACGTTAAACGGTTAATTAAGGCAATATTTAAATTATATCAGCATTAATAATTTAAAAATATATAAAATTATCGCAAGTCGCAGTATTATTTTTAAAAAAATTAATAAATTTTAATTATTTTATAAAAACCGAAAAAAAAAATAATAAATTTAAAGTTACCGAAAAATAGTATAATTATTTAATAAACGTAATTAAAAATTTTCGAAAAAAGCTAAACGTTAAAAATAATAAACGATAAATATTAAAAAAAAACCTAAAAATTACTAAACTATTTAAATTCGACGAAATTTTTAATAAATTTAAAAGATTTTTAATATAAATTTAAATATATTAATATTATTATAACGACGCTTTTAAAAACGATAAAAAACGAATTTTTTATGCAATATTATTGTTAAAAAAAAAGCTTTAACCTAGTTTAAACTATATTTGTTTAAAGCAATAAATAAACTAAAAAATAATTAGCTCGAAAATATATAAAAGATTTTTTTAAGTCGAGTTTTTTTTAAAACTAAACTTAAAAATATATTTTTTAACTTTAAAAAAAAACGATAAGTTTAAAATAAATTATAAAAGTTGCAACAAATTAAATTAGTATTAATTTATATAATTAAATTTTAAAAAATTTCCGCTATATTTAATATTAACGATTAAACTAAAATTATAATATTTTATAGTAAATTAAAAAATAAAGTTAAAAACGAAATTATTAAACTATTATAACTTAATAAATTTGTAAAATATATTTTAACGGCTATTTAAATCGATACTTAATTATTTAAACGATATTAAAAAAGAGGACAGAATTTTTCTAAAAACAAAAATTAAAAGAAAAATTAAAATAAAGCTAATAATTTTAAAAAACGATAATATTTTACGGTATATAGTATATATGCAGGATTTATAGAATTTAATAAAATATAATAAAGTAGAAAAAGGTAATAAAAAACGAAAAAAATTATTAAATATTATAATTACGATAAATTAAAATATTACGTTAAAAATTGCGATAAAAAACTACGTAAAAATCTGCGAGTATTGGAAATTAAAATATTTAAAGCTAAAAAAAGCAGTTAATAGATTAATATAATATAAGTTTATTATAACAATAAAGTTTTAAATATAGAATAAAATAGTAAAATATTAACCGAAAATTAAATAGTATAAAAAGAAATATATATATTAATAAATTAATTAATAATACGGCTATATTTAAAATAAATAGTAAAAAAAATTTATAAATAAGCTGTTTACGATAAAAAATAGTTAACTAATAGTTTAAAAAAAAATATAGTTTAGAAATACAGTACGTTTAAAACGTAATTTAATAAAAATAGTATAAATTTTAAAACAAAAACTTAAAGCTATAAAAATAATTATAAAACAAATTTAATAAAAGTTATAACATTAAATAACTATTACGTTAAACAAATAAAAAAATATATAAACTTAAAACGAATAGTTAAAATACGATTAAAAAAATAAATAATAAAAAAACTTTAATTTAGCCGAAAAAAGTTAAAATAAAAAACTTTACGATATAAAAAACGACGAAAAATATTTTTAAAGCTATGTTTATTTTTTAATTAATAAAACGATATTAATATTAAATATATAATAAATTAAAGTAAATTAATATATATATTGAAATATTAAAAACAAAATAATATATAAAAAAAATTAGCTAAAAAAAAAAATATTTAAACGATAATTTAAAATATTATTACAAAATTTGCGATTATTAAACTAAAAATAAATAGTTAAACTAGTTTATACGAAAAAAAATAGTTTAAAAACAAATTAGTTTATATATATAAAAAAATAAACTTCGTTTAAAACAAAAAATAATAACTTTAACTAAAAAAAAAATAAAATAAAAATTTAATACTAAGTTAAAATAATAGCTTTTATAATATTACGAAAAATACCAAAATATAATAATTAAAGCAAGTATAAATATTTTAAAAACGAAAAAGTTTAATATTTTTATTTTAATTAATTATTTATATAACAGTATTATATTTAAAAACAATAACGAACGATTACGATTACGCTATAAAAAATATTATAAAATATTATAAATAAATTATATAATATATAAATATAAAAAATATATAATAAAAAAAATTAAAAATCTTTAGTTTTTAACTTATATAGCTAAAATAAAAATCCGATATTTTTATAAAAAAAATAAAGTTAAAAAATTAGTAATAATATATTAAATAATTTATAAATACGTTATATTCGAATAAAATTTATAATATTTCGAAAATTGCAAAAAAAAGTTTACGATTTAAAAACGATGTTAATATATTTAATGTAAAATTTATATATTTTATAAAGTTTTTTAGTACGAAAAAATAAAAAAAAAGATCAAAGAAAAAAATTAACGAAAATTAACTTTTATTTAAAATCGTTAAAAAAACAATAAAGCGGCAAAATTTACGAAAAAACAAAACCGACAATAGATTTATTAATAAACAAAAAACGACGAAAAACAATTATAAAACAAAACTAATAATTAATTTACGAAATTTTTAAGTTTTTATGCAAAATAAAAACGTAATTTAAAAAAATATAAATATTAGTAAATGTAATTTATAAAAAAAAAAAAACTAAAAGCTTTATTTAATATAAGCGTTTACGAAAGTTTTATTTTTCCGAATTTAGTTAACGAATTAAATTTAGCATAAATTAAAAAAAAAAAACTTTATATATTTACGACTTTTAATAAAAAAACTATAAGTTATAATAACGAAAAAGTTATACAAAAAATTGCAAAATTTTTAATAATTATTTAAAGTTATTTAAAACGTTTTAAATTTAATATTACAAAAATATTATACGATATAATATTAAAATTAATTTAGTTATAAAAAAGTAATTTTAAAATAAACTAAAAAACTAGCCGTTTTTAATAAAGTTTGCTTAGTATAATTAAATTAAAAAAAAACTTAGTTTTTGCAAAATTTTAAATATAAGTTATATATAAATTTAAATAATTAAATAAAATATAAAATAAAATACGATAGTAAAATAATAAAAAATTTACGATTAAAATACTAAAAAAGTACGCTAAATTTAAAAGCTTGTTTATAAAAAAATATAGTAAAAAAACAAAACTATTAAAGTATAATAAATATAATTATGCGATTAATTTAAAAAAAAAAAAAAAAAAGACGTATTTTAAAGTTTTTAAACCGTATAGGTTAAATAAAAAATAATTTGAAAAACTATAAAAATATTTTAATAAAAATTTAAAAAAAAAGGTTTATATAATATTTTAAGTTATCGGCAGCAGTACCGATATTATAAGTATTAAAAAAACTAAAAAAAAATAAAAAACAAAAGTAGAAAAATTGCAAAAATTAGCGATATTTTAACTTTATTATTATTAAAAATAAAAGATTTATATTATAAATAAACGATTTAAAAAATTGTTTTAAAAAAGTATAATAGTTTATAACTTTTAATATTTTAAAAATTTATTATTAGATTTAAATTAAAAAAAACGACGAGTAAAAAATAGTATTTATTATAAAATATAAATTATATAAATTTTTAATAATAGATTTTAGCTTTATTAATATATTAACGATATTTTAGTTAATAATTATAAATATATTACGCAAATTTATCGATAAATTTGTAATAATATATTTAAATAATATTTTAATTTATTCAAAAATATTCGAAAAATATAAAAAATATATATAATAAATATTTTAAACGTTATAAAAAGTAAAGTTAAAAATATATTTAAAAAAAAATAAGTTTTATAAATAGTAAATAGATTTTTTAAAATATATAATATTTTTAAAAAAAGTACGAATTTAATAATTTAAACTAAAAATAGTAAAAAATTAGCTTATATTAAAAAATGTTAATAATATACGATTATTTATAAAATTTACGAATTATATACGTATATTTATTAAAGATTTTAAAAAAAAATGCGGCATTTTTTATAGATTTAATTAAAAAAAACAAACTTTTTTAATAAACGAAAAAAAAAATAAAAAACGTTTAATATATTTAAAAATGCAATTTTAAACAATTTAATATTTAAATTATTTAATTTAAATAAAAAATATAAAATAAAAGTTAACGTAAATAATTACGTTATAAAAAAATAATTAATTTAACGAAATAAAAACGGCAAATTATATTTAATAGCATTTTTTTCGAAAAAGTTTTTAAAACTTAAATTAAACTATTAAATTTACGATAAAAAATTTATAGCAATAATCGAAATATTTAAGTAATAAAAGTATTATTTAAGTAATATTATAATATTAGTAAAAGTTTATTTAAATTATAAAAATTTTACGACGTTTATAACTATTAAAATATTAAATAAACAATAAATACGATAAGTAAAATTTTTATTATAGTTTAATTTTAAAATTATTTATGTTAAAAGTAAAAAAAACGATAAAACCGATATTTTTAGTTATAAAAACAATTATAAATAAAAAATACTATTAAAAAGCTAGGTATTATTATATAAAAATATTAATAAAAGTTTATTTATAAATTTTATGTAAATAAATTACGAAAAATAAAATTAGAAATTATAAAACGTATTACGAAAATTAAACGAACTAATTAGTTAATATTATAATAATAAATTATATATATTAAAAGCATATTAATACGAATTAGTTAAAAAAGTATATAAATATTTATTTTTAAAATATTAAAAAATATTTAAAACGTTTAGCAAATTACGGAAAAATTATAATTTTTTAAAAGTATTAATAATAGTAAAAAAAGTTATCGTAAAATGCGATTTGTGTAAAAAATTTAAAGTAATAAAATATAAACTATATAAAAATTTAATATTAATATTAATACTAAACCGAATATAAAAAATAATAGCGTTTAATTATATAATTAAATTATTAAAATCGAAAAAATTTATAATAAAAATAAAGTTTAACTTTATTATAGTTATAGTAAATAAATTTACGAAATATGTTTATTTTATATTATAAAAAAAAGTAAGTTTAATAAAAAATTTAGCTTACGTAATAATAAAATATATTTTTAATAAATATAGTTATTTAAAAATAATTATTACTAATAAAAGCAAAATAATAATATTTAAGTTTTAGCAGTTATTTATTAAAATTTTAAAAATTAAATATAAAATATTTATAATATATTATTTATAAATAAACGGATAAATAAAAAAATTAAATTAAATATTAAAATAATATTTATATTATTATATTAATTAAAATTAAAATAATTAAGTAAAATTATTATTAAATATAAAACTAATATATAATAGTTTAATAAATAAAACAATAAAAATATTATTATTTAAAGTAAATTATAAATATAATATAAATATATAACGATATTATATTAACGGTATTATTATATTAATAATAAAAATTTAAGCAAAAAAGTTGTTAAAATTATAAAAATAGCTATAAAAAAATTTATATTTGTTTAATAAAAAATAAAAAAATATTACGACAAAAGCAAATTATCGAAGCTAATTTTAAAAAAAAAGGATAAAGTTTATTTTTTAAAACGTAATATTTAAATAAAACGTAGTAATAAAAAATTCGATTTTAAAAACATCGGACTTTTTAAAATTAAAAAAATAATGTTATTAGTAATATATAAACTAAAGCTATTAAATATTATAATTATTTAATTAATTTTTTATATATTATTATTAATTAAAACGTATTTAAACGTTACGTTTAAAATTTAGTTAAAAGTAAACGAAAATAAAAATATTTACGAAGTAGAAAAAATCTTAAATTTACGGCAAAGTAAAAAAAAATTTAAATATTTTATTAAATAAAAAGGCTATATGTACGCAAAAATTATATAAAAACCGAGGAAATATTTTACGAACATAAGGAATTTTGTTAAAAATTTTTACCGATAATATTTTAGTTAACCGAAACTAAAAAAGCGGGGTCGATTGTAAAAGTATTAAAATTGTTTTAGTCGAAAAAAAGGGAAGCTTTAGTATTAGCTTTTTTTTTTCCCGTTTTTTAATGTTTAATTGTTTTTTTTTTATTAAGATTGCGGTTTTACGTTTTTTTAAAAACTTTTTTTGCTAACAAAAACGGAAAACGGTGTATAATTCATTAGACATTTTTTTTTATTTAGCCGTAAGTTTTTTTTAACGTTTTAAGAGATTATTTTTTAACGCACGACGATGTTTAAAAAAACGTTTGTATTTATTTATAATAGCTTTAAAAAAAAATATCGGGATTTTAATAGCGTTATAGTTTTGTTAATACCGAATATAAAAGTAATAACTAGAAATTTTATTAATTTAAAAATAAAGAACTTTGATAGTTAAATAGTAAATATAAGGAGAAATTTTAAAGCCGTTTTAAAAAATAAATTTAGCACAAAACTTACTATTAACGCGTTAATTAGGCCGGTAACGGGAGCCGGAAGTTTTACGTATACGATTAAATATAATAAAATAAAAAAGAAAGAAAAGTATATTTATTTAAAAAAAAAAAAAAAGCATTAAGACTATAAGTATGTTTATTAAGACAATAAATTTAGAAAGAGGAGAATAATGTTACGAATTAATAGGAAAAAAGATTAAGCCGCCCGAAACGTAGACGATAAAAGAGGGGCAGGTTAAGTTACGTAATATAGATTTAAAAGATCTAAAATTTAACAGATTTAATATAGTAATTTAAAGGATTTAAAATTTAATAAATCTAGTATAATAATTTAAAAGATTTAAAATTTAATAGATTTAAAGAAATATAAAGATAAAAAAATAGTATAAAAAAAAAGGATTTTTTGTATAACTAGTTATTTATTTATTACTATTTAACTTATATTTATAGCTAGTTCTTAGAAATAGCTATAAAAAAACATTTTTTACGAAACAGTTAATCTAAGATACTATTATTTTTATTGCCCGCAATACTATCCTTTAACGTATACTTTAAACATAAACCTAAAAGTATCCTTAGTTATACTTTAAGTATTTATAACCCCGATACCACAAGAGCATACATAGTGTTAGACACTAGTGTACGCTTTGTAACACTTTTTATAGCCGGTTTTTTATTCCTATGGCTAAAGTTTATAAAAAAATTTTTAGCACGGCTTTTTAAGCCTTTTAAATAGCTATTTTAAGCTATATTAATGTTAAAAACTACAAGTTATAATAGTTTTATAACCAGTTTTTTATCTAAAACTACACATTTTTTATAAAGTTAAAATTAAAGCTATTGCTAAGCTATTTAACCGGTTTTATATTATATTATTAGCTTATTATAAATTTAGTAATTTTAAAGGTATATAAAAAAGCGCTATTTTGTTAAAATAAAAATTTAAAATGCTGCTAAAAATACCGGTTAACTAACGGCAAAATATATATTATATACGCGTTAAAATCGATATTGCTTATTTTTTTTTCTTAAATAAAAAGCGGTTTTTTTCGAGTGCTATAAATCAGTTTTTAAATTATTTAGCCGTGGCCTTTTTAACAAATTAATGCTTACTCGTCCGGATTTTTTATTTTGTAAATAGTAATCTAAACTTTTTACATAAAATTAATATAAGCCCAGCATTTGTCTATAAATACGATACAATTTTTTCGTAACTAGTTTTTAAACTTTAACTAACGCTTTAAAGCTTATTTAACAAATATAATATATTTATTTTTATAAACACAAATAAGCTTAATATAACAACAATAAACGCAGCGGCTATATTTAAAAGCTTTTATAATAATATTAATAGCGTTTTCGCTATAGTTTTATAATTCGGAAATTAAAATAAAAAAATAAATTTACGAAACGTTTCGGTAATATTTAAACTCGTTTATAAAGTTTTTAATTTAGGCACAAATAAATATATCGATTACTCTTTTATAATGCCGTTTTTTAAACGTAAAAAGTTGCTAGCAAGCGTATTTAACTTGGTTATATATATAACCTCGCTTTTTAGCGATTTTTTCGTACGGCCATTTAACTATTTCGTGGAAAACTCGTATTTCATGCCGTTAGTCTCGTGTAAAGGCAGCGGCTTTTTTGCGGCAGCAAGGTTGTGTTGAAGATTGTGTTGAAAAAGGTGTTAAAGGGGGTGTAACAGGCCGGTTAACGGATCGGTCAATAGGTTAGCCAACAGGCCAGTCAACAAGCTGTTCAACAAGCCAGTCAACAGGCCGGCTAACAGGCTGTTCAACAAGCCAGTTAACAAGCCGTTCAACAGGCCAGTCAACAGGCCAGTCAACAGGCCGTTCAACAGGCCGTTCAACAGGCCGTTCAACAGGCCGGCCAACAGGCCGGCCAACAAGCTGGCCAACAGGCTAGCTAATAGGGCTTAAAAGTTCTGTTATTCGTATACGGCGTAAAGGCTCCATTGGCAGGTCGGTATCGAAGTCGGTGTCGGATTAGCCGTTCGAAATATTACTTTAATTGTTAACTTTGAACAATATGTTATAAATGTTATTTGTGATAGTTCTAGATGTTTCTATTATTATGTACTTATCTATACTAATTTGTATGCAAAGTTACATTTATAAATAATATAGAGAAAGATGTATGAACCCTGGTCGAAAAATGGGGCTTGTAGCGCTTGGTGAATGAAGACCCCGGCAGAGGTGTACAAGGTACTGTACCTGTAGGTACCCGCAAGATAGGTTTTACCATCTTGAACCGATTGGGAGCTTCACCTGAGTAGTGCAGCTTTTAGCCTGAGCCTGGCCTGAGCCAGACCCGCTTTTGCACATGCTCAGACGTACAGTATAAAGTCTCATAACTTTCAATACAACGCACCGTATGAAAGACAACTTTATCTGAACCGGACCTCCGATCGACTTCCTAGGAAGTTGCACACATATTTTGTATGAATGTCACCGTTGACAACTGTAAGGGGACATCCGCAACAGATTTCACACGCACACAATACACTTGAAATTCTGGCTAGACATTAATCGATTGGCTTGTATCTGATAGCTGACTGAGGAAGTCCCCCTATCAGTACAGTGGCAGGAATAGCTATATGGCTGGTTGAAATCTTGATTCCGCCTATTGATATTTCAGCATCCCCCGTGTCACACGGTCAATAGTAAGTCCTAGCCAACCTAACCAACAGGAACACTCCGCGAAGCTATGAGGGCCCTCGAAATAGGCAGCAGTAAGGCCGTAAGCGGTTAGAGACTAAGAGGGTCACGAGGCAAGTCCTCCTGCAGGCTCGACACCAACAGTGAGGCCAGGCAGACCAACAATAATAGAATAGGGAGACTGTCTTTCTATAAAGTAGGACCTTGATCTCCTACTAAAACGGAGGAGAGCCATTGACGCCTTGGAGACCAAGATAATTATTAGTTGAACTGATTGTATTGTTCCAAGCTCTTGAATACTAGAATCCAAGCCCTTATCATACTCCGCCTCCCTCCATATCAGTTTTCCGGAAGAGCCTACTAATCATGTATTGAGGTCTTTCTGACTACCTAATACGACTATTATCACCTAATCTACTTCAAGGTATAACCAACTTGTTCGGCATGTGCTTGGCCCGGATTGATGCCTACCAAATTGCCTACTCATGAGAATCCGGTCAAGGATGGACACTTAACTCCATTGCATAAACTATGCCGACAATGTGCTATCCTCAGTAAAACGGTCATTCGCGAATTTGATAATCCTTCCGAGGATGAACAGTACCAAAGGTTTCGGCCAATCTACCACTGTTCTTTTGCTCAGTTAAGAGCATCTTACTTCAAAGGATGCCATATTTGTGCTCTCATCTGGTACTATGTTAACTCTATGTCAAAGTCAGAGTACAACGAGGAGACGATCATTCATGTTTCACTTGCTATGTGTGACCCTGAAACTAGAACTTGGATGCAGACATGTGGTGTCATCGCCGTCTGTATGGAAGACATAACGTGCAAGCTGGATTTCGTTGTGGATAAAAGTAACTCCTACTTTGTTTGTTGAGGGAAATGCTCTAACTCCTCGCATAGATACGAAACACAATTCTCACGCATATCTTCGGCCAGATACTGCGGTTCCAGTTACTTCTCTGTCTCCTCTTTTATTACCATGGATAGAGTCACGATACCGGAAATGTTTGGGTCATCAAAATTGTCAAACCGTTATTAATCGCTCTCCTTCTGGTCGTCCCAGCCGACTCTTAGATGTTCGGACAAATAAGATCCGACTGTGCGATGATACATCAGCCATCAAAGATCCGCAATATGTAACCCTTAGCCATATGTGGAACGATAGTCTTCACCATACTCTAAAGCTTTCCCGCCAAACACTTGAATCTTTCAAGATTGATATTCCTGTTAGCCAGATATCGCCTATCTTCCTAGACGCAATCCAAATTACTCGCGCATTAGGGTTCTGGCATATCTGGATTGACGCTCTCTGTATTGTCCAGGATTCGGAAAAAGACTGGGAAAGGGAAGGGAGAAAAATGGCAGCGGTCTATGGTAGGTCCGCTTGTAACATTTGTTTCTCTACTCCACTTTCTACTCGGTTTGCAGTAGCAAGGCGCGAACCACTCAGCTTAACTCCTTGTCGAATAGGAAGCGGGTTTGACGGAAGTACTAGTGGTTTCATTTTACCGCCTCATACAGGACTGTACGACGGTAAACCTCAACCGCAAGATATCTGGGGATTGCCTCTGTTCACCAGAGGCTGGGTATTTCAAGAGTATCTATTATGTCCTCGAATAATACACTATGGGCAGAAAGAGCTAGCATGGGAATGCCTAGAGTCTCACGAATCTGAGTTCCCTGTCATATCAGACACTATTAATGCTGATTCTCTTTTCGATATTGATGTAAAGACAGCCTTTCACCGAAGTCAAATCTTGGCATCGGGCCCCTCATTATCGCCGAGCCTCAATCCTCAAGAATTAGGCGACCTTTGGTGTGAGATTCTTTCCAGATATGGAAACACCTGCTTGACTTACGAAAGGGATAGAGTCATGGCAATTGCAGGGATAGCAGAGTCCATCCAGAAACGTTTTGGGTATACCTACTTGGGCGGAAGTTGGAAGGAACTTTTTGTACCATTTTTATTATGGTATCGGGGGCCTGAAGGGAAAGCCCAGTTATTGGTAAGAAGCACACTTGATCAAGACTTCATTAATAGTCCAATGCACTAATGATATTTAAGTTTCAAGCTTGTGATAAAACGGGAAATGGGACATACGATATCCCAACTTGGTCTTGGTTTTCTTTTGCATCCTCTCATAATATTCACCATCTAAATCTTGGAATTGTTTCCATGGCACTCCGTTTCTACTGCCGGCCGTCGTACGAAGAGCGTGTCCTTTTTAAGGCAGACTTGGTGGGCTATAAATCGTCATATCATGGTCAGCCGGAAAGCTCATTATTATTCTATCGATTCGATGGTCTCGATGTTCAGCTTAGGACTTCAGCTATGCCTGGCAAACTTCGCAAAGTCGGGTCCAAGATTCATATAAGACTTGGAAATATTCCGGATGGCGAGTGGGAGGCTGGAGATCCAGGACTTGAAAGTGCACCTGTACGCCCCTTCTCAGGATGGAGTTCAGATACTCACGGCGATCTTCCAGACCCTACCAACTTTTATAGCCACGACTACCTTATCCAGGAAGGGGAGGTTATCTCCGTCAATTTCATCTGTTTATTACAGCTTCTCTGGGATAGCGCTCTCAGCACTCGGAATGAAATTCTTACGGTAGGGCTTACTGTTATATCTTCTCCAGAAGGCAAGTGCAAACGTTGTGGTATATTTTACATGAAACGCTTTGATCAGGCGCAATCTGTCCTTTCATTTACTCCAAACAACCCATATCACGAACATGTCAATAGTTACTGGCGGTCGTCACCATTTGACAGTTTACAGCAGCAGAGACAGGAAATCTGGCTTCGATGATAAAAGCATTGCAATGCAGAAGAACCAGCCTTAAAGAAAGTACAGGTTAAATCGGCTTATTCGATTAGTAAAGTATGCAAAGTGTATCAAGAAGCCGATACTATTATTAAGGAGCCATAATACTGAGAGCTGCTATACTGCTACTACAAATTATCACTTTAATAACGAGAGCTGTAGTACAGTTAATAATCTCATTAATATAGCTCATAAGGTTTTAAAACTAAACATTAGCAGTATTCTTAATTCTATTGTTATTTTCACGTTTCACCATGCTATTTGTATTAGTATGTTGTTTTTTTAGAGTTGCTATAAAGGCTTGGAATAGATTCAAATTCAATGTAACAATCCTCTAAAGGCCCCAAGGTCTATGATTGCTCTCGTTTGAAATTTGGAATAAAGGATCCTATTTATGTACAGTTTGGGCCTCTAAGGCCAGCTTCATTCCTATGCTCGGAGTCGTATCTGGAATGTAATTCCACTTGTTGGTTCACAACTTAGGTTGTTATCTAATAGGCTCAGTAGTCCATCGTTCTGTTGGCCATGCTGGCCTTCCGCTGCAGTAGGGGCTTTGCATGCGCATGTACCAGTGACAGTAGATGATGGTTACAACTCTAGCCGTTTTCGCGGACCGTTTGTCGTATATGTACGCATAAGTCGTACATAAATATAGGTGCCCAGCCATCCCACTGAGGATTGACAAAGTTGCGCCCGAGCAAAAGCGGCGGATGCGCTAAGCCTAATCCGTCGCAACGGCTTATAAATAGTAAAACCTTGTACCTAACTACGGGTGTTGTAGGTACCCACTGCTATCTGTTAGGTAAGGTCAGGGTGCCGAGAAGCCGCTGTTTCCTGGCAGTTGGCCGACAGTTGGAGACCTGTGGATGCTGCCGTAAATATAGGTCTGGTCAGGTGACAGCGCTTTGGTTTCGCGACTGTCTTTAATAATGAAAGTTGGTGGGGCGCGCTCTCGTCATTGCTCAGTCTCCCGAATGTTTTTTTTTAAACATGTAATATGTAATACCGGTTAGGTGTGTCTATCATGCTGCCGCCTGTTCAGGACAGCGTCTTAAAGGGCAATCCCAAGTTTGAAAAGCTTTATAATACCATCGCCAATTCGATTCTTAATCCAGATGGTTCAACCAAGGTTGATCCATCTGTGAAGAAGCGGGATGCTATTCGCGAAGTAAGCCGCTCGCTCGTTATCAGTTCTCAAAGTAAACTAATTCCAACTGTGTTTTTCTCAATTTCGCCAGGAGCTCCACGCCTATCGCTTAAAAGCTGCGAGAGTCCATCTCCTTCGCACTGCCATCTCAACTGTAATTCCTAGCCAGGCACCACAACCGACAAAGCAGGAGCAGAAACCGCAACAGCATAGACGATCGAAATCCCAACCACAAAAGCAAGCACCGCCAACACCTTCATTACCACCAGATCTCATCCAACTACTTCTCCTGATTCCATCCTTCCTAGCCAATGCCTCGACGTTGCCGCCCGCATCCGTAACTCTTTTGCTCTCCAGCCCTCCTTTCACCGACCTACCCACCCTTTTCCCACGAGTTCTCGACCTTGTATCCTCTCGCCTAAACAGCCAGGCCAGCACGCTAGCCCGTATTCTTAATCCCAGTACAAACCCATCGTACATCCACCGTACCATCCCTTCTCTGCCATCCTCCGCGACCGCCTTGGTCTCAGACCTTGCCGCATCCAAAGCTGAGCTATCTCGCTCCCGCCTCGCAGCCACAGCGTCCCTTACCGACCATCTCCGGCAGCACTCCGAAGCGATAACCCTCCTCCTCCATGCCCTCGAAGCGAAACATGGTTCTGCTGCCAGATCATCTGAGCTTCGCGCCGAAAACGCAAGTTACCAGGCGCGTGAGTGGTCACTTGCCGCTGAGGCTTTACTTTGGGAGACGAGACAGCTGGCGTATCCACCCCAATCGCGGACCGCCCTAGCAAATTACCGCCAACACCTACGAGATGCGGGCCGCCGGCTTGAGGACGGGGCGCGCGTACGAGAGATCGAACTAGCAGACTATGGTGTTTCCACGTATTCGAATAGAAGGAAGAGTAGTCTTGAGAGTGGGGCTGAGAGCGGAAGGATGAGAGGGAGAGAGCGAAGCAGAACCGCCGATGAGAACAAGGAGCGGACGATGCGCGAAATGGCACGCGTCTGGCGGGAGATGGAGACGAGGTTACACGAAATACAGGGTGACCTAAACCGTTTGCGATGAGTTAGCCGCTTCTTATGGATTAGGAGAGTGAAGCATTGTTACAGATATGCTTGAGATCATGTTGTGATATAAATGCTAGCTTGAATTTCGTAAACCTAGTGACTGCTTAGAAGTACTAATAGCGGCATTACACTCCAAGACTCACCCGTCACACCGAAGGACAAGTTTGGGTTTAATGCAAGTTCGAATACATGATATCAGATTGCTGAAAATATTTTATTTCGATCATAGTACATTCCGCCCACTATAAGGGAAGAGGTGGTATCGTGCATAATGGCTATGTATCTACCGGTGATTTCGCTGCTAATCTATCCAAGCGGTAAGTTCAAGCATAAAGAGATGTAGAAAGACGAGTTCGAAAATTCATGTCCAACAGCCATGATGATGCAGATATGCTAGAGCCGTCCCCTTCATCGAGGTGTAGCCTCTTTATGGTCTCGTATTTTTCTCTTCCAAATCGCACGAAAACAACGCCGCTATATTCCCATGGACTCATACAGTTGTAAACTAGATCTAACCCTTGACCTTGTAAATAGCCTCGGCGAGGCGGCCGACGTTCTCGCTCGTAATGCCGGCGACACTGATGCGGCCGTCCTTGGTGGCGTAGACGCTGTGCTCCTTGGCCAGCTTCTCCATCAGGGGGGCGTCGAGTCCCGTATAGGCGAACATGCCAATCTGCGAGGTGATGTGGCTCCAATCGTGGCTGCTGCCCAGCTTCTCGAGGTTGTCCTTGAGCAGCGCACGCATCGTAATGATGCGGTCGGCCATCTCTTTCACCTCGCCCAGCCATTGCTGGTACAGTTCTGGGGTGTTGAGGATCTCCGAGGCGATGCGGGCGCCGTGGATAGGCGGGTTCGAGTATAGAGGTCGGACGAGGATTTTGATCTGCGAGTCGATGCGCTTCTTCTCTTCGGCTGACGCGGCGACGATGGAGAAGGCACCTACACGCTCACCATAGAGACCCTACATATCGTTAGCATTGTCACTAGTTGGATAGTATCTTCAGACAAGCAGCGGCGAATCGTGGACAATAAACACGAGGCAATCCATGGGGTCGTAAGAGACGTACCATGTTCTTAGCGAAACTTTGCGCCAGACAGACGTTGTGGCCCTGCTCGACAAAGTAGCGCAGGGCGAAAGCATCCTTGTCGGTGTCACCGCTGGCGAATCCCTGGTAGGCCATGTCGAAGAAAGCGTAGTGGCCCTGGTCCTTGACAGCTTGGCTGATTTCCTTCCACTGCTCCTGCGTCGGGTCGACGCCAGTCGGGTTATGGGCACAGGCGTGGAACATGAACATGCTACCCTTGGGCGCGGCCTTGATGTCGGCCAACATACCCTCGAAGTCGAGACCGATTGTCTTCTTGTCGTAGTAGCGGTACTGCTGGACCTTGAGGCCGGCGTCGTTGAAGACGGCCTTGTGGTTGGCCCATGACGGGTTAGGGATGTAGATGGTCTTGTCGCCGGGGTAGAAGCGCTCGAGGAAGGCGGCGCCGATGCGCAGGGCGCCGGTACCCGAGATGGATTGGGTGATGGCGAGACGATCGAGGGCGGAAGAGCCTTTGCCGTAGGCGAGAGTGGCGGCAGCTTTGGTGAATTCGGGAACCCCGGTGATACCAGCATATTCCTTATTCAGGTTCAAGGCCACGACCTTTTGCTCAGCAGTTCGAACGGAGGGGAGGACATAGGGCTTGCCCTTGTCGTCTCGGTAGGCGCCGACACCTGCGAGGAGGAAATGTTTAGCCTTGTGGGTTTGCGTATAGACTTGCGCAAATCCTCGGATCGTATAGAAGTGAGAACGGTAGTAGGGGGTAGCGCAGACGCACCGAGATTGATCTTCTTGTCAAATGAGTCGGCCTTGAAAGCTTCGGTGATACCTATGGCTATCTGTTAGCAATGCGGCATAAATAGAACTAGATGAGAAGCAAAAGCTCACCAAGAATGGCCTAGAAGAAGCGATTGTCGCGTCAGCAATTAGTCGAGATACTATGAAAAAATAGAGTAGAAAAAGGTTGCGCTCTGCATCGAACTCACATCCTAACGACACACAATCGAATTAGCAAGCCATGCTTCGTATATATCAGCATCACAAGATAGAGAACATACCGGCGGACCTTGGGGGACATTGGCCCAGGTGGAGCCAGCTCTGGCAGCTTGGAAACTGAAGACAGTAGAAGCTCGACGAGCTGCCGCTTGGCGGGAGGCTATGCGCAGTGCAGGAAGCATCGTGATATATTTTTTGATAGCAGGGCGGAACAGAGAAGAAAGAAGAGAGGAAGAGAGAAAGAAAAAGAGGGAGAGTGAGGTGGTGAAGGAAGAAAGACGAAGGTTCAAATAGACTAAGGGAGGAATTAGTCTATGTTGTGGTGGACGATGAGATGATGGAATTGATAGGATTAATGGGAAGTAGCTAAGGTAAACAGAGGACAGTCTGTGCACAGCAGCAAACACCAAGAACTTCCAAGAATTGAAAGTCGGACGAGGCCGGCGCAATTGGTGAATAATTGCTTTCGATTCAATTATGAGCTGAGAAGGGGAGATGAATCGGAAATTCGGTGATAAATACTCGAGGGTACGGATCGAAGTTGACTCTGCCGCCCCGCTGGGCGCAGATGCACTCTTCGTTACAAGTACAGACAAGTATCCCCAAGCCAAACCCAAGCTAAGGCATCCCGGCAATACCAATTGAATGGGGCTTAAATTATGTCATCCCTCCCGATGTCTCTCTCCCCCTTCGCTCTCGCTGCATAGCTCGTATAGGAGTCAGGCATCATACGAGAATAGTCGATACTTATTTGATAGGTGATTATCGAGTTATTTCCTATTGACTTGCCTCTTCAAAAATCTCGTCCTCTTCCTAATATACACTTGGATATATGTACTAGAACTAAAATAACATGGCATTAGCTCCGAGCCAGACATAGTGGGCAGCAATCGTTGCATCCAGTTGTCTCTTTTGTCCCGTCAGTACAGTACCTTGGTGCATACCTATACAAATAGAGTATCCTTCAGCTCCGGCTCATCCCTTGTCGCGATTGAAAAGACGGAGAACACGGCACTGTAGTCGCTGTCAACGGCTTTGAAATAGACACACTGTATAGCATATTCCCATTGTGTATACTCAGCCACGAAAGGTTTGACCGATAACCCGTCCACCATTGCTCATTCATACGCGACACCTTATCATCTACTCTATCTTTATTAATCTCAATGCAGAAAAGCTGCATCGCTTTCTAACAAACAAGACCACCTACCAGTCAACACTCATTGGAAATCTAGAAATAAGAGCTTCCTACCTTGGAGTGCCAGCGTGATGTTCTTCGGCCGGTCGTCTAAGTGCCCCCGTTACATTTGCCTCTAATGGATAAAGTTAGATTGACAAGGCGGTCTTGGGCACTTTATCTCATCTTATCGAAACAGAGGTTGTCATGTGTAAAGTCAGATCTTGCTTACTGAAGTCTATATCGCCAATTTTTTTGCCTGTATCTAAGCGGTACGCCTGTCAATGAAGCAGTGGATATTCGTCCTATTTCAAGACGAATAGCTATTCAGCTTTATATAACACTAAGATGCCCACCCAATCCTAGGAGCACCCCAGACACTCGTACTTCCACTGGTACGTGTCTCTGGAACGTTACTGCTCCCGTCCTGACTTGCCATGCTCCATTGATTTGGATCTGTTATTGAGTCCCCCTCCGTCGTGCCGGACCTCGTAGAGTACGTATAGTATCCAGAATGACCCGGAGGTATAGGCCAGAGCCGCCTCGTCCACACCTGTCTGTCGACAGGAGGCCGCTCAATCACGATGCGCACTTCGCCACGGTGCATGCTGTGGTATGTGTTGGCAATGGAATAGCCGGTTTGGCTGCCAGCTAGTACGCCCGATGCTGTAGTTGCGGCCAACTCCGAAGGAGGAAGGTTTTGCACGACGGCGTCATTGTCAATCCTCAACGACTGGCGTTTTCGGGCAAGGCGCTGACGTCTGCGGATCACAAACAGCCGGACAAAAATCCCCGACAAGACGAAGAACGTAACTAACGTGATTACGACGGCGATGATTATGGGCACCTGCGTGACGTCTCCGCCCTCATTGAGTGGAGGTGGAAAGTCGTTTGTTGCGTTCACCGATGGATGGCCTGAAGTAGATGGTGTCGTCCATGGTATCTGTGGCGAGACATTAATGGCTGTCAACGACGCTGAAGAAGGTGTAGGCATCCCGTCTGTAGAAGGCGGAAGGCCATCGACTGGCACTGAAGTTGATGTGTCAAGTGCAAATGTCGAGTTTGACACCGGAGTTGAGGGAGGAACCGATCCGGTCTTTGATGTGAGAGGGGATGCAGTAGACGAGGTATTATATGAAGTGGATGGACTCGTAGACGGCGTTGATGTTGATTCCACGGTAGTTGATAAAAAAGAAGTCAAGGTAGACGAAGTGGTGAGTAAAGACGAGGATGCCGAGGAATATGTCGGTAAAGCAGTCCCTTGAATTGTAGTAGTTAAAGTGGTCGTGATGAACGACGTCCAAGTCGAGAACGGACGGATAAACTCTTGCGGTTCTGCCATAGCATCCTTCATCTTATTCCTAGAGTATAGACTTAAGATTAACCGTTATTTCAGGGAGAGGAGGGTTTCCAGCTAGATACTTCGCGCATGGGACAACAATGGGTATTAGATTCACTATTCCGCACTTCATCGTAAGCTTCATACATCCAAGGCTCTGGGGCTATTTTCCATTAAGACTGCTCCAGAGCAAATTCAAGATCTTAGCCCCCAAGAGTGGCAATTCAACCCCAAGCGACAGGTTAAGTTGCGTTACATACGCGGGCTAGAGAGGCGACATTAAGCGAGCAACTGGTCGCGGGCTGCAGAGTGACATTTGGAGAAGTGGCCGAACAGATCATGTCTTCCTGGTCAGTGGCAAGCTATCATCATGTTAAGCGAATGCAGCAAACCGTGTCTTCGGTGCGCAAAGCTTGATTCTAGCTGCCGATCAGGGTCTAAAGCGCTCGCACGTGTGGTGGCCAGCCCACGTGGCGAGGACCCTGAGTGCTCATGATTGCCTTTTCGGCTTTGCCTCTTGATAGGAGCGATGAATATGGGTGATCTACGATGAGAAGTACCTGCATAGAAAGAAAGCTAAGAGAAGTTATAACCGTCAAAACGCGTTTCTAGTGTCGCATATCAATTGCGCATACTACTTTCCTGATGGTCTCCTCGCCATTATATGTGTTATGTAGAAGGGATTATTACCTAAATGGGGACCTAGTGAGGCGTGAAAACTTCATCATAAAAGGAATTCTATGCACTGCTTACCCCGCGTCGTATCGAGTAAACATTTAGGTGATGGCTAGATTTGCAGAAGAGAAGTCTATGATGGTGAGGAGATCGCAATTGTGTGTCTGTTTCTAGGATAGTCATGTTGTTCGGCCTAGGAACTCGCATAGATTGCTAATAATACGCGAGTGGCTGTAACAACTTTCAACTCCTCATTCCTTCTGGTATATAGGAATGTCCACGCTGGCCGAAAAGAAGCTTCGAGGCCGCTGATCTCGAGCGGGGGCGCCTTTGGCAGCACTCAATCTAATTATATTTGAGAGTCTGTAGCAGTGATTGGTCTTTTATTTTTGGCAAAAATCCGCGTTACATCGGATTTTGGCGATGTGGACGGTTAGGCGAGGCTTGACACGGTCAGGTGAGATGAGCGGGTACGGGAAAGAATGTAACGCTATCGTCACCGATGATGAAATATTCCGATTAGCGAGGTAATAGGTAATGTATTTTTCTCTCCATTTCTTCATAGTAGTGAAAATGTCTGTGAAACTTATTCGTGGCGCTCTGGCTTATAGGTATCCACTGATGTAAGGGACCAGGTGGAAAGAAGCAGACTGTCAGGACACGCTACCGAGACCAGGAGAGTATAGAGGCATGCCAGCGCTAGTTTAATATTATATCTGAACCTGCATGAAAATTTTGATGATTCAGCTTCATCTGCTACGACTTTGACTAATAGACACTAGTTCCTTCAGACCGTGATGAGTGAGGATGGCTTACCATAATCTAGTATTTAGAGTCCGGATTGAGTCATCTGATTTCTGAAAAGGGCATTTGTTGCTTGCTTACATCTAACTAAAGCTCTAGATGCAGTGCCTCTCTTTGTTCGAACTATCATATTTGGCGTTTTTCGCAAAGCTTATTATTAGATCTGGAATCTTCAATATCATAATGATCTTGCTTCGCTTCGTTGATGGAGCGTTAACTATAGAGAGTGAACTGCTCGGCCAGAAACCTCGGTCTTGACATATGACCATCTTCTAACGTTCGGGTTGGGGGACGTCACTCTCTCCGTATGTAAACTTGTTTAGATAATAAATTACTAAATATCTGGAAGATTGTGCCCAAATTCTGTGTGCATATAAATTGTGTGTATCAGCCTGTCTGTTCCTGACTACATTTGCGCTGCCTTTCATTGTCTCTGTACGTTCTTCCCAAATGCACAAGGCCTACTTTACCGCCAGGAGAGTGATGAGGTAGTCGTGCCATCATGCTGCCCTCGGGAACAGCTGTGCCATAAGCACTATATTCCACAGAAGAATGCAAGATCCGCTTGCGTATAGTGAAACCCAACGGGCCAGAAAGGCTCGCCCTCGTTCAGGTTCAGGTTCAGGTTCAGCTCCAGCTCCAATTTCTGTCGCTACGTACGTAAAACTCTATTGAAGACGCCGCAAATGTGCCTTATTTCAGCCGCATAGCGGTTGATGACAGTCGTGAGGTTTGAATCAGTGTGAAAATGCGTAAGCAACAGCTTTTGATCGAAATGGGGCCTTATTAGATCATCTTCTCAGCCACCTCTTCCACGCAACGAGCACTCAGGCGATGCAACTTGGTGTTATCCCGGTCTTCTGCAATACTTTGGAAGATAGTACATACTTCTAGAAGCTATATTGGTAACTATTACCTAGGGTACGAAGGCAGTTGTTATCACACAGTTTTGGGGGATGCTTTGCGGTATTCTCCGAAATCGTTATAATGTGCTTCCTAAAGGTAATTTTTATACTTATGTAGTAGCGGTTGAAGAAAAGATTATAAGAAAATTCGATGATGCCGCTGCGTGGTCGTTTTAGGGGCAGAAAATCATCGGAAGAAAGAGTGGCATCACACTTATCAAGGACGCCGATCTTAGTACTGGCAACTACTCTGCGGACATTACAACAAACGATGCAAGGGCGAAATCTCAGGAGATTACCCTTTGAGCTCATTTGCGTCAACGAGTACTGATACCAGAACTGTGCCCATCCACTTGCTGCTGCCTATGCCTTTACCTAATTACCACGGCTGGACAGGGAGAGAAAAGCCCAGCACCTACAAAAAGCCGGGAAGATCGAGTTCGCGTGCGCTATATGTCCTGGACAGCTGCCAGACTGACTGCTTGGCCACATGGCTCCAGGATGGTGGACTATAGCATCTATGTCAAGCCCCGGGCAGACAAAGCTGCGAAGATCGACAAGATGCGGGAGAGACTCACCTACACTAACTATACCGGATACAACGCGTTTTAGCGACGATGTACCGTGCTCAGTGCCGAGTCCAAGAAAATCCAGCGAAGGATTTAGAAATGTACTATTACAACTTAGTGTCTAGGTAGCTGCATAATGGAAATTTCTCGAAACGTTAACTAGTCTAAGGGCGACGGGCAGCGCTGGAGCTGCGGAATAGCCCATCGCCATTCCCTCCTCCGGCCCTTATCATGCAGGGTCATAAGTGACATTTTGCAGTTACCACGGAGTCGGTGATGAAACCGTATACTTCTCCCCCAATCCCTTACCCACGTCCATCTCCCATTATCGCGTTACAGGCTGACGGCTGAATTAGGTACTATTGATCAAATAATCTATAGGGACGACCGAGAGCGTCCTTGTTATATTCATATTGTCTATGCTTTGCGCCGCTTTGCAGCGTGGATACTTGGAACATACTGGCCTTGATATAGGCATGCCGTTTTGCATTTGGTAGAAAAGCCCTGAGATGTGCGAATAATGGGTTGTTTCTTTAGCTGTCTGCTCTGTGTCTTGATCAGCTCTTGTTATCTTTTGTCGTGCCGGAGTGTAGCTTTGATCTTCTAATGCGTTACTAGGCATCCACGGTGCTTATATTAGGGATCATTTTTGTGGTCGAAAACTCATGCGCTAGTCTGGCCCGAGTTGCCTTCAAACGTGAATAATTAACAGCACGTAAAGCTAAAATATACAGAAACATAAAAACAACGTCGAGTCGACTAAGAGTTTGCCATCGTCATTGGTCGACCAGTAAAAGATAAGGTAAGTGTCTTAAAGAGAAGAAAAAGGAGGATGTGCGGTTTTGGTGTTATGGCAGAGTCAAAAATAAAATCTGCTTCTGTGCAAATAAGGATGTAAGTCTTGCCTCGGAGGCGAGCGCATACCGCTGTGCAGTATCTGTTATCTGGGAAGTAAGTGTAAAGCAAAGATTTAAGAGCTGGGAAATACGATGCTGTCGTGCAAAGAGATATTAAATTACAGAGATAGAGGCAATCAATGACAGTCAGGTCTTCAGCGTTTTCACTACTTGGAAATTTATGGCGTAGCCGCTGGACTCCACCATCCCGAGTCGTCTGCCTTGGCACGGGGTCTTGGATGCTTTCCTTCGGCGCGGCCGATGTCTATTTTTTTTAATCTCTTACGGGGTGACCACTGGGCCCGCCTGATGGTGCGCACCTTTTGAAAATGAAGAATCTCAACGACGGCCGTTCTAAGTGCGCGGACGCTTATCTATCGGGTAGTAGATCGTCTCCTATCGCCAACAGACTGACGCCGCTTCCGTGCGTTTGGAAGCCCGTGATCTTGTCCCTTATTAATGAAGCCGCCCGAGCACGTATCCAACGGTCTTCCACGAAATTTATGTCGATGACTCATTATAATATTTTACATTTTGAAGTCGCTAGTCACACAACATTCTTCCAACCACTTTCAAGGTGACCAGGCTGTAATTCCCACCCACAAGGCGGCTGCTGTAGCCTCAGCAATCGACAAAATTGTGTCTCCAAGAAATCATATGCACTGGGACGCATATACGGAGGTAAGGTTTCCATCCTGATCAAACAAAAGCCGTGCACGTCGTAAGTTAGAGTCAACAGCCTGTATGATCCGAGGCGCCAGCTTTTTGCTTCTCGATATAATTATACTTTGAAACCGACAATCACGGTATCGCTACGGATCGGGGTGGCAAACCTGCGCTCTTCCCAACTATGATTGCCTCATTGACCACTCAATGTTCGCTAATGGAGACTTAGTAGCAGATTCATCTATGAGCGACATAAACGATAAGGGCCATGATCGGCTCGTCTCTTACGTCCCCCGAAGATGTGGCGCTGATCTAAGTCAGCTGAGAATGACTAAGGCCAAGGCCTCTGCTAGGATGAATCAGGGCCTTTGTGTTTTAAGTTCTCAAACTCGAAGCAGGAACAGTACATCGGCGAGAGCGGGACAGAAGAGGCGGCCTTCTGTATGCCTCACGGGTATGTTTTCTCGTCGAGTCCAATTGCAATGCACCTTTACAAGTCGCCGCGAGGTATTGTGCACACTACGAGACCCATTTTGAATATGAAGTGTCAACAGCATAGCAGAGACCCGGATTCGAAGTCCTGGTTACTCCTACGTGGGCTATTCTTTGGTCAAGATGAGGTCGCATAATTAGCTGCATATGTATAGTAGTTGGTTACCCGAAAGCTGTTTGATATGTCTGATATCATTGCCTACCTCGGTTTATTTGCGAGATTTGAGAGTTACTTTAGTTTTCAGGGCTCATGTAACTTCTCCTGGGAAACATACATCAAGGTGGAACTATTCCAACAGTCAGCGGCGTAGGAGCAGAGATGAAACAAATCCTCAGATCCGGATGGACCTAAGAAGTATAAAATTGTTGTGGATAATATAAGTCTATTTATTAGCACACGGGGGAAGAAAAAGATATGCAGAGAACTCTAGACAGGTGGGATTTTGCTCGCACTTTTGATGAACCCAGGCTTGATGGGAGTATCAGCAATCAGGACAAAGTTCGGGCCAGATACATTCTATTGAGTGCCCATTCAATGACATCGCCAGGACCATCCCGTAATACACTATGATAAAGGGCTAGAAAAGCGGTATTGGGGGACGGGAATCAAAAGTACGTGTGCAAATGAATGCGCTGTGTGTCGGCTCTCTCCATGCACGAGGCATCTGCATCTCAACAGCCTCATCGTTGCGAATAGAGAGACGTTGCAGTCCAGGTCGGCTGCTCTGAGGTCGGCCCAAGAATCCAGAGAAGCCTCGCCTTTCTGCTCGTAGAATCTGAACCACGAGGCCTCGCTATGTTACCCGACGGTTTAAAGGCCCTAGCTGTAGGGCTGTGGACAGCTCTGGTTAGAGAAGATCATCATGGTTGCGCAGTGGGAAATGATGCTGAACCAATCGAGAGCATGCTTGTGATTTGCAAGTCTATAGGGAATAGATTCTGATCATTAAATCAATGTGTAGCTTCATTACCAAGTTACTACTTAATTTATTTCAAAGCATTATACTATTATCTTTTTGTCTACATTGTTACTTAGCGACGATTGAATTGAGGCCAAAGTGTGGCGGTGCGACGTAATTCGCCCTCTCATTGGCCGTTCTAATCCTAGGCTTGTTCCAGGTTTGACCGCATATGCCAGGCAAGTGCCAGGTGAATAAAAGGCAGCAATCAGCCATGCTGCTTTGTTCCAGACTCTCCTCTTCAACTCCAACCACATCGTCCCAGCGAACATGCCTCCAAATGGCGACCAAGAAGTTATCTCGCGGTTATCCAACGAACTTTTACTATCAATTTTTAATCAGAATTTACCAAGTGCAACGCTCGCCGCTTGCGCTCAGAGCTGCAAGAGCTGGAACCGCCTGGCGACTGCAGTACTGTATAAACATGTTACTCTTACCAGTACGCGAAAGCTCGTCAGCTGGAGTACTGCATCTCCTCCTTCACTAGATGCGACGATTCAAACTCTTACCATATGCATTACTAGAGTGCAGACCGCGACGGGAGTCCAAGATCCTGCAATTACTATGGAAGAGCTGCTGCAGAGCCTAGAGCGGCTGCAGGCTCGCATTAGTCGAATGTCCAAACTAGAAAGCCTCTCGATAACGACGCCTAGAAAGCTGACCCGCGGATTGTGGATTCCGAACACCGCGATCAGCAAAATCCTGGATAACGTTCCAAACAAATGCCTAGGCCTTGAGCTTGTCATTCGGAACGGGCCGTATCAGGCTTCTGCTGAAGACGTGGAGTCACACCTGTGTGTTGCAATACGCCGCTTGATGCCGAACCTAGAATTTGTGCGTCTTGCTCTGCCTAGCTTGTGTCCGGAATGCTTCGGATGTGTGAGTGCGGGATCACCTGCGAGCGAGCCAATTTTCACGGCTGTGGAGTTCCCGAAACTTCGTGAGTGTATCATTATACTCGCATCCTCGAAAATGAGAAACAGCGTAGAGAGATTTGACAAGCCATGCAACCCCAACGTTTCACTTGCTGGCATGGGTGCCATCGTCGAGAGTCTCGTATCCTTGGCAAGCTCAGGGAAGGTACCCGCCATCGAGAAGCTCTGGGTTTACGATTGCCTGCCAGGTTCAGATGACGAGGGTTACTCATACGGGGCCTTTGTGCGCCGCGACATTCTCGCAAACAAGAGCTACACATTTCCGTGGAATGACATCGCCTCCCTCAAGAGAGCCGACAGCTTTTTCATTCGTATGCCAGAAGAGGAAGGCGGCGATGATATGATTACGATTCGAGAGAGTGCAGCATGCTTAGTTGAGAGGCATGCATGGCTAACTGTAGGAAACGGGGCAAGACTGCCAGCAGCCCTCATGACGAAACATGGATTTCACGAACAAGACTGCCCAGTACAGACTAGGACGCAATGGTTTGAGAGTAGCAAGATCTCAACGGCGTTGTGGAAGAACGAAAGTGACACGGGGATGAGGTTACTTCGCGGCGAGTCGGGAGACTTGTTGGAAAACCGTCCTGCCGTATTTCGTATACCAGAAGGTTGGGAGAGGGGGACCATGGGCTTTCTGAGAAAGGCTGAATGATAGCAGAGACTTGTAAACGTTGGTTACTAAATTTAAATGCCTGCTGTTCTATGAACAAATGGAAGCTATCGCACTCCCGAAAAGTCCATTGTAAGTAGTTATGAATAATTACACCCTATTTCGCGCCCACCCAATGCGCTCTTTTCACGCTTTCGTGTTCATGAAGCCAGTGATATTACAAGTTCCGTATGCTGGCTGACTAGAGATTTATTAGAAGATAATATAGCGAGGGTCAGATGCGCCGAGCGATAAGACTTACCAGCCCAAGATATCTTCACACGAGTACTTATCTGAACCGCAATAGCCAGCTGCTGAACAACAGTTGCCAAAGGTAGAACCATTGCAGATAAGCCCACCGCCATAGCCACACGTGCCGTCTTTGCTGACGGAGCCAGGCTTTGGAGTCGGTGTCGTCACTGCAGATGAGGTCGTTGTCGAAGCGAGGCAAGCACCGCTTTGGCATCCAGCGCCGCAATAACCAGTGCCGTTCCCGCAGCTAAGATAAACGCCTGGTCAATCTAACCACCCTCGGGAGGTGCTAAAGGGTTCGAGAACACTCACAATCCGTACTCACTGCAGCACACTCCGAACTTTGCTGGGCAGTCAACCCAGCCGTTCTGGGAGCCACATAATCCGTTGGTGCTATAGGGAATCGGTGCTCCATCACACTGAGAGAGCATTGTGAGCACTCAGCACAGGAAGAACTAACAAAGTGCGGGCTAGGGTACTCACTGTGCCCTCCTGGCAATTTCCCGGCCCGCAATAGTCCTCTCCAGTGCCGCAGCTACATCCAGGTCCAAATAAGTATGAAGCTCAGTTCATGACCGCATAATGAGTCGGAGATACTCACTACCCGCCAACACCACAGCAATTGCCCCATTGGCTCCCGATACAAGTGCTGGTCCAGTTCTGTTGCGCACCACACATGCCATTCGTTGAGATTGGTGTCGCGGTCCCCGTCACTTACTGGCAATCAGCGAGGCTCAGACTGGGGTACATGCGAGGAGCAGTGTCTTACCGGGCGCAATGCAGTATACTGTTCCTGGTATGAAGTTCGAGCAACTCTGTCCGATGCTAGGGTTAATTTCTTGAAACAAGGTTAGAGTGAGATTGAATTCCTCAAGAACTTGTGCGCAGCTGCTCCAAAGATTGGTGGTGTAGTTCGTTCTGCATGTTATGTTGGCGGCTGTCGCCCGTGGCTCAGGAAGATAATTGCGGAAGTGCAAGTTCCCGAGTCCAATATCATCCAACAGCGTCGCTGTCGCGAAAGACTTCGCGACGAGGCAGGTGAGGAGAGGCTTCAACATTTTGGCGACGAGTGCTTGTTAAGATACAAAATCTTCAAGATTAGCGGAGATGGTGAAGCACGAGAGCTCGTGCGCAATACATGAACTCCGACAGGCCCTCCTGAACACCTCGAACAGTCCAATCTGTAGGAACAGGGAGTAGCTATTCTCGTGCCTTGTCTGAGTTGATTAACAGCCCGCACTCCCGGTATGGAATATGCCGTTATATTTGCCGTGGAATCAGGCACCTATACACAGTCGGGGGGGTTATAGTACAGATTTCGACTGGGGTATCACATCATATGATCGAAATAGGATTCAATGGCCCTTCAATTGCTTCAAGATGCGCCCAGAAGGGCAGACACCGTGCGGGAGAATGGTGAGGCTATGTGCTTTGCCGCACCCCGACGCGAAAGCTTATGTCAGATACAGCTACGTTAGATGCAGCTTTATGCAGATGTGTCGTTCACCTGCCGTCCTTGGCAAGGCTTGGCTCCCAGTTAGGTATAACTGGCCAATAGCAGCAAAAATGGAGCTCAGCTTCGGTATAAACCATAAGAACACCTGCAGGGGCTGCAATCGATCCTCTCATGCATGGGTCAAAAACAAGGCGACGCTAGCTCCCTAAGCCTAAGGAACCAGGGCGAGATGATTCGCCATGGAGTTCCTTAGTCTCTGTGACGGACTCATCACACCAATATTTCGGCAACAACGGCGTAAAAGGAGTCGGGATCTCCTAAATCTGGATGCCGGAGTGAGTCGATATGCTGTACGACTGACTAAGATCTTATGTTTTTAACCCGCAATGCAACTTTTGAACACCAATCGGCGAATATCACTCAGCCCGACTGAACAGCTTAAGGCGGAGGTCTGCGATAATATATGATCTAATGTCTGAAGGATCAAAACTTATGGAATTGCCCGCCCCTAACACCAGAAACGACTAAGGCGAAGAGTTCTAGATCGATCCGACTCCAGGGGTCCGCATACAGTCAATTTAAATATTGCGAGGCTCTAGGGGCTATTCAAAATCGAGCGGTTCTTTATTGGCCTTGTGATGTGGATCATAGGATCATCCACGGTCTTTTTATGGTGTCGTGGGAAGACGATCTGACAAACGCCCTCCCAATAAGAACAAGGGTCTTGGCCTAGTCATAATGCTAGTGTTCAAAAAGTGCTGAAAATGCCCGAAAAAGGATCATCGCTTACGGCGCTTGGGAGAGGCGTAGCAAAGGCGAACGGGATATCTTGGTTTACAGAATATCATACGATATCCCCAAGTATATGTCTGTTTTCTCAATTAGAGCCCTACTATCTCACTCGCTTTGTTACCCTCGAGAGGAATACAAGTGAAACATCTTGGACTTGAAACTCCTATTGTTAGGCCGTACTCATTCAGTCCGGCCAACAAGATGGCGCCTTCAACGTCTTCATTCTTCTGCCTACTCGTTCTACAGCTATGCCTTGTGGACACGGTTTTCGGCCAGGCTGCGACGCTTGTGTACAATTGTGCTAAGCTGCCGTCCATCTGCCTTAATGTCAATTCTGTAAACCCGCTCTTACCAGTAGTCGGTAACGCTGCTGTAGGAAATTTGGGGTTGTTAGATCCAGGACGAACTCCTGGTGGCCAAAACTTCCTAACGTTGACCTTGGTCAGTGTTACCTCATTCACTTCGCCCCTAAGATTGGTTCTAGTCATTAACAAGCTCATAGTAAGATTCGAAATCAAAAACTCATACATCTTGAATCCGAGTGACTTGGACAGTAGTGTCCGGTGATTCGACATGTCACATGAACGGAATGAAGTACGAACTGACTTTGAGATCAGTGACACCAGTGAAACCAACAAGAACAGTCGCAGAAACATGGCATGTCCCGGGAGTTGGTATACCAACCCGGCTAACGGTTGCCCGAGAGCCAACCAACCGCCAGTGGTGCTCGCAGGGTCGTCTTATAGTAGTGGTTATATAGGCCAGCGATGGGCCCAGGCAAGTTAACTTGCTCTCACATGTTGAGGGCAATTTATTTTATATCTGGTCAAATGGCATCTTTCCGTCTGTCATATCCGCTTGAAGCACAAGTGCTGACAGTTCGCGGTGGGTTAGAACGGCGTGACTTTTGGCATGGCAGGCTACAACGTCATCGCAAACCAGGCGAATACTGGGCCTGCTGGAGTTTTCTGGTCTTGCGACGAGTGGCCACCAGCTACGTGAGTAGACAGTTCTCGTTTATGGCACATTGAGCCCTTTAAAGTCCGGCATCTGAATATACTCACACAAATCAGAACTACGCAAGGAGGCGCTGGAGCACGCACCTATTGTGCCCCGCAGAACTATAAATGCAGTTCTAACATGAGAGCCCTGGGTGCAGGGGTTAACTCCGAGCAGGTTTGTCGTTCATTGGATATACCCTAATCATTTGTTGATACAGTGAACTGATATCTGATAGGATATTCAAGGCATGTCTCATAACATTTTGAGGAATGTCCTGAAAAGTCTCAGCCCGGGACAAACTCTGATCAATTTCAAATTCCAAACAACATGGAATGTATGTAGCCCGAGTAATCCTCTGCAGCCAAACTCTCGGTATAAGTGTTGCTCAGTTGAACATGAGCCAAGCTAATGTAAATGTAGGACGACGACGACGTTCCAGGTGCCTACGTGGAGTGGTCAGATGGCAATGGGGCTTACGTTAACAATATCTTTGGTCGTGCTGATGAGTCGCCTCTGATGAAATACGCCTTGGTTTTTAACAATGGGAGTGTCATGAGCTACGCGAGACCCATGACGGCTAATGAGGTAATTACCTGTGGAACTCCCAGATGACACTGATCTAATTTACCTATTTCACAGATACAGTATAACTACTATACAAACACCAGTTTCCAAGATCTAGTGTACAGAGATGAGCTCAACCTGCACACTGAAGTTGGCGAGAATGCATCCACCACGATTACCAACATTACTGTGATCTCACCTGTCCGACAACAATTTGAAACATTGTCGGAGAGTCCCCCGCTCCCTATTATTGATATTGCACGCATCTATATTCAAAAACTTGCCAAGGTCCATGTGGTACCTTACCTCAACCAAGTGTTGAGTCTTCTACCAAGCTCGGCTGTTCCCACTTCGACGCGGTCGGCGACGGTGGCAAGTAGTCCAAGTGCCAGACCACGCGAGAGGAAATCGAAGACTCTAGGCTATACCCCGAATGATACCGTTTTCGCGCGACAGAATACCAATCAGTGCAGTGCGAATAGTCCTTGCCCTGATGGATCATGCTGTAACAACCAAGGCGGTTGTGGTTATGGACCCGAGAATTGCGGAAAAGGAAACTGCACCAGTAATTGTAAGTCTTTATGATCTGCCTATGCTTCTAGAGTTCCGTGACTGATCCCCACAATCTAGGTAACGCGACAGCCATGTGCGGTCGTGATAGTCTGAACGGGGATGTGTCTTGTCCTCTGAACGTGTGTTGTAGTTATTATGGTTATTGCGGCGTGAGTGTTTTCTTTCGATGTTTTGACTCTTGGCAAGCAAGCTAATGATCGACTCCTTACTCTACATCAGACTGGCTCCGAATTCTGCTTATCACCAGAGCCGTATGCTCCTTGCCAAGCAGGTTTCGGCTCGTGCAAAGAAGTCAGTGCGCCCAGCTGCGGCGGAAGCTCGGCCCTGGGTCGATCAATGGCATACTACCAGGTTTCGAACTCTTACTCTCGGCAGTGTGAGCGAATCACTCCGTCCCAGATCAACACGACAGGTCTTACGCACTTGATTCTTGCGTTTGTCAGCATTGATCCGACCTCTTTTGAGATCGTCCCTGTTGACAGTCGTGACGTACCCCTGTACACCGAATTTACAGCACTCAAGACCGCTAACCTCCAGACCTGGGTATCCGTTGGCGGTTGGGACTTTAACGATCCGGGACCAACGCAAACAACGTTTAGTGACATAGCATCCTCGGCAGCTAACCGTGCCACTTTCATCGCTTCTGTCAAATCCTTCATGCAGAAGTATGGGTTCCAAGGTATCGACATCGATTGGGAATACCCCGGTGCCCCGGATCGAGCTGGCAGACCTGAGGATACGGAAAACTTCGTTACCTTACTGCAAGAGATGAGGTCTGCTTACGGTAATTCGTTCGGTATCAGTGCCACAATTCCCGCTAGTTACTGGTATTTGAGGTGGTTTGATCCCATCAAAATGCAGCCTTACGTCGACTACTTCAACCTGTTATCCTATGATCTTCACGGTCCATGGGACAAAACCGTCGACGATATTGGGCCTGTTATTATAGGCCAGACAAATATTCCCGAGCTTTATAATTGGACTCTGCCTTTGTGGTACGATGGCGTAGACCCGAGTAAGATCAACATGGGTCTTGCCTACTATGGCCGAGGCTATACCGTGGCGGACGTCAACTGCGACAAGGTCGGTTGCATGTGGAGCGGAACTAGTCGTCCGGCGCCTTGCACGGACTTCGGCGGCGTCATGTCGCTCCAGGAGATCCAAGCTATTGTCATACCGGAGATCGGAGTCCAGCCAATTCTTGACTCGCAGGCCATGATGAAATACCTCGTGTGGAGCGATCAATGGGTTGGCTACGACGACCTCCAGACCATTGCCATGAAGAAAGCCTGGGCTAGCAGTCACTGCTTCGGCGGCACGGTGATATGGAGTATTGATCTGTTTTCCGGCGCGGGAAGCGGCAACACCCCGGATGGTCTTGGAAATGCGACTACAGGCGATCCGGGAGGCAGTGGCGGCAACAGTGGTGGTCAGGGTGAGGGAAGCGATTCGATCGTGTATATCGACCCCTCAATTTGGAAGGACCCCGAGCCTATCATCAACTGCGAGCCTCCTTGCACCTTTATTCTCCCTCCTCTACCGCTTGCTACGCCATCGACCGTTACATTCCCTCCGTACACAACATCATTGGAGGTTGCATGGTCTACGTCAGGAAGCTGGACACGCATCACCGAGACAACAACGCTCAATATTCCTCCACTTGTCATCAGCTCTATACCCGTGTGGGAATACACAGTCACAGATACGGATACTGCCACTACCGTCTTGTCAACGTTCTACGTGACGGAGAGTATCCGACCTCCTCCATTTACCATCACCGATAACCCCAATCCATTGAGCTCAAAGGGAGTGACACATCCGCCAGTGACGAGAACTATCACGCCTCCGCCATACCCTTATTCCTTTACTCGCCCGACAACCTCTTCGAGCTCGAAATCCAGCTCGACGACTGCAGCTGCGGCAGTATTCCCAATAGTTACATACAAACCGGGAAAACCTGGACCCATTTGCAAGTCGGGTTGTGGAACACCGTGTCTGATCTTCTGCCATGCACCATGCCTGCTCAACTGCGTGGACGGTGGCAACGACTTCCCTGACCCCATTGACCCAAACCCGCCAAATAGGCCAACACCACCGGAAGAGAATGACCCAACACCCACCGGAAAGCCAACAACAGCCATGCCAGAGCCGACAGATACCAAGGGAGATGACCCCGGGGATGATGAGGAAGAAGATGAAGATGATCAATGTGCCTTTGAGTTTGGTCTTCCAGCGCCCACGTACGTCGATCCAAACTTCGGTGCATCGGGCACACAGACAATATCAAAGCCGACGACCCCGCCAACGCCTGTTCCGACCCCCAACCCGACGCCGCCAAGCCCGAACCCATCCACGGAGAGTCTCCACTGCTATAACAGCGGTGCCGAAACGTCGCGTGCGAGTATGATCGATGGCGTTAACGCCTTTTGCGATTACTTCAACGGCCGCATTCTGGACGGCAGCGATGCTAATGCCGAGCACACGCTCACGTACACGCTGAATAACATCGACGTCACCGGGGGCACCGCAGCCGAGTGCATTTTTACCTTCGGCGTTGCCGGCTGCTGGGAGTACCTCACGCTGCAGGTCACTGTGACGAACGGTTGCCGCTTCACCATCGACGGGCCTAGTCCCTCGGATAACTGCGGCCGCATCTTCCGTGAGGCCATCGACAAGTGTGATACCTCTAGTACTCAATACAAGCAGGGCGGCACAATTACTTCCAACTGTGCGGTGTGGAGAATTGATCCGAACGTTGATGAATAAGAAATGGCATAATCAGTAACTATACGTATTTATATCAGGACATCTAATTATTCCCTGATTCTGAAATAATTATACCTAGATGTGATCATAGTAGAAGTTCAAGTTGTTATTTGCTGTTTCGAGAATTATCGGCGGCATCTTTAGTCTAATTAGTATCTTGTACGGAGTACGACCTACAAAGATGGTAAATGTTAGTGCGGCGCTGGCGCCTGGCCCGTGCTACTGCGACTAGAAAGATCAATGAAGATTTAATAAAATTTGTAAGGCAACACGATAGCTAATCAACTCTTTCGATAAGTTTCGCCTAGAATAACCCTCTTGCCTAACAAGGTTCATTGGTAGAGGGTAGAGAATCTTTTATACAAAAATGCCCTAAAATGTACAAGCTGCTAGCGCCACGCTAACGTTTTACTATCCTTGGGGGTTTTATGTGCTGCTAAAGCTGAGTGGAGTATTTGTTTATGGGATCGGCCGTTTACGCCGCAACGCCTAGATCTGCACCTGACAGGTAATTAAGTTGCTTTTAGCAATCTAGCTAAAGCCATGGAGCCTCAGTGTCCGCTGGTCCAGCAAGTCCCCTGTCGGGTTGCTTGAGGTGCTTCTTGTCGCTTATGGCTACCTTGTTGTCAGAACTCTGTTGAGTAGGTATCTGTGATTCAGGTGCCCCAAGCTCGGTAACTGTAGTCTCCTTGCCCAGCAGCAAGTTCTCAATCACATTATGGCCCTCTTTATCCCGAAGGTGAGATACCGTAGTACCAAGGGCAATCGCGGCGACTGGTACAGCTCGAAGAGCGCCTGGCAGACTATTTTGCACTGCGCCGAGTTTCGCAAGCTTGCCGACTTCTTTAGCCAGTTGGTTGCTGTCGAACGGCATTGGTAGTAAGGCGACGAGAAAGCACAGCGTAATAGGTTCGTATTAAAAGATGTGTCTATCAATGCCGTGCTGGTGTTGATGATCAATGACACAGATTGCACTGAGAAAGGGACATAAGCCAAAATTAGGCTGATATAATAAGGAATCGTACTGTCAACATAGAGGCTGCCAATATGTATGGATTGCCTGTATGGTGAATGCTTAAGGGACACTAGTCTGCCTAGGCCGCGGCGCTCGACGTTTTCAGAGTGGTTCGGCTCGGATTAATTTGCCGTTCCGCGGGCATTACTAGGGATGGTTCAGAAGCAAGCTAAGCAGCAAAGTGATATGACTTAGGTATTGGTCCCGAAGGGCAAGGGGCATGGGGTCAATTGTTATATGGGCCTATAAGTTCTAATCTCCCGTAACAGTTCTAGTTTAACCTACATAGGTACCTATGTAAGGGGAATCTAACACTTAGAGAGCAAAGTGGACAGAATGAGTAGACTTTACCACCTATCATAGTATTATCCTAGCCAGCTAAGCAGGTAATTTTATTTATAATAGCTAGAGGGTTTCTAGATATCGAATTTAACGTTACGGTATAGAAACTAGATAAAAGATCAACGATAAAAAAAGTATAAAACGTCGAGTTGTTTAAATGCAGTTAGTTTTACTTAAATAAGCTAATGATATATCCGGTTATTTTAGCTTAGCTTGGTTAGTCACCACCGGCTAACTTAGATAGTGTAGCGTATAAGAAATAGGGCTAGGTCTAGCTTTAACTTTAGCGGTGGCTGTGGCTTTAGGCTTTGGCTTTGTTTATAGTTATCGCTTCGGTTTTAGTGGCTCGGTAAAATAGCTACATATAGACAATTAGATCTAGATAGCTGCCCGGATAGCCATGTGCAATAACTGCACGTGGCTAGGTAGCTAGGTGGGATAAAACCTCTGGCCGCCCTCACCTCCCCGCCCTGGAACTTGTGCAGGTCGTAGCGTAGGCTAAGGTTATTAAAAATGGAAGGTCAAGGAACAAATGAGACCACACCGACCGCCCACGAGCGCAAGATATTCTACGTGGGCGGGCGCTGGATTCAAGACGCTCAAGGCAGACATAGATTCGGAGAACAGATGTATGTTGAAAGACTAATCCCTATGGCCGTGAGCGAGAAGATGCAGCATCGTGATCCAATAATCTTCATTCACGGCACTACGAGATCAGGCGTGGTAAGCGTGTCCCCTCGCATGAGAAAATGCATCACTTATGAAACGTATTAATCTATAGGATTGGCTTACCAAACCCGATGGTAAGCCCGGTTGGGCATCCTATTTCCTGTCTCAAGGCTTCGAGTGCTATCTCGTGGACCTGCCTTTTCGCGGTCGGAGCCCCTGGCATCCCGACGATGGCGAGCTAATCACGTACCCGGCGGAAGCCCTACAAAGGCTATTTACGGTCGGAGGGAATTGGCCCCAGGCGAAACTTCACACGCAATGGCCCGGAACCGGAGCCATAGGCGACCAGGTTTTTGACCACTTTTCTGCTTCAACCCTACAGATGACCGGGGACATCACGAAGCAAGAGTCGACCGCACAGGCCGCATGCGCAGCACTTCTTGACCACATCGGGAAACCGGCCATCGTGCTCGCCCACTCGTCTGGCGGCTCAATGCCCTGGCTTCTCGCCGACGTTCGCCCCAAACTCGTACGCAGTATCATTGCAATAGAGCCCACCGGCCCTCCTTTTGAGAGGAAAGGACCGAGGCCCGGCCCCAGCATACGCTACGGTATCGCGTCTGCGGCCCTCACGTACGATCCGCCAGTAACAGACCCGGATACAGACCTTGTTCGTGTAGTGATCAAGGCGCCCTCTGAGAATCTGATTGATTGCTTGGCTCAGGCATCGTCACCTCCGCCGCGTCAGCTTGTTCGTCTGAAAGGGACCCCCGTAGTTGTGATCACGGCGCCGGCTTCGTACCACGCGCCGTACGATTGGGCTACGGTCGAATACCTAAAACAGGCTGGAGTTCAAGCTGATCATATGAAGCTTGAAGAGAAGGGGATTTTCGGAAACGGGCATATGATGCACATGGAAAAGAATAGTGATCGTATCGCGGGTGAGATTGTTAGGTGGATTGATAGTGTTGGTGGGCAAAATAAGCTGGTTTGAGGATATCCGGTTGATTACCTCAATATTGCTGTACTGTATTGCTCAAGTAGATGGCATTGGCGTATCTTTCAGGTACACTCCGGTAATTGGTGGGTGATGAAATTTGGGTGGACAGATCGGTCTTGCTTAACCGCAATGGTAAGTCATAGGCGTCTCCGTACCAAGTGATTATTATTATTTGAAGCTATGCTTTTGTTCAAGCTTGATTAAGCAAGAAGAGGGTTTTTATATCGAAGTCTTTGTTCCTGTATAAGGTTGATTTCACACCCTTGGTTGCTTTTTGCAGTGCCCTGGAGCTCAAGGTGTTCCGCGGTGGTCGACAGAAAGGCATTATTGTTGTGGAGAGATCATTTTTAATCTTGCACTAAAGGATTCTCCCCTAATCCCAAGTCATGTTAATTCAATTCCATTTGTAATAGTTATTCATTATATTCTACTCAGTCGTGTTAAGCGTATCCCTTGCGCCATTCTGGCCGTTCCTGCTCTCGTGCCAAGTAGCCATCGGTGTGCTGAGCTTGGTTTACTTCATGTCTCATGTTTTGATTTCAATAATTCTTTGACTTGAATTATAACCGAATAACCACCTATCAAGCGCTTGGGAATGCGGGCTTGGAAGAGACTAGAATTTCACCAATCCTCTAGGGCGCTAAGAAGGCCATAAAGGCCTGCCCTTATTCTGCCGATCTGTAGTCCTCTATAAATGAAAAGCGTCGCTTCCAATTTGTGATCTAGACTCGCTCTTGTGTGACCTGTCTCAGTTTACTAACTTTAGATTGAATGAAGTAAGTGCAACTGCTCTGGAAGCTGAAGCTTTGCGCATAGTCTCGCATTCGCATGATTATAGACACAATATGTAGTCCAGGTCTTCGCACGCGTAATATGTGCTCAAGACGATCATCGAATAGAGCTTAATCACTTTTTGCATGGCAATCATCCGCTCCTTCGCCTAGATTAATGCGCTCGAGAGTCTAGAGGTAAACCGTCCTCTGACCATCGCCACAGAGATAAAGCGTACCCGTGGCGGCGACGCCAATGCACCCAGCCAGCTCGCCAACTTCGCGTGCGGTCACTTTCGGGTAGCTCGATACCTGTTTCATGCTCCGAACCAGGAGATAGGTAGCGGTGGAGGCATTACTTCTGCAATGCAGACTCCCAAGATGGTAGAAGCCAATGGCTTTTTCGCTGGTGCTACCATTCATCGAAGTGGATGGACCGTCCTGGCGAATCAGCTTTACTTTCTTGGACCCGGGCCGAGTAATAATCTCGTCGGACCTCGCACTGGGCTCATCCAAGCAGATATCTGATTGTTACGTCCCTTTGCAGCCCTTACATTGGCGAGTCCAGTGAGTTAAGGCTGAGTGTACCACATGGTGGACAGCGCGTCTTCAAGTAAGTTAAGCCGAAGAAGAGCGAAGTTATCTGGAGTTCAAGGACATGCTTTAAGCGCAAAGAAGCCAAGGAGATACAGTAGCATGAAGCTCCTGTGAGCATAAGCGCGCAATAAATTTTGCCTCCATCTAGATTCCTTTCCATTTCCAGATAGCGGAATTCCACGAACGCCAGCAGCGGCATGTAGCAGATCCTTCAATCTTCCAATCCGTTTACCCTTCAGAGATTGCCGTGAGGCGAATACAAAGAACAACGAGCACTGACAGAGCATTATGCCGGAAGTTGGCAGCCAAGGCTGCCCTGGTCCAGACTGACCACTAGTAGCCTTTTCATAAGAAGCTCTCATTTGGGTACATAGAGCGTATAACTATCCAACCATCCCAAGGGCACCGGAGTATAGGAGAAGAAAGAGTGGTGATGATCCCGCAAGCATGTTCAAGTGCCCGCCAGACCGTTTGCGCTCATTTATTACCTATCACAGCCGCGTATGAGGACCTTTTTTTGGCCGCTCTCGTGTATGTCAATTGCGACACACATTATGGCACCCAGACTTGCGGAGGACCCCTTGTCTCTCTCTCAAACCTTATAATGCGTTTTAGTAAATCCGATAGCCGTACGTAATGGACAGAAGCCAGCTGTAAAGCAAATAGGTACCTTGATTTCGGGCTGTGATGCCGCCCAGTGCTTTGAATACATAAACTAAACGGGATCAAACATCGGCGTGTTATAGGTGACTTAGACTAATTAGTCGCGAAGTAACGCGGGCCAGGCCGGGGTCGGCTTTTCGCAGTTGTCACCAAAAAATTTGATCGGGTAGGCGCCAGGATGTTCACTAGTAAGAGCAGCCACTTATACCGACTTTTATTTCCTTACTTACCTCGCGATGTCTTTTTCCCTTTATTGGTCGACCCTTTATAATGGAGTTAGATACCGGCATTTATTATTTACAGCCTCCGCATATCTAACAGTTATTTATACAACCAAATAATTAAACAATTAGCCCGTAAACTGGGTAGTTAATAACTATATAATAAATATTCTATACATATTTACGAGCTATATAGATAGCTAAATAGTTAAATAGCTAGACAGCTAGCCAGGTGACCGTGTGGGACAACTAGCTGCATGTAGTTTATGCTGGGAGTGGTAGAAACCTCCGGCAGCCAGTTTTACTATAATATAAATTTACTGTTATATTTTCTGTTGATTTTACGTTTTGTCGTTTTCGTGAAGTTGTATGAGAAAACTGGCTTGTTGAGGGGTTGGCCTGCAAGGGGGTTCGTTAGCTTATGCCTTGATGATGAGACGCTCGCCTGACTATATTTCCTGTGCGGTTTGTAAATAGTAGCTTGATGGCAAGAGCAATGTGATAAGTCCATTTTTCTTATGACCACGTGGCCTTGTAGAGAGTCTGGCCAGGACAGAGAGAAGAGGTTCTGGACGCGGCACCATGAAAAGAATGAAACGAGTGGATAGGTAGAAGTGATGTCTACCCTGGGAGTGAGGTAATAGAAGGAAACAGAAGAGGCAGGAACGAAAGGAGGATAAGAATCCGTGTCGGAGAGGGAGACTCTAGAAGGAAAGGCATTACATTGCAGTCGCTAGAATAAGCTTAGCCAACACATTTTTAAGATAGCCATTGAAAATAGCATGACTTGATTTTGTCAGTAGCAGAAACCGTCCTGCTCGATCTTGCTCATTGCATCATCCCGTCGCCTGCTGTTGGATTTATATCATTTACGTCATATCTAAGATACAGGGAAAAGTAGCAAATAAGCTATAGGCCAAGGGGGGATTCGGGATTTGATTGGAGGCCCAATTGTCGCTGAACTGTTGTAAATACCATGTCGCATTGCGGCAGTACTGTTGTATTCTCAATGGATCAATGCACTACAAGAAGTTTAAACTCGACTATGCTATGACGTCGTTCTGCATTTCCTAAAGTCCTACGTATTGCTATTTGAAAAACTTGGAATTTAAAAGATGTCTTCGAACCCCTTAACGATGCATCGGCGGCCAGCTTCTCTAACTCTTATTTCTAATTGAAATTCTTTTCTAGGCCGTATAAAACACAATGTCAGCTACGCAGCCTCTTCAGCAGGTCAGCGGTCAATCCGTATTTTGGGCCCTCATCACTTTAGCTACCGCCACAATGACGCAGCCATCAACAAACAGCAATAGACGGCGCGATTTGTATAATGGTAAAATTGACCTTTTGCGATCCATTCCAGGCATCTGTCTTTTGGATGGCGTCGTCGATCTCATTATACTCAGCAGAGCCAGAAGTCAAAAATACTCTAAACCATCAATCAGCGAACCCAAAGTGCGACTCAAACATGATGACATTTTAGCGATGCTGATAATCTATATTTTTGCCATTTTGGCTCAGACGATCAAGGTTTTCACTATGCGCGGCATCCCAGCGACGCAGTTCTGCGCCTCTCTATTCCTCTTTGCCGCGACAACGAGGCTCATTATTGAACTCAGTGGCATCGAGACTGATGAGCATCGTTCCGGAGAAGAGGCAGACGTATTGAGAAGACCGATAGTCTTATCGACTGTGCTCGTCACGTACGGCCATATATTCCTAGTGGTTTGGATATGGAGCAATATTGGTCTTTCAGCAACCTTCTACCTGTCTCATAATGCGGCATATTTCCACCGAGGGCTTCTTGTGATCTTCTTCTCCCTTAGTTTCCTGTCATTGATGTCGATGGCCGTGCTCGATATAATGCGTCCACGTCGTGAATCCTCGCCCTCAAATTTTGGGATCGCTCTATTGACGTGGGGCCTGGGGGCAGCAGAAAAGCAACCCGACACGCCACGAGACGAAAGAGTGTCGCGAATTAGCCCACCGAAATCCATCGGGATTTTACAAATCAACCGCGGGATGAGCTTGATGGCTTGTGCTATAGTCGTGAGCATCGTGACGATTAGAGCATCGAATGCTATTGCTTACCTGATTGCTTGGCGAGAAGACTTGCGGGCTGCAATCCGTGTTAATCCAAGAGCAAAGACGAGGTCAAAATCAGCTCAGGTATCCCCATTCGAACAAGAGGCAAAGCCTAGTGATGCCATCAATGAACCTGGTTCTGGTTTGTGGGCTGAATCACGCAAGGTAGTTCTAGGTTGGACACTTGAGCTTTGCATCAAATTCCAAAAGGGAATGCGCAAAATCGATTTATTATCCAACCTTGAACTTACGGAGGAAATTCTCGCATTTACTATCGTGAATCTCATCACGACGGTATGTTACTACCTCATTTATTTCGATGGAACTGGGACGACGAGCCCAGCTTGGACGACCTATCTAGGCTGAAGTTCGAAATCATTGTTACGAACCAAAAATGAATAGGCTGATAAATTCCGTAGCCTTAAAGGGCACTAGTAGCTCTCAAAAAGCCAGCTTATTGCGAAGTCAGTGTGCAGTGATCCTAGAGGATGATGTCAAGGAATACATACTATTAGTGCCAGACGTGCATTAACGACGTCGTTTCTGCCACAGATGAATTACAGAAATTGCATTGATTTAAAGAAACGAAGGGCAACTGACAGAGAGTGATCTACTAACAAGTGAGATTTTAAGCATCCGCATAATTAGGGCAATGTGCGAATATGGTAGGTGCCTTTGCAATACCCTATAGAGCGGATATATCGAGCCTCTGGATATATATTAATTCCTTCCGGCCCCCGTTCAAAGGTTAGGAGGGCTAGGTATCAATGACTTTGAGCCCGGAATACCTACTTCCCACTGTCATCCCAACAGCTAATAGGCTTTTATTAACTCTGTGACCAAAGCCCCAGACAGGTAAGTGGTTTGAATTCAATTACTATGTTCACAACCCCATTCGGTCGCCTCCAGCAATTCTCGAGGCTAGAAGTGACGATTCCTGTCTACGATGAGTTTAGCATAAGCTATTGTTCATCTGTCCAAGAAGATACTATATATATGAAGCACCTAACGGACATTCTATGCTATTCTCATCGGCTGGGCACCTCCCGGACACGCAATAGATTCCTATCGCTATGTTCTCAAGGAAAAACCTCAATGGTCCTGGGAAATCTGTATGTTTTATTATGCATGGATAACCTTCAGCCAGATATGCAAATTCAAGAGCTAAATGCGTTGTTATGACCAACCTTGGTCTTAACAACGACTGAATGCTCTTCACCGAAACAACATGGAAGGAGGCGTCTCACAATGCGGAGTGTGGTCAATCACCTGCAATAATGGTTTCACACTTTGATCTTTATATTTGCTAACGAGCGCCCTTTTTCTTCATTGGGAAGTTTTTTTAAGAGATACCCGAGGAGGAAAGCTCTTCCCTGAGAAGTTATTTTTGTCATTTTATGGACTAGCCTCTTAACTGTTTACTCCTAAAGATGGAGGCTGAGCAGCATTCTCATTAAGTCGCTATGATCCGATGACACATATGACGATATAATAACATTAACGAGAAGGTTTCCGAGCCAAGCTGATTAAAGATAATATGCTTGATCGGTAGAGTCTTCTCGTCAATCGCTCCAAGATCCGTGCCACTTCTTCAAGTCCTAATAAGGGATAATATGCTGTAGGAAGAGTACACTGATGGACTGGGCAATGCCAAAGTAAATGCGCATGTAAGAAGCGTTGTGGCCCATCTCTTCCACCAAATCCCCAAGATGCGTGTGCTAGAAATTGGAGCCGGCTGTGCAACTAGTGTTGCTCTAAGATCCTTAAGATCTGGCTTAGAATCTTATACGTTCACTGTTATCTCTTAGGGTTTTCTCGAGACAGCTAAGAGAAACTTTGCCCAGTATAGGGACAGGTTGGATTTCCGCGTCTTGAGTATATAACGGCAAGGAACGGAGCAGGGTTTCGGAGGTTACTCCTTTAACCTTATAATTGCGTCAAATTTGCTTCGTGCAACAAAGCACGTATCAAATACTGTAAAAACTACTGGATCTTGCTGAAACCCAACGGAAGAATCATCTTACTAGAGCTCGCAGCCGATGTTCGCCATGGCCAGATCATAGTAATTATTTGGTCGTCCTGGGTGGTGTCTTGGTCCGGATGATGGACGAACCTGCCAATATGATGATAGGCTTAGGACGGTCACCTATGCTTCAGTCTCGCTTAGCATTATTTCAACTCGTCGATCTGGCCTCTGCTACACAATCCAATATCCAGTCCGAGCTTTTGTCTAATTTGCTTCTACGAATGGTACACGTCAACCTTCCCGAGTGTGAAGATGTTTTATGCGGCAAGGAGACGAAATAGCTGTTATCAACGGTGAAATTCATTTGCCTGGAATACTTCTGGGTGGAAAAAGAAAACTCTGATTGAACTCCGGGGTGAGAGGAATCTATTAAATGTGCCTGCCGACTCTATAAAGCCAACTATTTTAGTAATAGAAACGTGTCTTAACGTAGAATATGCTCTAGGAAATCGCGGTGCCAGCGATTTCCCCGAACATCTAGAAGTAGCTGTACGCAAATCTTCTATATCCAGGGTTTCGCCCTACCGAGTTCTATGGCTACACCTATGCGGGGGGATAGTCGCGGGTGCTGATCAACGCGTTTTAGCACTATTAAGAGCCTGCATGTCTGTGATCAAAGCATTACCTGAGGAGGTCTTTTATTGTACAGATGACTTGGGTGAGGTCGAAATCCTGCGACATACACTGAATGCTACGCTTTGTGAAGATTTGTTTCATGGTAGAGCAGGAACACTATGGGCTCATGATACGGTGCGGTATCTTCACGGGTAGCAGCCGAGACTGCTACGCGTTAGGAAACTGGTCTGTTTCTGAGCGTATCTAGCTCAAGTGAAGGCAGTTTATCTGCTTTCATCCATCTCGGTGGAACAAACGAAATCTTAGACGGTTTATACCGGCGGATGTCCGGCGATATGCTATGATGAGCACGATGGAACACGACACGCTAGAAGAAGCGCTTCATCTGCACGTCCTGAATAGTGACTTACGATGTCCAAACATAAATATTCGAGAAAAACGTAAGTGTTTCTCTCCATTACGACTACTCCCGCGTGATTGAAACAACCAGGAGCGACCCAGAATGGTCGAGGGAAACACTAGGCACCACTTTGTATCACCACCAAAATGTGATGAATGTCGACAATGCTGCTGATACTAGTCGGAAGAGAAACCAGTCTATCAATCAGTATTAGACTTGCCAGAAGCAGGAACTACTTAACCACGAAATGCATGCCTGCAGTTGTGATTCAAAATCAGAACTCGTTATGACATTCCAACCCCACCATCCCACTTCTTTCTACCTGTGCAAATAGCTATTCTAGGGTTGATATTATACTGGGAATGAACAGCGTAGCATTCGGTGATATCTTGAAGGACATGTTTGGGTGTGTGATCTGCAGTGTAACCGCTGCGCCTTCGCTGCTGCAGGTAGGTACTGCCTGCCGAGGTATGACTTTTTGCAAACCTACCATTCACATCATCTGCCCATTGCTGGCCACAGCTGTTGATGAAGCCGGCAGGTTTATGCCCAATTACCTACGCCACCACTACCGTAAGCCCGTTGACTTAGTGGGCGCAATAAATGACGCCTGTACTAAGGGTGTTCTAAGTGATCGAAGTATTATAGTAAAAACCGGTCCCAAGCCCTGGAATTCCTTTATGGCTAGGAACGTGCTTGGAGAGAGTGTGGTTATACTACCCTTGCTTGCGCAAAGCGAAGATTCGTTCGCCATGATCGCTGGGTCACTGAGCTCTCTGTATAACCTACGCTGCGAGATTGACTGGCGCTCATGTCAATCCGCCTTTCTATCAATGCACTATGTTGTGCACACCAGGCCCTACTAGTTCCCACCATTTTTTTAAGATGATTTGGGCATGAAAGAATGAGCACAGGTCTTAAAGGTTGCTGGCAAAATTATATTAATTAGTAATTAAGCAGAGCGTAAAAATTATTACAGCTATTACGTAGATAGCGAGTTAGCTTTAGTGAAAGCCTCTATAGTGCGTGGTAATTAAATCATCTAGGCATCGAAGATTTTAGATGGTTGCTACGGTGCGCTAATCGCTGCTCGTTTGTTTACGTTAAGGCTGTGGAGTAAGCGCTTATAGTATTAAATAGCAGTTTTAATAATGCTTTAATCTCGCCTTTGCGGATTTTATACTTAAGCGATCTTTAAATTTGATTTGCATAAGTTTCATCACTTTGTTTAGTTGGTTGTACTATGCGATGCATGTGTAAAGGGTAAGTAGGATATACACCTACGCTGGTGCCAGTGATAGTAGCCCTTAATTATAGTACGGCAATAGCGCAATTGACCACTTTAAACTTGTTTATACAGGAGCCTAGGCAAAAGCGCTTAGTTTTAACGTTTAATTATGTAGTATAACCAGGGTAGTCTTTGCCGCTGCTTTATAGCGTACTTATTATAATAACAAAGGTAAACTAGTTAACTTAAACAACGTTTTTTATATATTATTTAAGTTTAACTATTTTTTTTTAAAAAGATATTTTCATGCTTTAATTTGCGTTATTTGTATATGTGTTTTTATTAAACATTTTAAGTTAAATTTAAGTTTAGCAAGGTTTTTATTATTGTTTTAATTAACTTTAATACTTAAGCAGTTTAAAAAGGGTTTTCGCTTTAACAGGTTATTTAAAGGTTTGTATAAGTTAACAGTTTGTTAGCATGTAAAAAAAAAGAATTTAGAAAAGTAGGTGCAGAATTGTAGAATATTTATAACAAATGGATCTTATGATGACAAATGTATATTAGACAACTAAACTCTAGCATTCTTTCATCCATCACGTATTACAATCTCTCCTCTTGTCTTTTAACGATGACTATTCTCCCCGTAATTTATTAAACAGCTTTTGCAGACTCCAGTATCAGATCCACAGGCTGGCATGACGGATTGCGCGCGGGTGGTGTGGTAACCCATGAGATAGAGTGGTAGTAGTATCCGGTTCCGGTGTACTGGTAGCACAGATGGAAATTGGTGAGATTTCCTAGTGACGGGGGGCTAACTGGGGGTGTCGCGTTGAAATGAGAGTCGTCGTATCCCCCTGATATGTACACCCTTCCACTCTCGTCAAAGGAAACATAAGTGCCATACCCTGGCTCAAACAGCGCCACTTCCACATTACTGCCCGGGTTGGGTTGTAACAGCATCGTCTCGGACTCGGTGAGGTTCCCGTTGTATGGTAGGTTCCAAACGATCCAACCGGGCTGGAACACTTCACCCGTATCAGGCGAGTAGGCGGAATAGTTGTAGTAAAATTCGTAGGCGCCTGCAACTGCCGGGCCAGCTTCATAACAAAGTCCCTCAATAGCAGCGCCGGCGTGACAAGCACTAGCATATCCTAAGTTTTGTAATCAGTTTCGGTGAAGTCGCCAGGACAATATAAATGCGAGCTCACCGTCAATAGACGAGTCGGTTTTGCCCTTGATATGGATAGCGTAGGGTCCAGTTTGGTTTTGGCCTACGACAGTAGCGACCATGAACGCCATTACTGGAGCGAGTATTGAGCGCATTTTGGTAGTCTAGTATATGTGAGAGATCAAGGAGGATTATAAGAAAGCTGCAGTAAATGTATGTGGGTGTGTAGAAGAGTAGATCAAGATAGGTTTGTAGACGGGCAATGTCGGGGTATTTATCGAAAATGCCGTACCAACCCAATGCGGGGGCAATCCGTATTATGGTAGGTGCTTATGTCGCCTGGAGAGGAACTGATCGCTGAGAGACCGTCTTTATAACGGGAATAGAACGGTCACTATTTCTCACTCTCTGAGCCTCTGCTGCTGCTGGAAAGATCTGCGCAGTTTCTCGTATTGCTCCGCTATGATCAACCGGACTTTCGCGACCCTACTTGGCCAAATAAAAAGCGGTTACCAGCTGTGACCAGTTGCGTATTAGAGTAATGGGGATGGACACAACCCTATCTGGGTTAGGTTATCTAGGACACAGTACGAGGGATGATCAACTTAATCGTCTGCAATAACAGACATAGAACAGCAGAGTAGTTTTAAATGCCATCATCGAATTTTGTTTCCTTAGATCAAGCAATCGCCCTTGCTTCCAGAATTCTACTTGCGGAAAATCGGATCAATAAGCCGCACAAAAGTCGAACTTAGCATCCTATGTTGTGTCGGCGTGGCATTCCCCTAAATGGTCGGAACAGTGGTTTGCCATACTTACTAGGCTACTTGATCATTCGGTTCACTTTAATACATAGCTAAATATTAAAGCTATTTCTCCTGTAATGGTGAATTTGACTGTTTTTTTAATTTAATTTTTATAGCTAAATAAAAGGGCAGGGTCAATTAGGCGGGTGGAGACTCTAGGGTTGGATTTACCATAGGCAATAGAAACTTGTTTATCTTAGATAAATCAAAGTTCGTATTCCTTTACGCCTGCATATACGAGCTTGTCAAATTACAAATGCCTCTTCTAGTCATAAGTAAGCCATCTCTTTAACACAGCTGACTTTGGTGACGTTGTATAGCAGATCATGCGCGTATACTTCATCTAAATTATTCTGTGGATGTAGAACAATTGTAGACTGTCGACGCAACAAGACATGTGATAAGCACTTGCGAACCGCGCTCACACTTCGACCAATAATTGTGCATGCACGATTCCAGCTGACGCCACTAAAATAGTGTTCGTCGAGTATGGAAGTGCCGGTCGACATGTCCAGTATTGGTTCTTCATGACCCCGATACCGTTGTGACCTTTCTGAAGATCTAGACAGCCACGGATTTCATTTGCGTCACTGGGTGACATTTTCCAAAGTTTGTATCTTATTACTGAACTTCGACATATTCGTCGAGTGTAAGGTCCGAATATCTACCAAGATCGACGTGGCTGTTATTATCACCGGTTGGATGGCCACTGGGATCATTGCTGACTTTACAGTATACGGTATCAGCTTTTCGCATGCAAGTGGGACAAGTCAATCCACGGCGGTCGCTTCTATAATCATCTCAGGGCCGCTTATCGTTGGATCAGCATCGCTAATATTGCAACCGACTTGTCTCTTACATTCCTCCCATTGTCAGCTCTTTACCATCTGCAAACAACTCGGATCCGTAAGATTAGTATTATGTCTAAGTTCTTAACAGGAGTATTGTAAGTGTTAGCCCATCGAACTACCTTATGCTAACCCATAAAATTCCAGATTACCTTCCTAGCGTATCGAGCACGGGTGTCATCGTTAAAGGATTTGTAGTGAGGGCTAATTATTGATATTTTGTTTTAGGGGGATCACCACCGCCATTCTACAATTATCAGTTTCTTCACGGCTGATCTCGAATCGGATCCAACCTACTTCGGAATTAACACGCAGATTATTATTAACTGCCATGAATGCGCACATAAGTGCGCCAAGTCTTTAACGAGTCCGGCTGGGCGATTGCCGTCAATAAGACTTACTGTAGTATAATGTCCAACCCTAAGACGACGCAATACGATGGGGTCGGTATTTCCTCAGATGTCCGGACGTGGGGAGCTACAAAGCGTCAGTATCAGCCCCAAAGGACACGCAGCCTGAAATCACGCACGATGGCGATGTCGCACTCAATCGAAACATGAGCTATATCAAGTGGCTCTCTCTCCGGCGTGAGCCTTTCCCAGCGGGCCATGTGGCGTTAAGGTTATGGTAGCAGTATATTCGATGAGGTCAGGCCTTTTTATGTCATACTAGCTAGTGTCTTCGTTCCGCATACGAGTAGAGAGAGCGGGCTCAGAATGCTTTGAGGTGGAGTCACTTTTCTATTGCCACAAGTTGCCACAATTTCGATTCCGCTAGGTTGTTACGCGATACTAACCGGTCGCACGGAAATAAATAGGATATAGCTTTGAAGCAGAAATAATCGCCATATACTGTGGAGATAAGAAACATTCTATTTAGTGTACCGGCTTGGGTGTTTCAGAACGTTCTCTGCGCTTCCAGCACCAAAATCAGCTGACGTGCTAAGCAAAGCAGTTTTATATCGTTATTGTGTATTGTAATGTCAAGGTTTATCTTCCTTTTGTGAAACATTTTTATGACAATTTTTTTTTTAAAAGTCTAGCGAAGTTTATTTAAAAGTCTAGCGAAGTTTATTTAAAAGTTTTCGCTTAAATTTTATATTTAAAATAACTATACTGTTAAATACTAATACTTGTAGTGTTTAAGCGACGAATTTGGCAATTTTAACAGGGATGTTAAGGTGATATTTTGCTCGAACCTCCATTTTTTCAAAAAAAAAAAAAAAAAAAAAAAAAAAAGCAAGCGCGTTATACAAGCCTTTATTACACAAAAGAGTATTAGACATAGAAAGAATTACGTCGGTTATCATCGCTAAATAAGTAGCATCATTTGGTTATCATCGCCATCACCTTTTTTAAAGCCGTACTAGCTATCGCAGGTGCCTTCGACAAGAAAGCCCCTTCGAAGATTTGGTATTATTTAGGTTTTAAGTAACGTGCCACACAAGCCTATTTTCAACATAAGCCTATTTCCAACTTTCTAGCACTTTTGTACAAACATGTTTAATAATTTTACTATAATACAAAAAATTAACTAAATTTAATTAAATATATAATCGCTAAATACTTTTATAGCATTTTAATAAATACGCGTATTATATTTAATATTATTATATAGATTATATTGTTTTATATATAATATATTTGTTTTGTTAAAACGCTTATTTATAAGAATTTTTTGCGATATTTATTTATTAATAATATATTTAATTATAAAATCTTGTTTTTTTTATATAATAAATAATTTTTTATTTTAAATACGTTTATTTTTTATATAATAATATCGGTTAAATGTTTAATTTGTTTTTTATAATATAATAATTTTGCTTTTAAATAATATAATTTTATATATAAATATCGTTATATTTTTTATAATATAGTTAATTATATTTAAAATAGCGTTTAATAAGCTATTTTAATATCGTATAATTTTATTTTTAATATATTTATTTTATAATTATATATCAGCTATAATATAAAAAGTTTTCGACTATTAAATAAATAAAAATTTTTTCGTTAATTTTAATAATTTTAATAATTTAAATAGTATTTTAATTAATAATTAAATTTTAAGCTAAGAAAATATATAGTTTAAATCGTATAATATTAACTTAATATTTTTAAAGCTTTTTTAAATATTTAATTTAATTATTAAAACTTCGTAAATTTAATAAAATGCCGTAGAAAATTTTTTTTTTTTAATATAAATAATATATATTTATATTTAATCGTCGATTTTTTTTATTATACGCTTATTTTAACGCGCTAAAATAATTAATATTAAAAAACTAAAGTTTATATAATAAATAAGCCGGTTTATATAAAATAATAATAATATATTTTTTACGTATAGTTTAAATTTAGTAAAATAATAGCTTTTATAGCCGTTAAAAATTAATAAATAATAAAAACTTTTTATACAATTTATTATATATTTATCGAAATGCCAAATTTAATTTAAACTTTGTTTATTATTTATTTAACCGTTTTTTATTATCGTAATAATTTAATTGCTTAGTAATTTACTGTTAATATATTAAAACTAAAAATAAAATTTTTTCGCTAAAATAATATATAATAAAATCGTAAAACTATACGATTTAATATTTTAAAATATACTTAATTATTCGCGGTTATTTTATATTGCAAATTTTAATCGCTTGTTTTGGTTAAAAGTTATAATAACTATTTTAAACAATATTTTATTTATTATAAAGCTAGTTTTGTCGAAATTATAAATATTAATTTTAATAATATTAAATTAAACGATTATTAATTGTATAAAGTTAAACTATTATTAATACGTATTAAAATTTTTGCAAAAAACTCGTTAATAATCGATTTTTTAATTAAAACGCGTTTAAAAAATAATTAACGTCGTATAAAATTAAAAACTTAATTAAAATCGACCGCAGTCGCGTTGCGTTTACGCCAAAAAATTTAGCTATATTTTTAACATTATTTAACTAAAGCAAAAATAATCGCGGTATTAAATCGACTATATATCGTATAATTAATTATGTTTTTAATTCGGTTAATTTACATAATAATAAGCATATATTTTGCCGTAAAAATAAACTAAACTAACGGTTTTTTAACCTTTTTTTAAAAAACATTATAAATTTACGCTATACGATTAACAGTTAATTTTAAATTGCGTTTAAAAGCTTATAATGTAAACTATATATTTTTTTATTTTAATTATACGACATTATTAGTGGTTAAAAAAATTGTAAATATTACATGTTCGTACAAAAGTGCCAGAAAGTTGAAAATAAGCTTGTGTTAAAAATAGGCTTATTTGGCACGTTACGGGGATAATTTCTTTTAAAAGATGGGAAAGAAGCTAGTGCTGCTCCCGCTGCTTTGCAAAACTTTCAAGAAGTCCGGCACAGGCTTTAAAAAAGGCAGAAGAGTCTATATAGTAAAAGCTATAAGGCCAAGTAGGTTGTTAAGGTTCGTTAAGTTAGCTAAAGTGACAACTTTAATTTAAGTTTTCTTTAATCACTAAAGCTAAATCGTATATATAGCCGTACTAAGTTTCAGCGGCGTTAAAGTTATTATGCTGTCACATCGATTGCATAGCTAAAGAAACTTGATGTAAACGCTTAGGGTATTAGGTTAGTTTTGCGTTACCCGTATCGGGTCCGTGGTAAAATAGGTGACGGCAGCATAATGGATTATGGCTGTAAAGATCCTGCTAAAAAGAGCTAAGCGGATACGTATTAGTTACTGGTTTGTTTTGCTTATCTTTCTTATCAGCTTAGATTCTGGTTCCATGTGTTAAAAACCATCGTTTTAGAATTACCGCACCGCGTTTTACATAAATAAACCCTAGCTATTAATACTAAAGATAACAAGGATATAAAAAGGGATATTCTTTATTTTGTTTAAAGAAAATATTTTAAAACTTTTAAAAATTTGATAAAAAGCTATTTATTTTCGTTTTTAAACTTTTCCAACTTAGCGGTTTAAAAATTATATTAATTATTAAATTATTAATTTAGCTAATTAAAATATCGGGTTTAATTAAACTGAAAATTTTTTTAACACGTAAAAGATTAGCTAATTTATATATTAATTAATTAATTATAAAGATTTTTATTATAATAATATATATAAATAAAGATTTAAAATATTTAAGATTAAATAAATTAAAAGGCGTTAAATAAAACGTAAACTTAAAATTTAAAAATTATTAATTAAACGAAAATTTTTACTATAAAGCTTAAAAACAAAAATTCGTAATTTTTAAACGTTAATTAATATTATTAACAGCTTTAATTTGCAATATATATATATTGCTTAAATTAAATTACATAATTTTATATAATATTAAGCAAAAAAGTTAAATAAAAAAAATGAAAATTTATAAAGAAAATATAAAATATTATTTAATTTATTATTAATGATTTTGATTTAAAATAACAATTAAATTAAATTATATAAACGAAAATATTTAAAATAAACTAGTAATTAAAGCATTTTATTATTAAAATTTTTAACAATATTAAAAACTAAGATCTTAACCTATCTTCCACTTGGATAAAACACCCAATTAAATAAAACACTTTTCAGACCTTCGTACGTACATTCGCAAATAATCTAACAACAACATATCCGATCAATTTAAACTAGTTAGATTTTTATTCGCTAGGCCTATTTATACTATTCCGACAAGTTTGCGCATTATAGCTACGTTTGCTGTAAATTTTATAGCACCCAACGCGAGTCTTTTTTCTTTTTGTACGATGAACGAACCGACGAATAACGCGACAAACAAGCCGATAAACAAACCGATAATAAAATAAACGTAATTATAAAACGAATAATTGTTTATTATATAAAAAACAAAAGATTTACAGGCTTCGAAAAACGTAGTTATATAAGTTTATCGGCTCGTTTATTGGTTTGTTTATTGTACGAAAAAAAAAAAAAAAAACTCGCGTTAAAACTTGCGTTAAAACTTGCATCGAAATTCGCATTAAATACTATAAAACTTATAGTAAACGTAATTATAATACGCAAATTTATCGAAATAATATAAATAAGTTTAGCGAATAAAAATATAATTTATTTAAATTAATTGTTTATATTTTCGGTTCGTTCGTCGGGTTATTTATCGGTTCGTTCGTCGTACAAAGAAAAAAAAAACTCGCGTTAAATGCTATAAAACTTACAGCAAACGTAACTATAATGCGCAAACTTATCAAAACAATATAAACAGGTCTAGAGAATAAAAATTTAACTAGTTTAAATTAATTAAATATGTTATTGTTAAATTATTTATAAATATACGTACGAAAGTTTAAAAAATAGCCTATTTAATTAAATAGCCTATCTAAATGGGAGATATGTTAAAGTATAATAAATAATAACATTAAATATATTTAATTTTTATATTTAAATACGCCTTTAAAAAACGAAAACAAATTAGCTTTTATTATGCTATACTAATTATAAAAATTAATAATAATATAATTTAAATTTATTAATAAGTTAATGACCTTTTAAAATATATAAATAGTTTATATTTATTTATTTTAATAATATTTTAATTTATTTAAAAAGATTTAAAAAAAATATTAAAAGATATACGTAAAATATTATAATATATATTTTACTTAAATAAGCTATTTTTTTTAAACTTTTGTATATATATATAATAAAATTCTTTATTTTTCTATTCGTAATAACAGCTAAGCTTTATAAAAAAGCTAATATATAGCTTAGTTTACAGGCTTATAAAAATAACTTTCGTTTATTTATTAACGCGCGATTAAGCTATATAACATATTTTATATAATTTTTATTTAGCAATTAAACGGTTTTATATTTTTTATTAAAATATCATTATTAAATTTAAACAAATTTAATTTGAATAAAATTAAATCTTATAATATATTATTAAATTAAATAATCGGTTTTTTTTATTTAAATATAGCACTATTAAAAGTATAGCTAACCGGCTATTTAAGATATATAAAAAACATTTTGTAAAAAAAAAACTAAGCATTAAAACTTTATTTAATGAATAAAATAATTATAAATAAATTTTAAATAAGAATTTAAATAAATACGGTGTTTAGTTTATTTTTATACGAAAAATAATTATAAAAAACAAAACATTTTAAAAATTTTTTATAATTTTGATAAAACTAAATTTATAGTAAAAAAATTACGTTCAATTTTTTATACTAATATTTAACAGTATATTAAAATTAAAAATTTATAGCTAAATAACTTAAATTATCTTATTATACGGCTATATTATTTTAACTTGAAAATATTAAATTATTTAATACTTAAAAGGTTAAAATAATAAAAAATAGTTAAATAATAAATATATAAAACGTTATATAAAATTTTTTTATTTTTTTATTTTTAATAGTTATAAAATCTATTATTTAATTAAATTTAAATTATATTGTAAAAACCATAATATTATTATTATTATTATTTATTAATACCTGTATTTCCTTTTTATAAACTTTAGTTTTTTAATATTAAATGTTTTAATATTTTAAAACGGTCGTACAGTAAATATATCTAAAATTTAATATAAATATATATTATATATATTAAAAGAAAATTTGTTAACCGGGGTTTTTATATCTTTAACGCATTAATAACTTTTGATAATATATAAAAAAAGTTTTCGAACATAAAGTTAATACTGTACGATTTAAAATATATAATTCTTTAATTAAATTATCATTTAATTATTTTATAAATTGAACTTTTATTTTTTATTTTTAACGTATTATTTCGAATAATTTAATCGAAGTTAATTTACTATTTTAATATATTTAGAAAAAATTCGTATAATATAAAAATAACTTATTAACACCTATTATAAAAACTATAAACTAATAATGTATAATATAATTAGCGTTATAAATTGTTTCACGTTATTTTAAAAAAGTCGCAATATTTCGTAAAATAAATTATAAACTTAATTAACGTTATTGTATAAAATAAACCTAATTATAAACTAAAAAATCTACAAGCATTTAAAAACGCGATTATATAAAAAAAACTTAAAAAAGGGTTAAAATAGTCGTCGTATAAAAGACGAAAAACTCGCACTCGGCGTTATCAAATTTAAAGCAAACCCGTCTATAATACGTAAATTTATTAAAATAATATAAAAATGTTTAATAAGTTAAAATCTAATTAGTTTCAATTTAATAAATATATTATTATTGATTTATATATAAATATACGTATAAATGTTTAAAAAAGTGGCTTATTTATTTAAATAACCTTTTTACGTAAAAATGCGCTATTAACCATAAATTAAAGATATTCTTTTTTAATATAATATTTATATATTTATTAAAATGTTTAATTTGGTTTACGCTTTATTTCTTTATTATTTAACTATCTTTTGATCTTTTAATTTTTTATTTATTAAATAACTCGATATTTTTATATTAAAAGTACAAATAGTTTTGCTTTACTAAGATAATATAAATTAAAATATTATAATTATATAATAATATAATTTAAATTATTTAAATATAAAACTTTTAATATTTATATATAATTAAATAGAAGTATAATAATAATAAATATAATATTATTTATCATTAACTTAGTTTTCTTAAAGTTATAAATATGTTTTTTTTTTTAATTTTTATAAAATTAATTTTTATATAAAAATAAATTAAACGTATTATTTAATTAAATTTTCGTTTAAAATTTGTTTATAATTAATTTAGCAATTAAATCAAGGTTTAAAATTTCACGTTTTTATAAAATGTTTTTTATGTAATTTAAAGAACCTGTTAGTTATATTTTTATTAACTGTATATTTAAAAAACTATAATTGATTAATTAAATTAATAATATATCGTACGATTAAATTTTTATTAAATCAAATTGAATTAAAATATAATAATTATTTTTAATAAAGAAGAGAAAATCAATTGTATATAAAATCAAAATTATATAAAATATATTATATAATTTAATAACTTGTTAGAAAAATAAACAAAACTTGTTTTTATAACTTTATAAATCAAACTATATATTAATTTTTATTATACGCTTATTTATGTTTTAAAAAATAGCTTGTTTACCTAGAAAAAGCGTTAATAGATTAAAACAAAATCATTTTATAAGCTTTTATTCTTCTGTATAAATAAACTTTTTAAACTTTTTTTAAACTATTTAATATATTTTTTAAATTCTTTTTGTTAAAAAGTCTTATACTACGGAAAGACTTTATATACTAAAATACTACGTATAATTATTAAATATATATGCGAAGTTTTTATTATATTAATAGTTTAAAATTACTTTTTTAACTTTGTTATAATATTTTATTATATAAAAAACCTTTTATATAGTTTTAATTAAATGTTTTTTTTTTTTTTAAGATTTGTTTTTAAATAAATTTTAAAAAATCTAGCGCTTTTAATAAACTTTATAATAATTTTTAAAAACGTAATATAATTTATAGCATTTTTTATAGCAGCCGAAAAATATATTAAAACCTTTTTTAAAGCAAATGTTATATTTTAATGCGTTATTTAAAATGTATAAATCGCTTACGCTGTTTTTAAAACTTTATAATTTTATTAGACGTTGAAACTAATAGTTATAAAATTAATATTATGTATAAATTTTATAAGAACAATTTTAAAATGTATAATGAATTTTAATTAGTTTTTATTAAATTTAAAAAAAAACACCGAATTATTTATTATAAAGATTTTGATTTATAATACTATATATATAAAACAGCGTTCAGTGTAAAATATAAACTAACAGTTTATAAATGATTATATTATAAGTTTTAGCTTTATTTAATAAAAATAATACAATAATAATTTTTTTTCGCTTTTTAAATAATTATTCTAAGTATTATTTTAATAAACCGTTATTTTTATTTTTTATTTAGCTTTTAATTTTATATTAAAAGATTTTACGATTTTTATTAACTTTTAAGATGTTTTTTAAAGCTTTTAATTTACATTAATTAATTATATAAGTTGTTAATTATTTGTTATAAATCTGATTTTTAAAAGTTTTTTAAGTTTAAAAAAATCACTATATATATTATTTTGAACCTTTTTAAATAACATTTAAATATATAGCTTATATAATAATATCTTATTAACTTATAATACAAAAAATTACTATACTCTTTTATAAACTTATTTGAAAAGAATTTTACCAAAAGCTTTTTATTAAAAAAAAATCCACCTATTAATTCATTTATTTTGCATTTTATAATTCTTTAAAATTCTAAGAATTATTATATTTAATATATTATTTTAAAATACTGTTTAAAACTGTTAAAAAAGTTAAAAAAACGTTTTTCAAAATTTTAAACTTTATTTTAATAAATAATAGCTATTATAAAAACTTTTAAATAAATAAATGGGTTTAACAAAGCTAACTGTAAAAAGCCGTAAAAATTAAACAAACGTTAAAATAAAAAATACCAAAAGCGTTATAACGATATAATCAATCTATTTACTGAGCTTTACAAATAATATTTAAAAGAATTTTGTTTAAAGGTGTTTAAAAAAGCTTTTGTTAAAATAAATATATATTTATTAACGACTTACAGTTCGATTATTTATTGTAACGGATTTTAAATCATATATTGTACAGGAATAAAAAGATTTACAAATTTATAATGTAAAAAAATCTTTATTAATTATATTTGCAAAAATATTTAATAATAAATTTAGTTTAAACTTTAAAAAGTTTATTAATAATTTGTTAAAATAATTTCAAATAAAAACCTTTAATTATAAAGCCGTTAAAATCATTATCGATTTTAAAACAATAAATATAAAATATTTATAAACTATAAAAAAATAAAACTAGGTGTAAATAAATAAACTATGTATAATAATAAAACTAAAGATATTATTAAAATTAAAAATAGGTTTTATTAAAAAAAAAAAAAAAACTAAGTATAGCGTTTAATAAATTCTCAACTAATTAACCGCCATTATAAATTTTATTTATACTATTGAAAACGCTTAGCTAAAATATTTAAATAGTTTTAGAAATAATTTAATAAATCTAAAGAAAAAGTAATACCTAAAAAGGGTTATAAAATATTTTAATATAACTGGTTAAAAAAAGCATAAATTCATTTTAATGACATTAATTAACGTAGTTAACGTAAAGTAATCATTAAAGCTTTTAACGATTTAACTTTTTTATTAAAAAAGCTTTTTCACGCTTTCAGTAAATTTAAACGACGTTTTTAATTAGCTTATTAAATATAATGATTATAAAAAATGCGAAAGTTTTTAATAATTATGAATAAAAAAATAGCAAAACTAATAAAACAGCAATTTTTTTGTAAAAAAGCTCTAAATAGCGATTAATTTTTAAACAGTTTTTTTTACACTATAAATTAGTAAAGCTTGATTAAATAAACTCTACTTTCTAATATTATTTTAAAGTTTTTATATAAAGCAAAGTATAATAATATTTAAATTTGAAGATTTTTTAAAATAAAATTTATAATAAATAGCTAACGGCTGATTTTATTAATTAATATAATTAAAAATGGGTTAAAAATTCATAACACCCAGTAAACCTTTAACTTATTGTTAAAAAAATAAATAAATAGCAAAAATAATAATTTAGTAAAATAATTATAAAAATATTTATTAACAAATCTTAAAAAACTTTAATATAAAAAATGGTTTTTTTATTATTATTAAATTTAATAAAGGCTTTTAATATTATTAATTATAAAAGTTTAATGTATATTTTAAAAATAAAAAGCTTTATAATAAAACGTACCGCGATTCTTTATTTTTTTAAAAGCCTAAATAATATAAAAATTACGGCTAAGGCATCTCCTACTTAAATAGGCCACTTTCTAGACCTTTGTACGTATATTTACAAATAATTTAATCATAATATCTATAATTAATTTAAACTAAATAAAATTTTATTCGCTAAACCCGTTAATATTATTTTGACCAGTTTACGTATTATAGCTATGTTTATTATAAGTTTTATAACATTTAGCGCGAGCTTTTTTTTTTTATACGACGAACGAACCGATAAACGAGCTGATAAACTAATAATAATATATATATTTAATTCGAACTAAATAAATTTTTATCTGCTAAATTTATTTATATTATTTTAATAAATTTACGTATTATAAATATATTTATTAAAAGTTTTATAGCATTTAACCTAAGTTTTAAAGTAAACCTTAACGCAAATCGTTTTTTTTCTGCAATAAACAACCCGATAAACAAATTAACAAATTTATATAACTACGTTTTTCGAAGCCTGTAAATCTTTTACTTTATATAATAAACAATTATTCGTCTTATATAAATTTATCGGTTTATTCGCTGGTTCGTTTATTAATTCGTTTATCAGTTCGTTCGTTGTATAAAAAAAAAAAACCTCGCGTTAAATGCTATAAAACTAATAAAAAACGCAGCTATAATACATAAACCTGTTAAAATAATATAAACAGGTTTAGCAAATAAAAATTAAAAAACATTGAATTAATCATATATATTATTATTAACTTATTTACAAATATAGGTATAAAAGCTTACAAAGTAATCTACTTAATTTAATAGCTTATTTAAATAAAAAATGCATTATTATTATTATTTTATTTTTAATATATATATTAATGGTATATAAAACGCTTAATATATATTTTTAAATTATTATTATAAGTTTTGCTACTAATGTCAATTGTTAACTATTAGTTTCAGCGTTAAAAATAATTGTAACGTTTTTAAAACTATTTGAAATGTTTATAAAACGTAAATAATACGCTATAATATAAAGTTTGCTTTATAAAAAAACGATTTAATACATTTTTCGGCCGTTATAAAAAGTGTTATAAATAACATTATATTTTTTAAAGAAATTATAAAATTTATAAACAGTGTTAAATTGTCAAAAATTTATTTGCAATATAAGCTAAAAAAAAAAAAAGAATTTGTAAAAGTGCGAAAAAAACTTTTAATATAATGATAGTGCATAGTATGTTAATATGTAAAATGTTGATATAATATAAGGATTTTTAAAAAAAAAAATAAGATTAAAATGATTTTTAGCAGGTTGAAAAAACTTAAAAAGTTTTTTATATAATATAATAAAAATATATAAAATAACGGTAATAAAATATATTAAAACAAAATTAAAACCTTAATTTAAATTTTAAGATAATAAGTGTTAAAAAACAATTACTAATATATTTAAATACTAAAATAATAACAATAATATGCGGAAAAATCATAGACTAAATATACATAGCAACAATACCGTAATAGTAAAGTTAACGTTAAAAAAAATTAAAAAAAGAATTGTAACTAATATAAATAAAAAACGATAAAAAAAGCTTAAAACAGCTTTATAAAATAAATAAAAAACTAAACAGTTTTAATATTAGTTAGTATAAATTAGCTAATTTATTTTTTAAAAGTTTTTAAAAATGTAAAACTTATAATATATATTATTTTAAATTATAAACTATTAATTAATAAACTTAAATCTGTAAATGTTTAAGTTATATTTAAAATATTAAAAATAAAATAAAATAAAAGTTTTTTAAAAAGCGTAATACACTTTTTTGCTGATAAAAGTTTTTATCCGATTTTTGTAAAACTTTATCATTATTAAACATTAAAATATATTATAGAAAAATAAATATATAACGATAAGTTATTAAAATCGCTATATAACCGTTTTATCCAATTTGAAAAATAACTTTTTAAACCCGATTTTTATTTACAAAATAAATAAATAAATAAATAAATAAATAAATAAATAAATAAATAAATAAATAAATAAATAAATAAATAAATAAATAAATAAATAAATAAATAAA